>SJYX01000210.1:19182-65064 GCA_006410675.1 Oreotragus oreotragus
GAATCGCAGCATGCCAGGCCTCCCTGTCCATCACCATCTCCCAGAGTTCACTCAGACTCACGTTCATCTAGTCTGTGATGCCATCCAGCCATCTCATCCTCGGTTGTCCCCTTCTCCTCCTGCCCCCAATCCTTCCCAGCATCAGAGTCTTTTCCAGTGAGTCAACTCTTCGCATGAGGTGGCCAAAGTACTGGAGTTTCAGCTTTAGCATCATTCCTTCCAAAAAAATCCCAGGGCTGATCTCCTTCACAATGGACTGGTTGGATCTCCTTGCAGTCCAAGGGACTCTCAAGAGTCTTCTCCAACACCACAGTTCAAAAGCATCAATTCTTCGGCGTTCAGCCTTCTTCACAGTCCAACTCTCACATACATACGTGACCACAGGAAAAACCATAGCCTAGACTAGACGGCAAAATAATGTCTCTGTTTTTGAATATACTATTCAGGTTGGTCATAACTTTTCTTCCAAGGAGTAAGAGTTTTTGTATACAGTGCCCTGAAAACTGGCACCCCATCCTCTCCAGATATTATCTCTAAACTGGAAATTTGGCTATATGTCCACAGTCCTACACTGTTCCTCCAAACGAGCAGCCCCTGAGTGATGTGGTATGTGATAGGAGCAGTGGGAGCCATTTCATGTCTATGAAGCAAGTTGCTTGATCTTTCCTGATATTATCCTGAATTTTTGTTCATGGATTAAACAATTGTTCAGTTCAGTTCAGTCACTCAGTCATATCCGACTCTTTGCGACCCCATGAATTGCAACATGCCATGCCTCCCTGTCCATTACCAACTCCCAAAGTCCATGCAAACCCGTGTCTATCGAGTCGGTGATGCCATCTCATCCTCTGTAGTCCCCTTCTCCTCCTGCCTCCAATCTTTCCCAGCATCAGGGTCTTTTCCAATGAGTCAGCTCTTCTCATCAGGTGGCCAAAGTATGGGAGTTTCAGCTTCAACATCAGTCCTTCCAATGAACATCCAGGACTGATCTCCTTTAGGATGGACTGGTTGGATCTCTTTGCAGTCCAAGGGACTCTCAAAAATCTTCTGCAACACCACAGTTCAAAAGCATCAATTCCTCTGTGCTCAGCTTTCTTTATAGTCCAATTCTCACATCCATACATGACCACTGGAAAAACCATAGCCTTGACTAGACCAAACTTTTTTGACAAAGTAATGTCTCTGCTTTTTAATATGCTAAGTTGGTCATAACTTTCCTTCCAAGGAGTAAGCATCTTTTAATTTCATGACTACAGTCACCATCTGCAGTGATTTTGGAGCCCCCCAAAATAAAGTCAGTTACTGTTTCCACTGTTTCCACATCTATCTGCCTTGAAGTGATGGGACTGGATGCCATGATCTTAGTTTATCTTATTATCTTAGTTTTCTGACTGTTAAGCTTTAAGCCAACTTTTTCACTCTCCTCTTTCACTTTCATCAAGAGGTTCTTTAATTCTTCTTCACTTTCTGCCATAAGGGTGCTGTCATCTGCATATCTGAGGTTATTGATATTTCTCCAGGAATTTTGATTCCAGCTTGTGCTTCCTCCAGCCCAGCATTTAGTCTATGGATAAACTGGCCCTGATTGCATCAGGACCAGCTACATAATTTGCTGGGCCCACGCAAAATGAACAGATTGGGTCTCTTGTTCAAAAAGTGTTTAAGAATTATAGATGCAACCAGAATAACATTAAACCAAGCATGAAATTCTTTGACCTTGGGTCCGGTATAGTTACACAAGTCACATGCCAATGGAATTAGGCAGAGATTACAAGAATTATGTCTGTTAGGAAGTATGTGTTGATTGTAGGAAAAACACATCATTGCTCTTTTCAGGGAGGAAGGGGATAAATGTAATTAATTTGCTACCCAAGTAGCTGATTACAAAGCATGGTGCCATAGTTGCTCAGCATTTTTCTTTTTCTAGGAAATCAGATATTATAAAGCCAGATTCACCTTGGTGTGTGAATCCTGTCGTCAGGCCCATGCATAGCTTGCATCTCTGTCACCATGGTGACTCTATTCATGCATGCATTGCTTCAGGATTGGGTTGGCCAATGTTTGAGGCTGCCAGTGAGCAACAGGTTGAGTCATTATTGTATTTGATTATAGAGAGCCTTTTACATATTGGATAAACTCTGGTGAGAGTTAACATACCATACAAAAATGTTAACACACTCCATAGGTTTATCTACATCCCTCTTCCTCAGAACGTGTTTTCTACTGTCTTCTTTCATCATGGAGCCCCTGAACAACCAACCAAGCTATTCACCATGGCCCCTGACTTTGTTATTGTTCAGTCAAAAAGTCGTGTCCAACTCTTTATGAACCCATAGACTGCAGCATTCCAGACTCCTCTGTCCTTCATTATCTCCCAGAGTTTGCTCGAACTCATGCCCATTGAATTGGTGATGCTATCTAACCATCTCATACTCTTACTGCCTCCTTCTCCTTTTGCTTTCAATGTTTCCCAGCATCAGAGTCTTTTCCAATGAGTCAGCTTTTCACATCAGATAACTAAAGTATTAGAGCTTCAGCATCAGTCCTTCCAATGAATATTCAGGATTGATTTCCTTTAGGATTGACTGGCTGGATCTCCTTGAAGTCCCAGGACCTCTCAAGAGTCTTCTCCAACACCACAGTTCAAAAGCATCAATTCTGCAGTGCTCAGCTTTCTTTATGGTCCAACTCTCACATCCATACGTGACTACTGGCAAAACCATAACTTCAACTATATGGTCCTTTGTAGGCAAAGTGATGTCTCTCCTTTTTAATATAGTATCTAGGTTTGTCATAGCTTTTCCTCCAAGGAGCAAGCATCTTTTAATTTCATGGCAACAGTCGCAGTCCACAGTGATTTTGGAGCCCAAGAAAATAAAGTTTGCCACTGTTTCCATTCCCCACCCCTCATCTATTTGCCATGAAGTAATGGGATTGGATGTCATGATCTTAGCTTTCTGAATACTGAGTTTTAAGCCAGTGTTTTCACTCTCCTCTTTCACCTTCATCAAGAGGATCTTTAGTTCCTCTTTGCTTTCTGCCATTAGAGTTGTATCATCTGTGTATCTGAGCTTGTTAATATTTCTCCTGGCCCTGACTTAGTATACATTTTATCTTAAACAATTCCTCTTTCCATTTGCAGTGTATTATCAGATGCACTGAACAAAGTGCTGCTTGCTGAGAGGATCTATCAGGTAACCAGTCTTTAAGGTCATCCCTGATTTGAGCTCTCATGCCAAATCAGCATACTTTTAGCACAAGAAGTACTACATGCACCATAGCCTAAATCCATTGCAGACCACTTTTATGGATCTGTCTCAAACTAGCTGCTTTCCATGCTACTCAGTTCTATCAGGTAACCAGTCTTTAAGGTCATCCCTGATTTGAGCTCTCATGCCAAATCAGCATACTTTTAGCACAAGAAGTACTACATGCACCATAGCCTAAATCCATTGCAGACCACTTTTATGGATCTGTCTCAAACTAGCTGCTTTCCATGCTACTCAGTAAATGGATAGAAAAATATTTTTAAGTATATACTCTACTGCTCCCTAAATCTTTGTAGGCTTCCCCCCCGCACACATTTTATGCAATGTCTCTATGCCTTCAACATACTTGCAAATACTTGCTTATCCATCTAAATACATGATATAATCTAAAGAGCAGAATATAGTGATGTCTGAGGGTCCAAACCACTCTATGACAGGAAGAATATATGTAGACTTGGGGCAAGATGGCAAATATATCCTCTTCTCTGCCATATATGAATGTGAACTACATCTGGTTCTCCTTACTCATGAGAACAGAAAAAAAAATCATTTATCAAATCAATGGCCACATCCCGAGTACTTGAATCCATGTTAATATACTCTAGCTAAGATTTGGCATGATGCATAGCACCTGCAAAAGGAACCAATATTTGTTTGGATTTTCAGAACTTCCCTGTCATCCTTCATTATATGTTTTTTATAATGACCAGACTAGAAAATTAAAAGGAAGTAGGATGAGAATCACTATAGCTGTATTGCTTGTTTTGTTTTAATTTTCACTAATATTTCCTGTTTATTCACTTACTGTATTGGCTGTAGATTTAGTATGAAAGATTTTCACTTGACTTTCCCTACTATATCAGCTCTTATACTATAAGCAAAGAAATATGCCAGGGTTTTTCCAACCACCAAATGTGTCCTTTCCAAACTCAAAATTAAGAAAAGGGCTCCTGAGAGGTTTGTGAACACAACTGAGCCATTTATCACATGACTTCATTTATCACATGACTGTTGTATGTCCTCTGAAAAGAAAATTCTAATGTGGTCATGAATGAGAAAAATGACCAAAAAATAATAGTAAGATGGAGTTTCAGTAAATATATACATATGAGGTCATTAGTAAAGAATCTGCTTGCAATACAGGAATCTTCCTGCAATGTAGAAGATACAGGTTCCATTCCTGGGTCTGGAAGATCCCGTAGAGAAGAGAATGGCGACCCTCTTCCATATCCTTGCCTGTGAAATCCTATGGACAGAGTAGCCTGGCAGGCTACAATCCATGAGGTCGCAAGAGTCAGACATAACTTAGCAACTAAACCACCAACCAGTGACAATACAGGAACACTGTCCCTTCTATTAAGAATTCCCCATGAAATATCCTGGTACTTGGAATATCATATGGGTGTTTCATAATAATCTATTTTACCAATAAACTAATCTGTTTTAGCAATAATCTGTTTTAAAACAAAAATAAGTTAAAAATTAGAAACGTTGCTTTGTAATTCATTTCTAATTTTATATTTCAAAACCCCAAGAGCCTGATTGGAAAGGTTTACTCATATAGAAATCAAAATTTAATAATCACTTTACATTCAATGGATTTTCAGATTATTGGAGGCAAGAGAAAGAATCAGGAAAGGACTTAAGAGATATTCTAGAGAGGGAGAGGCTTAGAAACCAAGAGGTAAAGAGTAGCTAACATTTCACTCATTTACCCTTATTGATTCCTGTTTCATTGCTACCTATTAGATAATACTACCCCTAGCCT
This sequence comes from Oreotragus oreotragus, assembly GCA_006410675.1. NCBI lineage: Eukaryota > Metazoa > Chordata > Mammalia > Artiodactyla > Bovidae > Oreotragus > Oreotragus oreotragus. Next base: position 24,220 of record SJYX01000210.1, read on the forward strand.
AAATTTGCCATTACACTCATCCAATTACCCTGTATTACACCCATGTTCTTTTTTCTGAAGATATGTTATGGAAAATATATGAATCTGAATTCATGTTTGTTTGTTTGTTTTCTTTTTTGTTAACTCATTTTGTTTATTTATTGTCTGGTACTTTTTTCTTGAATGTCACAGGGGGAGCTAGTGATAAAGAAACCAGCCGCCAATGCAGAAGTCTCAGGTTCAATCCCTTATCTGGGAAAGCAGAAACTGCTTTGCAGACAAAGGTTTATCTAGTCAAAGCTACAGTTTTTTCCAGTAGTTATGTATGAATGTGAGAGTTGGGCCATAAAGAAGGCTGAGCACTGAAGAACTGATGCTTTTGAATTGTGGTGTTGGAGAAGATTTTTGAGACTCTGAAACAAAAAGGTCAAACTAGTCAATCATAAAAGGTATCAACCCTGAATATTCCTTGAAAGGACTGATGCTGAAGCTGGAACTCCAATACTTTGGCCACCTGATGTGAAGCCGACTCACTGGAAAAGACACAGAGGCTAAGAAAGACTGAAATCAGGAGGAAAAGGGAACGACAGACTATGAGATGGCTGGATGGCATCACTGACTCAATGGACATGAGTTTGAGCAAGCTCCAAGAAATGGTGAAGGACAGGGAAACCTGGCATGCTGCAGTCCATGGAGTTGCAGAGTCAGACACAATTGAGTGACTGAACAACAATATGTTTTTAGTTCCAGTGCTCCAAACACTGCTGGGTACTTCATAGACTTTCAGCAAATAATGATTGACCAAATGAATGAGTGCACAGTCCAGTATCTGAGAGCACAATGGTGAACAAACCTTGGTCCTGACTTTTGCAGAATAATCCATTAGTATAGAAGATGATGATGTTACAAGACAATCATAACATAATACCAGACAAATGCAATGTAATTGGAGCAAGTACAGGGAGTTCCAAAGAACTAGTGCTGCAAGATTAGACTCTGAATGGAGCAGCATCTAATCTAAGACGGAGAGTTGAGTAGGAGTTAAAGAGGCTACATATAGGGTACAACTGTGTTGTGGAGAGACCATTCAGACAAAGCATTACAGCTGATACAAAGACCTGGAGTTGGGAGAGAGATGGGCATATGGCATTTGGTTCAGTCCAATTCCCTAGATGTATTTATATTTTCTATATTTCATAGACTTTAACTTCTAGTGCTTTAGATTGCTAAAAACAAGACCCTCAAAATAATACATATGATGTATGTTTGACATTAGGTATTTGTAACAGACACTTTCATCTTCACAAAAGCTAAAGAAATAATCCTCATTTATAAAGTTTTGATTCTATAAGGTACTATATTACATTTTATCATGCCTTCCACTAATGTTTATAATGATAAATAGGTTGTCATACTAATTCATCAAAGCAACATTTCATGAAACCATATGAAAACTAATACTATGATAATGTGTGTCTATTACATGCTACCTTGAGGGGAAAATCCATAAGTAGTAATTTTATGCCATGAAGACATTTCCTATTATAAAATGGCAGAGGCTGAAAGTTAAAATCTTTGCAAGTTTACAGGCAGGATGAATTGTTTTCCTGAGGCAGTTGTATGTCTACAATCTATTAGATTAAGAATAACTTGGAGAATCATTGTGGATACACTTATTTACCACTTTTTGAGCAGATGAAAATATGTTATTTCATACTTATAAATTAATACCTAACATTTTTCTTTATAAATACATATTTTCATATATGATTAATACATATATTAATTATCAGAATAATATGCATAGATAATTACTAATATTAATATATAATAATTCTGAAAAAAAAACAAATGATTTGTTAGAGATTTATCTCTTAACTTGTGCTATCTTAAAAGACAATGCAAGAAAAGTCATTATTCAGCTATAAAGTATTTTCGGCACTCTGAAGTTACTATTTTTATCTATTTATTATGAGATCCATTGTCCATAGAGAAAAACTCAATAGTTCTATTATTATTTGGTCTGAGTCTTTAACAACTTTATGAATGAAATAATTTTAAAGTTAAATATGTAGAAAAGGTATAATGTCCTTTTACTGTTTTGTTTTGTTTTTTCCATGTTGGTGTTTGAATCTTAAAAGGAAGAGAAAAATTGCTGCAACACTGGTGATATGAACCGCACTGAACAATGTTGTTTTGTATGCAATGATGATGCATAACAGAAGAAGCCAAAATGAGTCAGACAAGAGTGTATTAAGTCCATTTTCCTCGTTTTGATTCAGAGGTTTTTTGCTAAAAATCACAAGCCAGTCTTAGTGGCAAGCTTTAGAAAACTTGCACAGCACTGATAAGAAAGGACATCGCTCATAAATATTCATTAAAAATTACCTTTTCTGGATCATGAATTTTTCAAGCAGACACTGATTTGACCTCTACAAGGAACAAAATCCAGCCTATAGTGGAGTGTATCCTATTTCTGACCAAAAAAAAAAAAGGTAAAAAATTGGTTTTCCCAGCTAAGCAGCTACTTTGTACACTGTGTGAGGTCCGAGGTCAGTTACCTCTGCACTTCACACACTTGAGCATTAATATTCATTCAAATTACAATCTTTAAATTCTAAAGTCCTGTTCATACTTCTCTGAAAAACTGATTGTAAGGCAGGCCAGGGTTTGCATTTTAACTAATTTTTAAAGTAACTTCATCTAACTTCTCTGTTGCTAAAAAATGTATGAATTCAGTAATTTCCTTTAGAAAAAAGTCGCATCTGCCTGTTTTGAATTTATATGCCCTCCACTAAGGATAAAAGCCACATTTTTCCTGGTAATTATCTGCAGAGTGGGTGAATGGATAGAACCATCTACATTTATGTCTATCAGAGAGCTATTGTTGGTGTTTCATCTTCATATAGCTCCTCACAGTTCATACATACAAAAGGAGCTTTGCATTATTTGGGGGTATGTTTTTTGCTTTCATTGTTATGCCTACAATATCTCAGTGGGGTAGTCAGCATTACCACCTGCATTGTTTAAATAGAGTAACTGATAAGCAGAATATGAATTATGATAGCTTATACTGTGCAAACTTAGCATCTAAATCAGAATGTTTTCCTAGAACCTTGCCCTCGGTGCTTGTTTTAGTTTAAATTCTAGGACCTGTATTTGGGTTACTTGAAAAAGTGACAAAATAGTGACCAAAATAATCCTTCAAACACTATACAGTTCAGGCTATATATTGTTCTTACTGAGCTACACAGCATTTACATTTTCTTATTACAGCTGGATTTCAATCCCAGCTCATTAGTTTTCTGGAGTTGCGACCTTGGATACATCTTAACCTTTCTATTCTTTGCCTTCCTCTTTGAAAATCGAGATGGGGAGTATTGGTTTGAAGGATTTACAAGGCACCTTAATTTACACCTGGCAGTCAAAATAGTTACTATTTAATATAAAATTAACTTGACTTGAGCATAATGCGACTTAGCACAAAGAAGGTAATAGAATTTGTATTGGGATATAGTCTCTAGGAGAAATGAAAACATGTTAAATTGGACATTTCCACCCCATCCCACCCCGCAAGTCCCAGAACAGAATAGGAAATATTGTCCAAAAGGTGACTGATTTAGAGTCTCCACTAATTTTGTTTTCCTTGTTTTGTATTTATAATTCAGCCCATATTACCTCCTAGTTAGCGCTCACCTGGCTTGCACAGGGCTCTTATTCTGAGGGTGAAACCTACAGTAAACATTGTATCATTGCAATGGTCTTGGCGATTTAACGTCAGGTGTTGCTGCATCTTGCTGGCCCTTATCTCCCAGAGTTTCTTATATGGTTGTTCTTGGACACAAGGATGCTCAGCCTATCTTCCCTGGTTTTGATGGTTCATTGTCCCAACTCCACTCCTCTCCCGTCAGAGTGTAGAACAAGAGACAGAATTTATGCAAGGGAAGCTGAGGACCAGTGCGGAGCTCATCCATTTCTCCTCCTACCATTCCATTTGAAGATGTTCATGCACTAGGGCTGCCAGGTTTAATAAAAGAAAATGCACAGTATCGAATTATTTTTGAATTTAGATAAACAATGATTTTTTTTTGCATAAGTATGTCCCATGCAATACTTGTGACATACTTAGAATAAAAGTTACTTATTTTAGTTGAAATTCAAATTTAACTGGATGTCTTATATTTTATCTAGCAACCCTCTAGAGTAACCCAAATCCATTCAAAGAATCTCTTGCATGAAGAAAATAATTGCTTTTAACCTTTTGCCCATTATCCTCTTCAGTCATGCAGAATGGCAGAAGTCCCCAGAGTAGGTTATGCTTCCTTTTTATACTTCCAAATTATGCCATCAATGTAAATCACCAGATAAATCTGTCATGCTTTTATTTCTACTGTGGAGTCACATGTTACTAGAGGTGTTAGGCTCTATATTCACCAACTAAGACAGAATTCCTTAATAGTCAAATATATGCTTAAAGATTTATTAGTACGTCATATTGGTGGTTCTTATATATTCTCTCAGCAAATCAGCTATGGTCTGTTTTTCTTCCAGTATTGGAAGACATTGCTATTATGGGATTGTTGTTACTGTTCTTGTGTCTTTTGTTGCTGCTGAGCATCAAATTCAGTAGAAGACTTGATGTTGGAGGCTTATTGTTTAAGAAATGTCATTAATCTTTAGCTTGTGATAGTCATCAATCGCAATGTAATTTTCAGAATAAACTTAACCTGTTGCCAGAAATATTTTATTTTTCTTCCTATTTCTATGAAAAGACATTATAGAAAGTAAGAAAAGGAAGAAGAAAGGAAGGGAGAGAAGAAAGGAAAGAGAGAGCTTTCAGACTGTAAGTTTCAGGGCTATCATTCTTTTTCAGATAGTATCTGATAACATAAAATGTTAATTCATGTAGAAATAACTGTGATAATATAAAATGTTAATTCATGTAGAAACATCTTGAAACAAGAATCATTCAATCACAAAAATAGATAATATCTACTTAATGAATATTAACATATGGCATCATAAAAGCAAGAGGACAAACTGTAGTGCACAAAATTTGGATGAAGAAAAAGATTTCTGTAGTACAACTATTTAAGCATTTTCTCCATCAGGCAAACAGAACAGACCATGAGAATCCAAACGTGTATTTACTTTTGTAACATGACAGCTCATGTTAGAAAATGATTACCCCAGCTCTGCAATGAGTGCTCAGCAGAGGAGCATCTGGCTACACCTCCTGCAAGGACCATAACAGCGAGAATTTCTAAAAATGCTAGACGTCTATTTTTAATATTAAAAGCAATATTTATCATGTTACACTTATGTTAACTTTTTGTTTTTACATGGCACTTAAATTAGTTTCTGACAGATCTAGTTCGACATATGCAGAACAACGTATCAAGCCGATGTGTTAAGAGAGAGAGGCACAGTCATAAGAGAATACTTTTTTTATTATGTTTTACATCTGATTGTTTATGCACAGCAGTACATTTAAGTTGGGTTTTAGTAAGCCAGTTGCCAGAGATTCAAAGCCTGGCAAACAGCACACTGTCTTTACAAAATAAAGGATGTACAGTCATCCACACCAGCTTACAAGTTATTCTTTATGAGCAACAGAATTGCTTTTTGCCCATTTCAGACAGAACCCTAAATGTACCCAGCACAGCAAGAGAGAGCATGGGAAGCAAAGAGCGCTTAATATTCCAGCCTAGCTCACTGGAAACAACCACCACAAGAAAACTAAAATGACAGAGCAGCATTCTGTAGAGCAACATGATTTGTCTGCTTTAAATGGAGAATAATGGTTTTAAGTTTAGAGCAGAACTAAAAGGCTCAATTACTATTCATGGATTCTGAATTGTTGTACTTTGGAAACTCTTTTAGCATGAAATGTTCATCAAAATCAATGCATGAAACTATAGGGAAAAAACACACCTAGTTTCCCCTACGAATAAAGGACTTCCCCAATTTTGAGTACTGGGGGAAAACTGCCACAATTCCCACAAATGTATCTTAGGTGGTAGGGCAAAATGTTTTAAAATAATAACTTTTGGAGGGATGTTGAGAGGCAGAGAAATACATATCTATAAGATGGTAAGACATGATTATATTTTTACTCTTACAACTAACACTAATAAAAGCATGCTATTCCTCATTTAGAAGGCTTTCCTACTGTTGTTTAGTTGCTAAATCATGTCTGACTCTTTGCAGTCTCATGGACTCTAGCCTGCCAGGCTTCTCTGTCCTTGGGATATCTGGGGCAAGAATACTGGAGTTGCTATGTTCTTCTCCAGGGGATCTTCCTGATCGAACCCGTGTCTCCTGCTTGGCAAGCAGATTCTTTACCACCTAGCCACCAGGAAAGCTCTTTACTACTGAGCTGTTATCAATGTTTTAATCTTTAAATACTATATCAAAAATTGTCAAAAATATGTGGATGTAACTTTTACTAAAACTAAGAACTGTTGCCATTGGAATTTAGTAGTAACTCTGAAGATCACAATATAATAATAAATTGACACATATATCACTCCCTTAACTCTACTTAAATCCCCAAGTAAGAGACTACTGATTAGCTTTACATTATAGAACTATACGGCTCTAAAGGAAGTATTTAGTAGTGGAACAGATGATAAGCCTTTGGTAATCAAAGGTGAAGGATTTTTGTTTGCTTTATTTTTTCTATAGATTTATTTCTCCCAGTATCATCATGGTTTTCTAAGATTATGCAAACAAAAAGTAGATGACCTGCTTCCCCAATCCTATGTTTAGAACAACAACAAAAATGTCTATTAAAGCATGAAAACATGTCAATTTTGATTGTTTTTCTCCCACATATTTTCTCAAGAGAATGGCACTATCTGAGAAATATTGGTAATAAAAAAACAAAGAAATAAATAGTATCCCTTATGTACTGACTTATGTAGGAAAAATTTGCTTTTATATGGACATGGGCAAAATTTTCATGTGGACTATTATGGATTATAATTGCATTTCACTTACCATATTAAAAAATGTCAAATCCTAAAACCAAGCAAAATGCTATCTACTTTTTTTTTGTCATTATGTAGGAAAATGGTAAAGTCCTAAAGGCAATTTGAAAGCCTTAGTTAACCAGCTCCTTCTGTTTGCATATTCAATCCCTCAATGTAACATATGCATAATTTTATCATCATTGTGTGCCATCTGGAGTATACTGATTGAACTGCAGTTTGAAAATGAGGGTTAAGAGATAATTTGGTTGCGTACATTTAGAACTGAAATGCCTCTCATGGAGCAGAACATAGTTATTTAAAAACAGAACTATGACTAAAAGATGAAAATATATTCCATAAATTCAAGAAAACCAAGGAAGACAATTAAATCCTTATGCTTTTTCACTTCAAGACTTTTAAAGATTTTAATAACAATGGCTTTCTAAGGGAACTGTGGTAAAAGAAAATTGTACCTATCTCTTCTTGTAATAATTGTAAATAATCTTTCAAGTCATTTTACACATTTTCTTTAATTTATCTGGGAAATTAAACAGATTACCAACAAACCATATCAGCTGAGAGATTGATGTGCAAGCAGTTCAGTTTATTTTTTTTAACTATAATATCACTTAATGTTAGGTTAGGTAGAAAACTAGCAGAAATTCATCATATTTGAGCATCCTAGCTGAGAGCAATTGCTCTTAAAGGACATGAGAGCCATACCGAAAACTGAAAACAGTGCCAATCCAAAATTTTCACCTCTGGTTACCACGTCATTTCAAGTGAAACACTTTATAAAACCCATCTTAAAATGGAATTAATTACCTCATATAAGAATAATAACATGGCTTCACTCTTTCAAAAGTTTTTTTTCATATTTTCTGTTTATGAATTATTCTGACCTTAAAATTTTTCATATTTTCTAATACAACTAAATGGTTGAGCCATCATATTGTGATGGATGAACATACTATATGACATTGTTGAAAGCAGCACCATCAAGAAGGAAATGACATGACTTGGACTTGTTAAAAAATCATTGATTTTCAAAATTTTAGGTACTTTAAGGCCATTAGCTTTCCTATTAATACATGTCAGTCTTTCCTACTTAAACAAAAATAACTTTCCTAAAATTACAGATTCCCAAATTTATATAAAAAAGAACCCCTGTTACCAAGTGACTCCTTCCCTAGGTACTGCTTTCCTGCTCCAAGAGGGACTTTTGAGAAGTTTCTAAAGCTTATTCCTTTAGAATCGGAAAGCCCTCTCTCTCCTCAGTCCCTCCCATGATATTAATAGTTTCCCAGAATATGGTTTTACTGTTACAATTCATTCACTCAGCTCACAGAGCAGATATGGAGGCGTGAGCATGAATACTTGAACTGTGAGTCGGAGAATAATGTGAATACACATTATTAAACAAACATGGTACTCCTAGCCACTAAGAGAGGCAGTTCACAACTGAATTTCCCCTTTATTTATCCAGAAGAGCAGAGAGGAGCAAGCATCTAATCTATTGCCACTCTGTCACAGAACATGACATTCTAACTCAGTCAGTGGGGACTCACAATAAACTCGAAATCACATTGAGTGCCTCCCTGGTATGACAATTGATTACGTCTCTTAACCTTTCTGCATCTGTGGTACCATCTGGAGCATTTAGTGCTTACATTTTTTGCAGGCAAAGATCAGGTACCAGCTTCTATAGGCCTAAGTATATTCTCAATCCTTTTACTGTAAGTCTGTAACAGTAATAATAAGAAAACAATAGCCAGCATCATCTTCATTTCACAAAAGATGAAATTCCAAAGAAAAGTAAACACACACCCAATAACTAATAGTTTATAGCATCACTAATGTACGATTATCAATTCAAAAAGCTATCCATTCACTGTTGGGAAATTTGTCCAGACACAGAAAACAAAGGACATCTTATAAGGAACTCCTAGGTGCCAAAGGATTTACAGACATGATATTTCATTTTAAGAATAAAATAAAATGACACTAGTAGTGAGCACTAGTGTCCTATATTAGTATAAAGTTAAGACTCTGAAATGTTAAGTAATTTGATTAAGACTACACAAACATTTAATTTTGGAGCTAAGATTCAAACCCAGTTCTACTCCCAAAGCCATTGTTCTTCATTCTACATCATTAAATGTAATCCAGTTTAATATATATTAATCCTTTTGATAAATATTCATTAAATACTATACAATGTGTTGACATCTGTGAGTTGTTGAAAAAAAAAATAGCAGATACCTCAAATATAAAGAATTGTGCTAAGAAAAGGATAAATTCTGTTCAAAGCAAGAGTTTGGTATAGACTTTCTCATTTGAAGACATATTATACTTTGTTGGGTTTTCTTGCACATTATAGAATATTTAGAAGCATTTCTGCCATCTACCCAGTGCACACTTGGAGCACCCAATCCCACAGTCAATATAAATATCTCCAGTCATTGCCAAATGCCTCCTAGAGGCCAGCTCTGCCCCCACCACAGCCACTGAGAATCATTGGTTTAGAATAAAGTGAATGGACAAGTTCTTGTAAGACATTAACATTGTAAACTCCTGGGGAACAAGTTCTGTCCTAAGATTTTATAAAGCAGTTAATTTTGTAGCTCTTCTCACAATTGGAAACAAGAAAAATTTTGATCGATAAATGAATGAATGAATGAAAAATGACAGCAAATGCCACAAACAAAGTGATTCTGTTACAGTGGAAAAGTAACACTGGAGCAAGCATCAGTGAACTGAAAATAAGTAGAGAAGATCTGGGTTTGTTTTCGTCTTTTAGACTTTCTGCACTAGTTCCCAGACAGAGGAAAAACAAAGAGTACACGCAGAAAACTGTTACCCAAATTGACATGTACTTCTGCCATCACAGCGCCAAGCCCTCTCCTCTTTCATTGGCCTTATCCAGGTAGTTTATATCTCGGCAGTCATGCCCTCATGTCCCACCACAAGCTGTGAAATGTGGCAGGAATCCACAAATAATTGCTTTTTCCCCTAAAATAGGCTTTCATAACATCATTTTTAAACTCTTGCATTTCTAAGTATTTTCTTAATAATAAAAAAAAAAAGTATGGAAACACATGGCGAAAACTCAGAACCCATGATCTCTGAAATGAAAGCCCTTCATGAGTGATGGTTTTTGCCATCCTGATGTGCATTCAACTGGTGTGGCAATTACAAATGATTTCTATGCTTCAGCTTATGAATGTGTTAGTGACTTCTATTTCCTCTTTAAATTTACTCAACGGTAAAATTTTAATATGGAAAGATGCAAGGATAGATGGAGAAAAATGAACAGTATAATACATCTGTACTGCACATGAGTGAGAATAACATGAGAAACCATTTTCTGAATATTGATCTAATAAGAATGCAGATGATGAAATCAAAGGACAGATCAAACATAGGACAACAAGCAACATCCACATGGACCACATAAGAAAATAAATGCTTGGTATGGGCATATGAGCAATCTGTTTTATGGTAATAACAGGCATTGCTGAGCTTTATACTGTGTCAGGAATTGAACACCATGTTAGTTAATTCATTGAGCAACTTTTAAAGATAAAGAAAATGAGAACTAGGAATTTTACTTCCACGGCTTCTCTGAGAGGACATGGGGTCTTTAGGAGTACAGAGAGGCCTCGCAAGCTCCCTCTCTAACTTCTGTTTCATTTCCCAGATCTCAGAATCAGTGTTCAGGTACCAGTGAGTGTTTCTTGAATAGCATATCAGTAAGACCCACATAGGATACTTAACTTCGGTCTAAGAAAACATTTGATCAAGAATGGTCTCCAACTATTTCCTTCAAGCAAGATTATGATGGCAGAGGGTTACTGAGACTATGCCAACTTGGAGCATGATCACATCATGTCCAACCTAACAGACAAATGAATCATAATCTCCCAAACAGGAGCAGAGTGAAAAGGTTCTGTTGGCAGTTCGAGAAGCATGAGAATATGCTGGGAGCCCCTGTCCATGTATCTGTTGCCTGCCATTGCAGCCAAACTTCTTCTGTCTCTCAAATTGATGATAGAAGAGTATATGATGTCTGTTTTCAAACCGTTTCCCACTTGTCAAGCATATTTCTAAGTCACTTACTCATTTGTCATCTTTATTCATAGCAAGATGTCCATTTGTGACAATTCATTGCTTTTCAGCATGAAAAGAGAACACCACTGCTTAAATATGGGGAAAGTTCCATTTTCAACAGTTGAAGTAAACGACAGCATTTTTATACTCATCAGTGGAGAAAAAGAGGTTTGCAAATCGTCACTTTCCTGCTGTTTCTACAAAGTGCATTACCTAAAGATTATGAATTCCAAAGATTATGGAAACCATGAGACTTTAACAGGAGATACAAAGAAAAAATGAACCATCTCTTTCAAAAATTGTGTTCAGAAGCCTCAACAAATCACCAATGAATTACAGTCATTTATGAAATCCCATGTTGTCTTGTCTGGTTAACAGGCCAATGCCCGACCCCAAGTACAATCAACTATTTCAAGGACACAGCACCTGTGTGCAGGGGGGAGTGACTGCTTTGTTCTTCCTTAGCCCCAGTACTGTAATTGCACTGCTGGCTGCCATAGGAAAGAAGCAGCTTCATTTGGCCTCTGTCTCTTCTAGTCAAATAAAGTGTCCTTTCAAACAAGTGACAAGTCTAGTCTATGCAGCACATTTATATCACTGTTGCAAGTGTACAGCTCACAGAAAAGGAAACAGGATATTATTTCCTAGGCAAAGTGCTGTGCTCTTTGTTTTTCTTCTGAGGAAAAGACCACATGAAGTAAACAAAAGGGAAACTGTGGAGGTTAAAAGTTGAAGCAAAAAAGAACATGTGATTGACACCTGCATGCAGGATCTGCAGCTAGCTGCGACTCTGAATGGGCTCCAGGCCTCAGAAGAGCTTTTTATTTCCATATACTTCTGAGAGGGTGAGAACTATTCCAGAATGATCTTTGTTTTCACTTCCACCAAGTACCTTCTTTCTTGAAAGCATGTAGAAGAGAGAAAGGAGAAACCAAAGAAGAAAGAAAATGGGAAAAAGCATTCTGCCTGTTCCTCTTTTCTTGTTTTGGCTTATTAGCATCTAGTAAAGTACAGATGGCCTAACACAGAGACAGAGATTTTGAAGTGTCGTTTCTTGTCCTTATACTAAACCTCTGGTGCTTAGCTGAAGACTTCTGCTCCTTTTTGCCTTGCCTTAAATGTTTGTGCTCAGCCATTTCTATTCTCATCACATACATTCCCTAGGCAATTTATTCACATTCAAAGATTCAACCACTATCCATTTACACCAAGAGTCTGCAAAATTTTTTAGGAAAGGAGACGGGAAATATTGACTGTGGGGGCCACTCCGATTCTGTCACATAGAGATATCTGTACTCAATGCTGCAACACAGAAGGAAAGATGCCAAAGACAACATGTAAATAAATAACCGTGAGTGTGTTCCAATAAAATTTTATTTACAAAAACACTTGATAGAATGGATTTGGTCTGTGGGCTAGTTTATTGATTCCTGATCTGTACGATTAACTCAAAAAACTTTTTCTCAGTCTAGAAACTTCCATTCATTTACTTTCTTTCTAACTGCTGTGATCTGAATGTTTGTGTCCTTCCAAATTCCTGTTGACACGATGATGCCCAATGTGATCATATCACATTGGAAGGTGAGTTGGTCATGAGAGCAGAACCCTCATGAATGAAATCAGTGCTTTCATAAATGAGCTCCAAGTGAGCTCCTTTGCCTCTTTAGCCAAGTGCAGACAAAATGATAAGCCTGCCACCTGGAGAAGAGGATACAAAGTGAGGATAAAACAAGGAGTTTGTAACCTGACCATTCCATTTCCAGAACCATGAGAAATAAATTTATGCTGTATAAAAACTGCTTCATCTATGGTATTTTGCTACAGTGGTCCAGACGTACACACTCACTAATAATCATTTCTTCCTTGATATCTCACTGATGCATCAAACCTCTTTCACTATTTTCCCCACTAAATTCTGCTTCCAGGTTTTATATTTCAAGGTCTGACATCACTATCACTTCCATCACCATGCTGGTGACTTGAAAGTTCTCATTGACTAATCCTTCTCTTTCTCACCCTCCTTTAGACACTTTTGTCAAATTTGCTACCTAAATATATCCTAAACCTCCCTTCCACATAAGCTCGTCACTGCTTTAATGTCCTAAAGTAGTATCTTTCCTTTCAGGTTTGCCTTCTTTCAAGCTGCTACAGGTGTACTCCTCCTAAGCTATAAACATGTTCTCCCCCTGTGCAAATCTATTGCGGTTCCTCAAGCCTGAAACATCAATCTTAAACTGGATTACATGCCTAATCTCAGACCTCATTAATTAGAGATTTCAAGAATAACAAATAATTATTTCAAATGATAATTCCTCAGAAAGAGTGACACTGGTAACTCTGGCACTATCCTACCTTTATATTAAATCCATATTCTTTGATATATCCCCCTAAACCTTCATGCATTAGACCTAGATTGTATCTTAAACTTCACGTGTTTTCCTCAACCCCTTATGTATATACAAATGTTATGGATGATCCACTGGATCTTTACCTTTAGGGGGCATAATGCCTCCAGACGCGCTATCACTCCAAGAGCCAAGGCCTGGAACTCTTTGTCAGAGCAAAACCCTCAGGCTACTGGGACTGCTTTGCCTGCTCACACAAGTAGCAGAGACTTAGGTCCCCTCTGGACCAGCCCTTGAGTAATAATTGAAGGAGGAAGAGGATACACACACACTCCCACAAGCACACACACACATACACACACACTCTCATGCACCAACTCCTTGTTCACTGGTTGGGGAATAGAGGGAATTTAGTCACTCACGCATGTTGGACTCTTTGCGATCACATGTATACTGGATTGGGTTCCCTGATTAGGATGACTCTTAAAATATGTCCTAGGCTGTATTTAAGACTATCTAGTGGGACTGACAGAGAAGGCAATGGCACCCTACTCCAGTACTCTTGCCTGGAAAATCTCATGGATGGAGGAGCCTGGTGGGNCACGCATGTTGGACTCTTTGCGATCACATGTATACTGGATTGGGTTCCCTGATTAGGATGACTCTTAAAATATGTCCTAGGCTGTATTTAAGACTATCTAGTGGGACTGACAGAGAAGGCAATGGCACCCTACTCCAGTACTCTTGCCTGGAAAATCTCATGGATGGAGGAGCCTGGTGGGCTACAGTACATGGGACTGCACAGAGTCGACTGAAGTGACTTAGCAGCAGCAGCAGCAACAGTGGGACTGAGCCAAATCCACCTCTATGATGGTTAATTGCATACATCAACCTCGGTAGAGAACAGTACCCAGATATGTTGTCATGCTGTTGTTGGATGTTGCTATGAAGGTATTTTTAAGATGAGATTAACATTTAAATCAGTAGATTTTGAGAAAAGCAGATTATCCTCCATAAAACAGTTGAATCTCACCAGATTAATCAGAGACCTTAACAGAAAACAGCATGAGGTCCCTGATAAAAGAGAATTCTGCCTCCAGTCTGTCTTCAGACTCAAGCTGCAGCATCAGTTCCTCCCTGGGTCTCTAGCCTACTAGCTGATTCTACAGTTTGGACTTTCCAAGCCTCCACAATCCTATCAGTCAATTGCTTATATCTCTTTCTTTGTTGCACTTCATATGTGTTATGTTCCTTTGGTTACTCAGATGATAAAGAATCTGACTGCAATGCAGGAGACCATGGTTCAATCCCTGGGTTGGGAAGATCCCCTGGAGAAGGGAATAACTATCACTCCAGTATTCTTGCCTGGAAAATTCCATGGACAGAGGAGACTGGTGGGCTACAGTCCATGGGGTCGCAAATAGTCAGACATGACTGAGTACCTAACCATTATAACTGAACACAGTAATAATAGCTACATAAATGGCTAGTTATTAGGATCGAAATTGAAGACCTCAGAGAGAGGGTACGTTATTTGCTCAAGATTATAGCGTTCTTCAGAATCTTGTAGAATTTTTCATTTCAAATCATATATTTGGAATATTAATCTAGGTTCAAGTTTATTAGCAAAGTAAATTGCTACTGCACTACAGATACAGTAAACATATGAGGCTAGAGTTGCAATACTTTTTCACTGTAAATGAATCAGCTAAAATGTTTGGAGAAATTTTGTACCTTGGGTTTTAAAAAGCTGAACTTTAACAAGTTGTTTCAATAGTTTGTAAAAAAAAAAAAAGGCATATTTTGTCTTAGCATAAATGATGTCTTTATACTATTGTCTTAGTATAAATAGTTAAATGACAAGAGAGAAGCCTGAACTTCATCAATTTCTTATTTATATGTTGATGTTTATGAGCTAAGATATTTTTTCCATTGGCAAAATATATCAAGGGGAAACTCTTCACAATCAAATATTATGGAATTTTAATGATGTTCATTTTGTCTTCACTTGGCCGAAGGGGCAAAGGAACTCACTCGGGTTCTTTTGTAAGGGCAAACATCTGTGAGCATATTTGCTACATGATAAATGGTTTTAGCCAGGTCTGTGTGTCTTATGAATATTTTGAATAGGACTGAATATCTACTGACTAGTCAGATGATGTTAAGGAAGTGATGGTACCAAATTATGAAAGAATAAATGAAGAGGGAACAAATGTTTTTGTCAATATATCAAACTTGTGCTATTAACACACTGAATGGCCTTAAGAAAGTCAACCCAACACCCCAACACTTCAGACTTCAATTTATTTCTGAAATGCAAAGCTGGGCTTGATAATTTCTTGCTATTTATTTATTATTGCTATTCTTTCTATTTCTTCTTACTCAACTCATTTGGATTGCTCTCCCATGTTACGTGCTCTAAGATGTTAGAGTAACATCTCTCACTTAAAATCACTGCCAAATAAGCAGCAAAATGTCAAATATTTTAGATAGTGTACGCTTTTTATTCATTCACAATATTTGAAATTTTATAGCATAAATTATTAAATGTATAGATAAAATTACTATTTTAAAATAATGTTAAACTTTTTAAATGTCATATCTTTACTTCAAATCATCATGTTAAAGCAGGCAAGATGCTTAGGAATCGGGGTCTAACACTGCTAGTCTCAATTAGCCCATCCTGGCTGGACTTAATGGTTCCTCCACAGTCTTTCTCTTTCTCTCTTATCTCTCACTTTGTGATTTCCTTTCTGACAGTCATAACATAATCATGTTTCCAATCTCTCATCCACTGGAACCTAACTTAAAGAGAACACAAGTAACTAAGCCAAATAGTAATCATATCCATAGACACAACCACATACATAGACTCAAGACCACTCTCAATATGATTCTATAAACTTTTCCACCTTATTTCGTGTTTACATTTTAGTCTGTTTTTATTTACTATTGATTTTTCTAAGTTCAATATTTTTCTCTTAATTTAATTCTATCTGCTAAAGAGAAAATGGACTAGTACTGACTTTTCACAGATTAGCTAATACACTTTGGACAGTGTCTTGGAAAACTGCCTCGGGAGACTGAGTAATAGTTTAGGCTAATGAAGTCTATGTCTTTTTGTGATAAACAAAATAATCTTTCATATATATGACACCATCAAGGTAAATTTAAACACTGCATGTATGCCTATATACTTACTCACAATTCATTGACAGTTACAATATAAAAATGTTCTTAATGAAACATCCAACTGATTCATTTTTACTCTGTCTTTCAGGTCTTGTCCAAGGATTTTGTGAATCACAGACTATAATATACTTGCTTTTATTTAATAATTTAGTTCTTATTAATTTTGAATAGATTGTTTTATCCATACCACATTGACCAACCAAAATAAGTATATGTCTAAACAATAGCACACATATAAGTTGCATTTTATAATGTCCTAAAATAAATTTTTACATTATTTTATTTTTTTTTAAGTTAAATATATATATATCTTCTATTTTTACTGAGAAGAAATCATACTTCCATACAAGATTTATATATGAATGGCCTTAGCAGCTCTTTTTGTAATAACCAAAAATGAGAGAGTAAACAAAATATCCATAATCAGGTATATAAGTAAACAAACTATACCATAGCCAAGCAATAGAATGCAACTTAGCTATAAAATGAAATGAACTGCTATAAACAATATAATGTTGGTCAAACTCAAAATAGATATACTGAGTTTAAAAGTCAGACAAACATGTGTATGCACTGTATGATACTCTTTCTGGAACAATAGAAAATGCAAACTAACATGGTGACAGAAAATAAAATATAGTGATAGAAAACAGATCAGCTGCATCTGGGGTATAGCTAGGTGTAACAAAATGGAATTTCTACAGATGAGTACAAGATAAATTTGATGGCTATAGTATATGTTCACTCTCATGATTATAGTGATGATTTTACAGTTATATACTTATGTTCAAATTATCAAGCTGTATACTTTAAGTATACACAATTTATTATATGCCAATTATACCTCAATAAAAGTTGTTAAAATTTGATTTTTTTATTCAATCCCACTATCATCCTGTGAAGTAGTATTTTTCTGTTTTACAATTATTTAAATTCCTATTTACAAAAGTTTTATTATTTTTCCATGATTATGCTCTAAGTATCTGTCATATAAGGATTTCAATATTTTAATAGTTCGTTAATATTTTATCTCTGTTGGATACTCCTTCCATATCCATATTTTCCTATGGAAGAGCATGGTGGATTTAGCACAATCTTTATCATACTCAAGAATCTTCATTACTAAATCTGAATGAGTGTCTTATACTGTAATAGGGGTGTGGCAGGCATATAGTCATGGGCATGAGACCATTGCCCAGTGGCCAGTAGGGAGACCAGTAGCGCAGGCTCCTAGCAAGGCAGTTAGAGGTTCTACTTGGCTAAATGTGGGTCAGGTGGGTAGTGGTCCTTGCAGTGGAGAGTGCACTGAGAGGAGGGGTCATGGTGTTCTCCCTGGGGTCTTCTGTGCCTTCCAGCCTTGGGCCAGCTGGTGATCTGGGGGCCTAGGGAACAGGCTGGGGGCTGTGTCCTACAGGGTTCCAGAGAATCTCCCCACTACCCCCACCTCACAACCTAGCGTTGGGGGCAGTATGCCTGAGTTCATTCTGTAGGACCCAGCAATCTGTCCCTCCATTTGGATTGCTCGAAGGACTCCATTGGGTCCTAGGTCCCTGGCTCCTTCAACAATGACAGCTGGTCAGCGACTGGGGACCTGGTCCCAGCAGAGTGGCCAGCTAAGACCTACCTGTTCAGCCAGCCTAGGCACTGGCAGGAGGACCCAAACTGGGTGATGGGCAAATGCTCCCAGACAGGGTAATTGGCCCCAAAGGGGCCCTTTCCTCTTAGCCTGAACCTGGACCTTGGAAGGTGAAATAATTGGATTGAAACAAGAAGGAAGAGAAAATTTAGAGATAAAAGAGGTGAAACAGGAAAGAATGAAAGGAAATATGGAAGAAGTGAATGAAAATGAAAATAAATGAACGAAATTCAAACCAACTGAAACAAATGAATGTAAGTGAACATACCCTTTTAGTATGTCATACTAGCTAAGGATGCTTTTATAAAATGCTTCCCTGGAACGCAGATGCAGAAAGTTATCTATGATATTGAGCATGTTTGTATTTTCCTTGAAGACCTTTGAGGTCAAGTGAGAAGAGGTCCCATGAGAAAGCTTTTGATGATCAAATAGACTTCATCTCAGAACTTTCCTTAAAGGGCAAATGCAGGTGACCAAGAGACAATGTCTGAAAAATGATTGAAAGAGCCAAGAGAATTGTTTTTAAAATTACTCATCAAAGAAAAAGAACAATTAACTTCTCTTTTTCTATACTAAAATTTATAATACAACCATAATAAACAAAATCATGTCATACAAGCACTCATGCACACACACACACACACACACACATACACACAAATTCCAGACTGAACAGTGTAGAAAATAGTAAGAAAGGAATGTGACAGACAGAAATATATAAAAGAACACAAAACTAATGGTGATGCACAAACTGAGAGAGAATGGATTGATTACTAAATAGTATTTGGAAAATAAGACAAATATTAGGAAGAAATACAATAAATATTAATTTTATACCAGTGATTTTCAAACTTTTGGCATTTATGGAACATGGTTAATGACTGCTTTTTAAATATACTGACCTCAAATATTTAGTAACTTTAAAAACATAGTTTTAATTTTTAATTATAAAAAAATTCAAATTTATATTTTTCTATCGGTGATAGGAATGACACTAGAAGTTTATTCTCTCTATTTCTGGATCAAAGCAAATATATTGCCAAAGATTATTTCATCCAATGAGTTCATTCCCTTACTTTATTTCAACTACAGTAGAGTTTCTGAGAGTTGTAAGTTTCTGAGGAAAAGATCAAGTGTTTTCTATTGCGGCAAATTCCTCCATATATTTATACCAAATAAAAACACCACATTTAGGAAAATATTTTCTACTGAAGATTCCTTTTCATGCACAAAATGAGACTAAGAGAACAATTGTTGGTTATATTTAGAAATCACACCCAAATATTATACTCTAAAGTGGAAAGTTTAAAAGTTTCAAATTGAAAAAGAGTGGCAAAGAATTTTCAATCAACTATTCGACTTACCTTTGATTCTGGAAAATATTACTTCAAGAAATATGTCAAAAACACTAATTTCTTTTTCATAGTAGTGGATAATAAGATCAAGAGATAGAAAAAAATAAAAGTTGTAACCAAAAGCTGCTCAAAGTTTTGGAGTCATCAAGGTTTCCAACAACGAAGACTAACATTGTAGTTTTAAACCTACAAAGTAAGCAGACAGAGCTATTTAAGAAAAGCGATATATTTAGTATTTAAATGAGTCATTGAACTCTTAGAAATAGCCCTTTGTGCCTTATCATTCTTTACTGCAGATGGCAAAAGAGAAGAGTCTCCTTGATAATCACAGTTGTCTAAGATTTAATCTTTCCAGACATCATTCATATATATTTAAAAATAAAATAAATAACACTACCCATGACCTATTCCTATATTTTAACCAGGAGACAGAGAATTCCTCAAAATTCTAAGTATATGTAAGTGGAGACATAAATATTCCAACCAATAAAGCCATCTCCAGATTTACCTGAGCCAAAGTTAGGAAAGATTGTACAGAAGAGATAAAGGGGGAGAAGGAAACTGGCAGAGATAGAACACAGATAAAATTATCTATAGAAAGAGAGATCTCCACTCATTGGAGAAGAACAGAAAACATTTATGAGATCTTTTAGACATGAGAAAATTATGGTCAAAGCTTCAAGAGTTTCCCAAATGAAATCTGAATCTGCTCCCACTCCACAGTGGGCAAAGAGAAACCAGAGAAAGAGGCAAGTATTCCAGAATGGTAGGTGGCAGTTTTAAAAAATGGACTAACTAACATAGGATGCTGATCTTGAATGGCAAAAATATGAGTAGATCCCTGCACATACCTGTGACTTCTTAAAAGTCTATACAGAAGCTATAATTGGGTTCAGTCACACATTCTATCCAAATGGTCTCAACAACATCTTACTTTCTCTTAATACCATGTCCTTGCAATAGCTCCTAGTGTGTGAATGATGGGTAGAACATACAATCTGAGGGTAAGAAAGGGGTAAGGAACCTCCAATTTCCCAAGTACAGCTCAAGGGTCAACTGGTGGTCACAACCTTTCAATAGCCCTCCAACAGCAAATGTACCTAACAATTAACAATCAAACTATTGACTGGGAAATGATTTACTAATATATACTAGTGAAAATTTTTAACACAAAGAAAAAAAATGGAGGGCAAACAGTAAAATGTGTTCTCATAGAATAAGAATTATAAATGCCTGCTCAATATAAAAATAGTCAATATCACTAGCTGGATAAGAAATATATATGTGTATTTCTTACCCACAGTGGGCTATTATCCACATTTGTCAAAATGGTTGTCATCAAAAAGACCATAAATAACAAATATTGGTGAGGATATGGATAAAGGAGAATGCTTATACACTGTTAGTGGGGTGTAAATTGGGGCAGTCATTGTGCAAAACAGCACATAAACCTTCTCAAAATACTAAAAAGAGAACTGCTATATGATCTTGATGTACTATATATGTCAAGGCTGTATATTGTCACCCTGCTTATTTAACTTATATGCAGAGTACGTCAGGAGAAAAGCTGGGCTGGAAGAAGCACAAGCCACAATCAAGATTGCTGGGAGAAATATCACTAACCTCAGATATGCAGATGACACCACCCTTATGGCAGAAAGTGAAGATGAACTAAAAGCCTCTTGATGAAAGTGAAAGAGGAGAGTGAAAAAGTTGGCTTAAAGCTGAACATTCAGAAAACGAAGATCATGGCATCCGGTCCCATCACTTCATGGGAAATAGATGGGGAAACAGTGGAAACAGTGTCAGACTTTTTTTGGGGGGGGCTCCAAAATCACTGCTGATGGTGATTGCAGCCATGAAATTAAAAGATGCTTACTCCTTGGAAGGAAAGTTATGACCAACCTAGATAGCATATTGAAAGGCAGAGACATTACTTTGCCAACAAAGGCTCGTCTAATCAAGGCTATGGTTCTTCCTGTGATCATGTATGGATGTGAGAGTTGGACTATGAAGAAAGCTGAGCACCGAAGATTTGATGCTTTTGAACTGTGGTGTTGGAGAAGACTTTTGAGAGTCCCTTGGACTGTAAGGCGATCCAAGCAGTCCATCCTAAAGGAGATCAGTCCTGGGTGTTCTTTGGAAGGGCTGATGCTAAAGCTGAAACTCCAATATTTTGGCCACCTCATGTGAAGAGTTGACTCATTGGAAAAGACTCTGATTCTGGGAGGGATTGGGGGCAGGAGGAAAAGGGAACAACAGAGGATGAGATGGCTGGATGGCATCACTGACTCTATGGACATGAGTTTGAGTGAACTCCGGGAGTTGGTGATGGACAGGAAGGCCTGGCGTGCTGTAATTCATGAGGTCACAAAGAGTTGGACACGATTGAGTGACTGAACTGAACTGAACTACATGATCTAGCAAGTCTACACCCTGGCACATATTTAAAGAAAATGAAAACATTAATTGGAAAAGATGCATGCCCCCAATGTTCATGGCAGCATAATTTACTATAGCCAAAATATGGAAGCAACTTAAGTGTTCATCAAAAGATGATTAAGAAGTAGTACATAAGTGATAAATATATATATGATATCATATGACATGAATACATATATATATGTATGTATGTACATATATATAGATATATACATATGTATATAATGGGATGCTACTATAGCAAAACAGAAACAGACACAGATATGGAAAACAAACTAGGGATTATCAGTGGAGATATGGATGAGGAAGGAGCAAGATAGGGTAGGGGACTGAGAAGTACAAAATACAATGTATAAAATAAATAACCTATAAGGATATATATAGTACAACACAGTGAATATACCCACTATTTCATGGACACTTTAAATTGAGTATGTGTGTGAGTCATTCAGGCGTGGCTGACTCTTTGTGACTCCATGGACTGTGTAGCCTGCTAGGCTCCTCTGTCCATGGAATTCTCCAGGCAAGAATACTTAAGTGAGCTGGAATTCCTTTCTCCAGGGGATCTTCCTGATCAGGGATTGAACCCTGGTCTCCAGCATTGCAGGTAGATTCTTTACTTTGTGAGCCACAGGGAAGCCCATTAATAATTTTGAATCTCTATTTAGTACACCTGAAAGTAATAAAATCCTATCAACAATCCCCGATATAAAAAAGAAGTGCATATTTAATAAGAAATTTTAATTTTTAATTATTAAAGTGACAAAGATTAAATGGATAATACTGTATTGATGATATTGAGTTTATAAAGACTATCAGAAAATATAATACATCTTATGTTATATCAGTTCAGTTCAGTCGTTCAGTCGTGTCCGACTCTTTACGATCCCATGAATTACAGCACGACAGGCCTCCCTGTCCATCACCAACTCCTGGCGTTCACCCAAACTCATGTCCATTGAGTCTGTGATACCATCCAGCCATCTCATCCTCTGTCGTCCCCTTCTCCTCCTGCCCCCAATCCCTCCCAGCATCAGAGTCTTTTCCAATGAGTCAACTCTTCGCATGAGGTGGAGTTTCAGCTTTAGCATCAGCCCTTCCAAAGAAATTCAAGGGCTGATCTCCTTCAGAATGGACTGCTTGGATCTCCTTGCAGTCCGTGGGACTCTCAAGAGTCTTCTCCAACATCACAGTTCAAAAGCATCAACTCTTCGGTGCTCAGCTTTCTTCACAGTCTAACTCTCACATCCATACATGACCACTGGAAAAACCATAGCCTTGACTAGACAGACCTTTGTTNACCATCCAGCCATCTCATCCTCGGTCATCCCCTTCTCCTCCTGCCCCCAATCCCTCCCAGCATCAGAGTCTTTTCCAATGAGTCAACTCTTCACATGAGGTGGCCAAAGTACTGGAGTTTCAGCTTTAGCATCATTCCTTCCAAAGAAATCCCAGGGCTGATCTCCTTCAGAATGGACTGCTTGGATCTCCTTGCAGTCCATGGGACTCTCAAGAGTCTTCTCCAACACCACAGTTCAAAAGCATCAACTCTTCGGTGCTCAGCTTTCTTCACAGTCCAACTTTCACATCCATACATGACCACTGGAAAAACCATAGCCTTGACTAGACAGAACTTTGTTGGCAAAGCATTGTTTCTGCTTTTGAATATGCTATCTATGTTGGTCATAACTTTCCTTTCAAGGAGTAAGCACCTTTTAATTTCATGGCTGCAATCACCATCTGCAGTGATTTTGGAGCCTCTAAAAATAAAGTCTGACACTGTTTCCACTGTTTCCCTATCTATAGCTTTAGATATTTATTATTTTGGTCTGAGCAATTCTACTTCCTGGGAAAAAACTAAGGCATTTCCTTAGAGATATCTGGTAGGAAGTTAGTTACCATAATGATACAATAGGAAAAACTGGAAATACATAAGAAAAAAAGTTTGTTGTTCAGTCACTCAATCGTGTCTGGCTTTTTGTGACCTGAAGGGCTGCGGCACTTCAGGCTTCCCTGTCCTTCACTATCTCCAGGAGTTCGACTCACATCCACTGAGTCAATGATACCATCCAACCATCTCATCCTCTGTCTCCCCCTTCTCCTGCCCTCAATCTTTCCTAAAATCAGGGTCTTTTCCAATGAGTTAGCTTTTCACATCATGTGGCCAAAGTATTGGAGCTTCAGCATCAGCCCTTTCAATGAATATTCATAGCTGACTGCCTTTAGGATTGACCGTTTGATCTTCTTGCTGTCCAAGGGACTCTCAAGGGTCTTCTCCAGCATCACAATTCGAAAGCATCAATTCTTCTGACATTAGCCTTCTTTATGATCCAACTCTCCCATCCATAAATGACTAGGGGAAAGACCACAGATTTAAATATACAGACCTTTGTCAGCAAGGTGCTATCTCTGCTTTTTAATATGCTGTCCACGTTTGTCCTAGCTTTCCTTCAAGGAGCAAGTATCTTTTTATTTCATGACTGCAGTCACTGTCTGCAGTAGTTTTGAAGCCCAAGAAAATAAAGTCTGTAACTGTTTCCATTTTTTGCCCATTTGTTTGCCATGAAGTGATGGGACCAATGCCATGAACTTAGTTTTTTGAATGTTGAGTTTGAAGCCAGCTATTTCACTGTCTTCTTTCCCCTTGATCACAAAGCTGTTTAGTTCCTCTTTGCTTTCTGCCTTTACGTTGTTTTTCAGTCACTCAATCGTGTCCTCCTATCTGCAAACTGCAGCACACCAGGCTTTGCTGTCCTTCACCATCTCTTGGAGTTTGCTCAAACTCATATCCATTGAGTTGGTGATGCCATCCAACATCTTGTCCTTTGTTATCCCCTTCTCCTCCTGCCTTCAACCTTTCCCAGCATACAGGTCTTTTCCAGTGTCAGGTGGACAAAGTATCAGAGCTTCAGCTTCAGCATCAGTCCTTCCAATGAATATTCAGAGTTGATTTCTTTTAGGATTAACTGGTTTGATCTCCTTGCTGTTCAAGGGATTCTCAAGAGTCTTCTCTGGTACACATTTTGAAGGCATCAGTTCTTCAGTACTCAGACTTTTTTTTTTTTTTTAACTGCCATTAGGGTGATGTCATCTGCATATCTGAGGTTATTGATATTTCTGCCAGCAAACTTTATTTCAGCTTGAGCTTCATCCAGACCGGCATTTCCTATGATGTACTCTGCATATAGGTTAAATAAGCAGGGTGAAAATATGCAGCCTTGATGTACCCCTTTCCCAATTTTGAACTAGTCCATTGTTCCCATTCTGGTTCTAACTGTTACTTCTTGACCTGCATACAAGTTTCCCAGGAGGCAGGTAAAGTTGTCTGGTATTTCCCATCTCTAAGAATTTTCCACATTTTGTTGTACACACAGCCAAAGGCTTTAGCATAGTCAATGAAGCAGAAGTAGATGCTTTTTTGGAATTCCCTTGCTTTTTCTATGATCCAGTGAGTGTTGGCAGTTTGATCCAGTTTGTACACTTCTACATCTGGACGTTCTCAATTCCATACTGTTGAAGCCTAGCTTGAAGGATTTTGAGCATTACCTTGCTAGCGTGTGAAATGAATACAATTGTTTGGTAGTTGAAGCATTCTTTGGCATTGCCCTTCTTTGGTATTGAAATGAAAGCTGACCTTTTCTAGGCCTGTGGCCAATACTGAGCTTTCCAAATTTGTTGGCATATTGAGTACAGCACTTTAAACAGTACCATCTTTTAGGATTTGAAATAGGTCAGCTGGAATTCCATCACCTCTTAGCTTTGTTCATAGTAAATGCTTCCTGAGGCCCACTTTACTTCAAGGAAAGAAGAAAATTGCTAAATTTAGTGATAAAATTTGATATATAAATTTAAATGGTGTTTTAAAGAATCTTTTACTTCTATCAGAAAATACCAACCATGTGCTAAATGAAATGAAAGTGAAAGTCACTCAGTCATGCTAAACCCTTTGCAATCCATGGACTGAAGCCTGCCATGCTTGTCTTTTATGGTTTCTCCAGACCAGAATACTGGAGTGGGTAGCCCGTTCCCTTCTCCAGGGAATCTCCCCAACCCAGGGATTGAACCCAGGTCTCCCACCTCGCAAGCAGATTCTTTACCATCTGAGCCACCAACATGGTATTAAAATAATAGCAAGGCAATGGCACCCCACTCCAGTACTCTTGCCTGGAAAATCCTATCGATGGAGGAGCCTGGTAGGCTGCAGTCCATAGGGTCGCTAAGAGTCAGATATGACTGAGCAACTTTACTTTCATGCATTGGAGAAGGAAATGGCAACCCACTGCAGTGTTCATGCCGAGAATCCCAGGGGCGGGGGAGCCTAGTGGGCTGCCATCTATGGGGTCACACAGAATTGGACACGACTGAAGCGACTTAGCAGCAGCAGCAGCAGCAGTCTAATCTTGTTTCTTTGTCCCATTTGCAGAAAATAATCTTATTTTAAACCAATTAGAAAACAGTGAGACTCTTTTCTTCATGAAGACACCATTATTTGACTGTAAAATTACCAAAGGTACATTTAGCATGGAGTTTTTCACTTCAAATTCACAAATTACATTGTTTATACTATGGTGGAAATAAATGATTTGTTGAAATTATTTAAGATTTATTTTTAATAAATGTAAGAAAAATTGCAACATATAATTTTGAAGTCTCTTAAATTAATTGATGTTCAAGCTGGTTTTAGAAAAGGCAGAGGAACCAGAGATCAAATTGCCTGCTGGATCATGGAAAAAGCAAGAGAGTTCCAGAAAAACATCTATTTCTGCTTTATTGACTATGCCAAAGCCTTTGACTGCATGGATCACAATAAACTGTGGAAAATTCTGAAAGAGATGGGAATACCACCTGACCTGCCTCGTGAGAAATCTATATGCAGGTCAGGAGGCAACAGTTAGAACTGGACATGGAACAACAGACTGTTTCCAAATAGGAAAAGGAGTACGTCAAGGCTGTATATTGTCACCCTGCTTATTTAACTCATATGCAAAGTACATCACACGAAATGCCAGGCTGGATGAAGCACAAGCTGGAATTAAGATTGCTGGGAGAAATATCAACAACCTCAGATGTACAGATGATACCACTTTAATGGCAGAAAGCAAAGAGAAGCTAAAGAGCGTCTTGACGAAAGGGAAAATGGAGAGTGCAGATGTTGGCTTAAAGCTCAACATTCAGAAAATGAAGATCACGGCATCTGGTCCCATCACTTCATGGGAAATAGATGGGGAAACAGTGGAAACATTGTCAGACATTATTTTTAGGGGCTCCAAAATCACTGCAGATGGTGACTGCAGCCATGAAATTAAAAGATGCTTACTCCTTGGAAGGAAATTATGACCAACCTGGACAGCATGTTGAAAAGCAGAGACAATGCTTTGCCAACAAAGGTCCGTCTAGTCAAGGCTATGGTTTTTACAGTGGTCATGTATGGTCCAACTGAGAGTTGGACTGTGAAGAAAGCTGAGTGCCATAGAATTGATGCTTTTGAACTGTGGTGTTGGAGAAGATTCTTGAGAGTCCCTTGGACTACAAGGAGATCCAAGCAGTCCATCTTAAAGGAGATCAGCCCTGGGATTTCTTTGGAAGGAATGATGCTAAAGCTGAAACTCCAGTACTTTGGCCACCTCATGCGAAGAGTTGACTCATTGGAAAAGACTCTGATGCTGGGAATGATTGGGGGCAGGAGGAGAAGGGGACGACAGAGGATGAGATGGTTGGATGGTATCACTGACTCAATGGACGTGAGTCTGAGTGAACTCCGGGGGTTGGTAATGGACAGGGAGGCCTGTCGTGCTGCGATTCATGGGGTCGCAAAGAGTCGGACACGACTGAGTGACTGAACTGAACTGAACTGATATAACATAAGATATATTATAACTGAAATTGAAACTAAAAATAAATAGAAAATATTAATGAAACTGAGTTTCACTGAAAATTGATAAATGTTTAGCCAAACTGATCAACAAAAAAAGAGAACCCAAATCAATAAAATTTCATTTTTCAGAAATGAAAAAGAAGTTAAAATCAACAGCATAGAATTACAAAGGGCCTTAAGAGTTTACTGATGACAATTATCTGACAACAAAGTAGAAAAGCTAAATGAAATGGACAGATTCCTAGTAGTGTATAATCCCTCAAAACTGAATCACAAAGAAAGAAAATATGAACAGGTGCATTTTCAGTAATTATCAAGGAGTTGGCAGATGTTTATATTTATTTAAAAAATAACTAGTGACAAGACTAATTTTAATTTGCACTTCTTCTTAAGAAACAGTGTGCTTGTGATAAAGTACTTTTAAATTAACTAATGCAAAAATAACTCAGCTTTACAAGTTATTACTTAAGTATCAATAGGAATATAAAGAACTTTTTAACGAAACTAAACAGAAGAGACTAAGGAAATACTAAGCAATACCGAATACATGTATAAGAAAGATTTAGATTTTGTGACAAGGACAGAAATACTATGTTATCTAGGATTTTTTTCACCTTTTAATTAATATTTGTATACTACTGACCTATAGTTTTACTCTTCAGATATTAGATGATTTTTGAGTGAGAAATGAGAAAGATTATATCAGCCACATATTTTGATTAGTTGCTTTCAATACAGAGTGGAGATAGGAGAATAACAGAGACCAAATTTTTCTGTTTGCTAAGGGAATTTCCTAAAAACTAATGCTAAGTCAATGGGCATAGGTATATGATAGATAGATCGATAGGTAGTTATATAGATAGAGAGGAAGATGATGTACTTCAATTTTTAAAAAAGTACATTGTTTAGAGAATACTCTTCTGGGTTGCTAAGTCTGATTCTATGGGAGCTCTATGATCTTCCATTGCCTTTCAGCTATTTTACAACTCTGTAAGTTGTAAATAACTGATAGCAATGCAAAATAATTCTGGTCTACAGACAGGCAAATAAATTCTGTTAGGCAAAGGTTCAATTGATTTTCCTCCCTCATAGTGGAGAAAGTCAGTTCTCTGTCATTGGCTCATTCATTTCAATATTCTTGATTTATAAATATGTCTGTTCTTTGGCGTTTGCCTTGAACCAACTGTTACATCTGCTTGATTCACTTGTTAATAATTAGTTCAACAAAATGCTTAGCCTATGTTTATTTTTTTTACTGTGTGTAAAGAGACTTTACCTTTTTAAAAATAATTATCAATGACAGAGAAAGAAAGAAAGAAAGAAAGAAAGAAAGGGGATGCATTTAGATTTACTAAACTATCTCTTCCTTAATTTTCTCAAAAACTGATATCTGAAAAGAAGTCAATGTTAAAAAAAAAAAAAAGAGTTTCACTTCTTATTTTTGTTCTGGCATTTCTCCTCCATTATCTTCTTTCAAATACTAAAAGTTATCCATATTTTAGTACTTAACAGAGATTGACAGATAAGAGACAAAGACATACAATAGAATGGTAAATTGCTCCATCTTCTTTCTTCTTAACTGTTTCTGTAACTTAGTTTTCATGCCATATTTTTCTGCCTCTGTTCATGATTCTTATATGATAACAGTATTTATCAACATTTTAGACTAAAATTAGGGAAAGAAAGGAAAAGCTTAGTTAAATATTTGTTTACTTTTGTAATAGATAATTCTCAGTGAAATTCTTCAGTTAACTCCAGTCTGAGCTTCAGATCACTGATGTCCAATTCACTGTGACTGATTCATGTTGATATTTGGTTGAAACCAATACAATACTGTAAAGCAATTGTCCTTCAGTTAAAAATAAATACGTTTTTTTAAAATTACTAGACGATCTTTAAGTTCACTTCCATTTTTTTAAATCTCCATGACATAGAATTACCAAGCAAAGGCCAGTGTGTAAAAGCCACATATTATATAATCATTTAATATCATATCTGTTATATTTCACTGTTTTAATTATTTTACAGTTTCTTATAAGAAAACTTACCCAACAGATCAAGTTTTAAAAGCATAAGACCTATCATTTCTGTACTTCCCACCAAGTTTCATTTCTCATGCCATCATCTTTTCCCGTCTGCACCAATCAACAGTGAGTGGAGTATCACAAGATCTCAATGTATATTTTTTCCAACCTTGTAGTCTAAACTGCATGGCCAGCATCCTTTAAACCAGTGAAAGTGGTTCGATCGTGTCTGACTCTTTGTGACCCCATGGACTGTCCATGGAATTCTCTAGGCCAGAATACTGGAGTGGGTAGCCTTTCCCTTCTCCAGGGGATCTTCCTGACCCAGGAATTGAACCGGGGTCTCCTGTATTGCAGGCAGATTCTTTACCAACTGAGCTATCAGGGAAGCCCTTTAAAATGTATATGTTTAAAGTTAGAACATGTCATTTCTGTATTTAAATCTCTTCACAGATATCCCATTTCACTCAGAATAAAAGTTAATGCATTTATTATATGTCTAGAACATGATCTACCAGGCCATAGAAACTAGGCCACCAGCTGGTACTATTTTCCCCCTCATTGGCTCTCCTTGAACATTGTTGTTTTGAGTCACCTGCATTGGCTGCTCCCCTAGAAATACACATGGCTAATCTCTTCATTTCCTTTAAAGCTTTACTCAATCTTCACCTAATTCCTAACAACTTACTTTAAATTTTAACTTCCTCCGCACCCCTACCAAATTCCCAGTTCTCCTTACCTTTCTTTAGACTGCTTTTCCATAGCACTCATCACGTTATAAACTATTTTACAGTATACTTTTTTTGAGGTTGCTTATTGTCTGCTACATCCCACTAAAATATAACCTATACAAAGGAAAGGGATTTTTGTCAATTTAGTTCACTAATGTATCTCAAACACTTAAAGAGTGCCTAGCAAAAGATAGATGGTCAACAACATTTGCTGAATACATTGAAAAAGCAAAATAAATTATGGAATTGATAAATCATTCTCATCTGCTCTTTCTATGTCCCAAATAAACTATTTAACTGTGTCCAATTTAATACAGCTATAGATAGCAAGGGGGAAAAAAATGTACACAGGAGGTGTTACGAACTGAACAGTTGTTTCTATCCAATTCATATATTAAAATCCTAACTGTCAATGTGATGGTATTTAGAAAGAAAGAAAGAAAGAAAGGGGATGCATTTAGATTTACTAAACTATCTCTTCCTTAATTTTCTCAAAAACTGATATCTGAAAAGAAGTCAATGTTAAAAAAAAAAAAAAAAGAGTTTCACTTCTTATTTTTGTTCTGGCATTTCTCCTCCATTATCTTCTTTCAAATACTAAAAGTTATCCATATTTTAGTACTTAACAGAGATTGACAGATAAGAGACAAAGACATACAATAGAATGGTAAATTGCTCCATCTTCTTTCTTCTTAACTGTTTCTGTAACTTAGTTTTCATGCCATATTTTTCTGCCTCTGTTCATGATTCTTATATGATAACAGTATTTATCAACATTTTAGACTAAAATTAGGGAAAGAAAGGAAAAGCTTAGTTAAATATTTGTTTACTTTTGTAATAGATAATTCTCAGTGAAATTCTTCAGTTAACTCCAGTCTGAGCTTCAGATCACTGATGTCCAATTCACTGTGACTGATTCATGTTGATATTTGGTTGAAACCAATACAATACTGTAAAGCAATTGTCCTTCAGTTAAAAATAAATACGTTTTTTTAAAATTACTAGACGATCTTTAAGTTCACTTCCATTTTTTTAAATCTCCATGACATAGAATTACCAAGCAAAGGCCAGTGTGTAAAAGCCACATATTATATAATCATTTAATATCATATCTGTTATATTTCACTGTTTTAATTATTTTACAGTTTCTTATAAGAAAACTTACCCAACAGATCAAGTTTTAAAAGCATAAGACCTATCATTTCTGTACTTCCCACCAAGTTTCATTTCTCATGCCATCATCTTTTCCCGTCTGCACCAATCAACAGTGAGTGGAGTATCACAAGATCTCAATGTATATTTTTTCCAACCTTGTAGTCTAAACTGCATGGCCAGCATCCTTTAAACCAGTGAAAGTGGTTCGATCGTGTCTGACTCTTTGTGACCCCATGGACTGTCCATGGAATTCTCTAGGCCAGAATACTGGAGTGGGTAGCCTTTCCCTTCTCCAGGGGATCTTCCTGACCCAGGAATTGAACCGGGGTCTCCTGTATTGCAGGCAGATTCTTTACCAACTGAGCTATCAGGGAAGCCCTTTAAAATGTATATGTTTAAAGTTAGAACATGTCATTTCTGTATTTAAATCTCTTCACAGATATCCCATTTCACTCAGAATAAAAGTTAATGCATTTATTATATGTCTAGAACATGATCTACCAGGCCATAGAAACTAGGCCACCAGCTGGTACTATTTTCCCCCTCATTGGCTCTCCTTGAACATTGTTGTTTTGAGTCACCTGCATTGGCTGCTCCCCTAGAAATACACATGGCTAATCTCTTCATTTCCTTTAAAGCTTTACTCAATCTTCACCTAATTCCTAACAACTTACTTTAAATTTTAACTTCCTCCGCACCCCTACCAAATTCCCAGTTCTCCTTACCTTTCTTTAGACTGCTTTTCCATAGCACTCATCACGTTATAAACTATTTTACAGTATACTTTTTTTGAGGTTGCTTATTGTCTGCTACATCCCACTAAAATATAACCTATACAAAGGAAAGGGATTTTTGTCAATTTAGTTCACTAATGTATCTCAAACACTTAAAGAGTGCCTAGCAAAAGATAGATGGTCAACAACATTTGCTGAATACATTGAAAAAGCAAAATAAATTATGGAATTGATAAATCATTCTCATCTGCTCTTTCTATGTCCCAAATAAACTATTTAACTGTGTCCAATTTAATACAGCTATAGATAGCAAGGGGGAAAAAAATGTACACAGGAGGTGTTACGAACTGAACAGTTGTTTCTATCCAATTCATATATTAAAATCCTAACTGTCAATGTGATGGTATTAAGAGAGAAGGCTTTTGGGAAGTAATTAGGACATGAGAGTGGATCAGTGTGCTGATATAAAGAGACCCCAGGAAGATCTCTCATCCCTTCCACCATGTGAGAACACAAGGAATAGACAGCTGTCTAGAAAACAGATCTTCCCTGGTGGCTCAGACAGTAATGGATCTGCCTCAATGCAGGAGACCCGGGTTTGATCCCTGGCTTGGGAACATCCTCTGGAGAAGGAAATAGCTAAACATTCCAACATTCTTGCCTGGAGAATCCCATGGACAGAAGAGCCTGGCAGTCTCAAGTCCATATGGTTGCAAAGAGTCAGAGATGACTGAGTGACTAAGACTTGCACTTTTCACTTTAGGAAACAGGACACAAATTCTTACCAGACACCAAATCTGCCAACACCTTGATCTTAAACTTTCCAGTGCCCTGAACTGTGAGAAAGATATGTGTTTTGTTTATAAGCTATCTGGTTTATGGCATTCTGTTAAGGCAGTGCAAATAAACTAAGACAAGAAGTAATTTCAATTTTTTTAAAAGCATCCCTAAATCATCAACATACATATTAGAATCAACTTTTTCAATAAAAATACTTTAAAAACACAAAATGTCTTTGTGCAATACTTGTGTTAGACACTGGAGACGACAAAAGAAAGACATGTTCCTGTCCTCAAAGATTCTAAACTTTTTGATCAAACAGGTAAGTCAAAAAATATTAAAGTGGGCATGAAGAAACAAAAATTAACAAAAGATTGAAGTTGATTCCATCAAGGCTTTAGATTCTGAATGGAATGTTGATGCTGTAGAGTGGGTCTCTTTTAAACTCCATTGACAGTAAACATTTTCATTTCCAATAAGTATGGGGGCAGAAGAGCATGTTATATGGAAGAAATTTTATTAGCCCTAATATCTCAGGGAAATGTTTCACAGTGCTTTATTGTAAGAATAGCCCTTGTCCAGAACTTAGAAATCCCTTTACTATAAAAAGCAATTATTTACCTTGTATAATGTAATGCTGATATCTTATATTCACCTTTACCTTTTCCAGTCACCAGATAAAGTGTGTCTCCAGTTACTTGCCTCCTTCTCCATTTTCACTTTAAATAGCACTTATGAAGATCTTGCTATTACTTTACAAAACTTTCTGCATAACTCTTTGTTTCATCAATCATTTACAGTTAACTCTCTCAGTTTTTATCAAAGGAAAACTCTTTCATTGAGCTCTTCCAGAAATTTAAAGCAGTTATTCCACTAACATTTTTTAAGCACTTGTGCTGCTTTCACTGTTATAATGGGAACTGTTATGACTTCTAGATTATGTTAATAGGGAAACTCTCCAAATCTGAACACTCACAAAGCTCACCATAGTTCCACTTGCAGCAACCCATGCATTTACTCATGGCAGTAAATTCAATCACATTACTTCAGTTATGGCAGATTTATACTCACTTGCTATCAGTCAGTACATTGACTTTAAAATTTGGCTCAGAGTTTTTCATTACCTCTGTGGAACTTCCCTTTCACTCCTATCAGAACTGGCCTCCATTTATACATACCTTCACTCCTTACTTTCTAATAATAAATCTCAAATTCATCAGCCCCTTGTCAGGTCTCTCATCCTTGGGCAACAGAGCATTCACCTGTTATGCCCCCAAGCTATGGAATTCCCTGAATAGAACACTCCTCTCCAAATCCCTTGAGCTTTATAAATCCCTTTTTGAGTCTCACTTATTAAAATTTGCTTTTAATATTTGATCTGCCACTGACAAATGCTGTAGGCTTGGCAGTTATAAATATATATATATAAGGAGATGAAAAGAGTTTTTATTTTCCTCACTATTTGTGAAAAGAACTAAAACAGCCTCTCCTCTGCTGGTGTTTTATATGTTTTCATTATTTTTTTTCCTTTCTTCCTTTCATTATTAGCAGAACAGTCACTGAAGCTCCTGGCTTCCATCACTAGTCAGGGTTTAGAGTTAAAGATTTCAAGTATTGTGAGATTATAAATAAACTGGTGGCAAAATTGTTAATTATCTGGCACCCTAGTGATTGGTAGATAGATTATTTTAGGAGACAGCATGGGCTGTGGAGAAAAACAACTCTTTCCTTGTATTAGATTGGTACAAATGTAATTGTGGTTCTGGATTGAATTTTAAATCATTATTGCCAATCTGAATGCAGTTTGAATTGGAATATATTCTTAAATAAATATAAAATATATATTTTATATTTATTTAAGAATATATTCCAATTCAAACTGCAAAATTCAACAATGCAAAACCGCAATTACTTTTGTACCAACTATTAGCTACCCTCCTCTATTGCCTGTCCTACATAGCAGCTTTCTCTTGTATTTTTAATTCATAAACATTCAGACTTAATGTCACTCTTGTCAAAAGAAAAGCACATTTAACGGCATTAAAAAGGACATACGATTTTTGTACTGTGATGGCGATATAAACAACAACATCAGACTCTGTGGGTATAGATAGCCCTATTCCAAAGCAGTCTGTTCCCAGGATCTGCTCACATTAAAAGAATATTATTTATATTTGCATTTTCCTTGACACATAGTGAGAACTATGCATACAGTGGGCATTTAAACAATGTTTGTAGAACATTGAATCAATTATTTTTATCTCAGTTCTATAATTTTTATTTCCATCTCCATTTGAAAAGGATCCGTTTTCTGTCTGTTTCCCTACTCATTAGAGTACACAGTTTTTCAGTCACACTTGTCCCTTCTACAGCTGTTGATCAGCCTATTGATTAGGAGCCAGAGGCTAGCTGACAGCAAGGAAAGGGCATTATATTCTGGCACAATTTCCCTCTAAGTGCTTAACGTTCTTTAAACCCCTCATTCAATTAGATGGCACAAGCTATTACACACAAGTGCCCCAACACGGAAAATTACAAGCTCATATCTGAGAGATACAGAGAAAGGAAGGCAAAGAGTAAGTTAATAGGACATTGTCTGTATGTTTGGTAAATCCTGTGGAGTTTAGGGCTCAAGGTTAATATCAGAGTGCCAGGCTATGGAATTTAAACAGCAGGTAGATTTCAATAGCACAGAATATGAGAGAGAACAGAGTATAGCTTGATATATTATTCTGTTATTTGAAATGGGTACTGTGTAAAATTCAGCATTTTCTCTGAAACATTTTGAAGACGATTTAGGCCATTGAAAATAATGGCAAAGTTAAAAGTTTTTAAGTTTGAAGTAACGTTACTAAAGTAGGTGACCTGATTGAATGTCACTAACAGGTGGAATTTCAAGAGTTCTGATATGCTTACAGACAGAAAAAAGAAAGCAATCCTTTTTCTTTGTGGGAAGGGTGACAGGATTAATCTCATAAACTATAAAACTTAATATATGAAGATTATTAGTTGTTATTCATGTAGCAATACACTGAATTTTACTTGCGAATGAATCCTATGTTGCTTCTGCTAGCCATTGGGAGCCCTTTCACTGGGATAGCACATGGCTGGTAAAATACAATGAAGGCTTGTCTTAGCCACTATTCACTACTATCTCTGATGCCTTTGTGTTTGCACCAGAGTACAATAGTATCTGACCACCTGATAAATCTCTTACGGTGGATATGAAAACATAAGCATAATAGAGAGAATCAGTTTAATAATCTATTCTGGATAATTTTGAAGTTTATAACTATGATACAATCTTTAACTTACATAACAATAGCTCATATTTAAAGCAAAATCAATAAATGGCTATTACAGCTTTACCTGGTCTCAATTTTCAAACAAACTAGCTTTAGGAGATGGTTAAATGTACTTTCTTAATTTTATAATAAAAAACTTAAAATGGGACATTAAGCAGTTTGACTGATATGACATACAGTTAGGATACAGAGATAGGATGGGAAATCAGACAATATGATAAGAGAAATTTTAGCCACAAATAAACTATCAGTCTAAAATATATCATAGTATTTGTTTTATTCTTAAATAAAGGATCTGCTGNACAAATTTAAAGAGTAATTGTTCTAGTTCTGTGAGAATACTATTAGAATTTTTATAGAGATTGAATTCAATATGCAGATTGTCGTAGATAGTATGGTCATTTTAACAATATTATTATTCTAATTCATGAACATAATATATAGTTCCATAATTTATGTCATCTTCAACTCCCTTCATAAGTGTCCATGGTTTTCTAAGTACAAGACTTTTACTTCTTTATATTTATTCCTAGGCAATTTATTCTTTTTGATGAAATTTTAAATGGGATTGTTTTCAGAATTTCTCATTTTGATAGTTTGTTGTTAGTGTATATAAAGGCAGCAGATTTCTTTGTAATAATTTTGTGTCCTGCAATTTTCCTGAATTCATTTACTAGCTCTAATAGTTTTTTTAGTATCTTTCTTCAAGATTTTCTGTATATACTATTACACCACCTACAAACAGTGACAATTTTATGTCTTCCTTTCCAATTTGGGTTCATTTTTCTTACATTTTCTTGTCTGACTGCTGTGGCTAGAACTCCTAATACTATATTGAATAAAATTGGCAAGAGTGGACCTCCTTGTTTTGTTTCTAATCTTAGACAAAATACTTTCAGTTTTTCAACTTTGAATATACTGTTAACTTTGGACTATTCATATATGGCCCTGTCTCTTATACACATCTAGATGTGTATAAGAGACAGCTTTTGTACCAACTATTAGCTACCCTCCTCTATTGCCTGTCCTACATAGCAGCTTTCTCTTGTATTTTTAATTCATAAACATTCAGACTTAATGTCACTCTTGTCAAAAGAAAAGCACATTTAACGGCATTAAAAAGGACATACGATTTTTGTACTGTGATGGCGATATAAACAACAACATCAGACTCTGTGGGTATAGATAGCCCTATTCCAAAGCAGTCTGTTCCCAGGATCTGCTCACATTAAAAGAATATTATTTATATTTGCATTTTCCTTGACACATAGTGAGAACTATGCATACAGTGGGCATTTAAACAATGTTTGTAGAACATTGAATCAATTATTTTTATCTCAGTTCTATAATTTTTATTTCCATCTCCATTTGAAAAGGATCCGTTTTCTGTCTGTTTCCCTACTCATTAGAGTACACAGTTTTTCAGTCACACTTGTCCCTTCTACAGCTGTTGATCAGCCTATTGATTAGGAGCCAGAGGCTAGCTGACAGCAAGGAAAGGGCATTATATTCTGGCACAATTTCCCTCTAAGTGCTTAACGTTCTTTAAACCCCTCATTCAATTAGATGGCACAAGCTATTACACACAAGTGCCCCAACACGGAAAATTACAAGCTCATATCTGAGAGATACAGAGAAAGGAAGGCAAAGAGTAAGTTAATAGGACATTGTCTGTATGTTTGGTAAATCCTGTGGAGTTTAGGGCTCAAGGTTAATATCAGAGTGCCAGGCTATGGAATTTAAACAGCAGGTAGATTTCAATAGCACAGAATATGAGAGAGAACAGAGTATAGCTTGATATATTATTCTGTTATTTGAAATGGGTACTGTGTAAAATTCAGCATTTTCTCTGAAACATTTTGAAGACGATTTAGGCCATTGAAAATAATGGCAAAGTTAAAAGTTTTTAAGTTTGAAGTAACGTTACTAAAGTAGGTGACCTGATTGAATGTCACTAACAGGTGGAATTTCAAGAGTTCTGATATGCTTACAGACAGAAAAAAGAAAGCAATCCTTTTTCTTTGTGGGAAGGGTGACAGGATTAATCTCATAAACTATAAAACTTAATATATGAAGATTATTAGTTGTTATTCATGTAGCAATACACTGAATTTTACTTGCGAATGAATCCTATGTTGCTTCTGCTAGCCATTGGGAGCCCTTTCACTGGGATAGCACATGGCTGGTAAAATACAATGAAGGCTTGTCTTAGCCACTATTCACTACTATCTCTGATGCCTTTGTGTTTGCACCAGAGTACAATAGTATCTGACCACCTGATAAATCTCTTACGGTGGATATGAAAACATAAGCATAATAGAGAGAATCAGTTTAATAATCTATTCTGGATAATTTTGAAGTTTATAACTATGATACAATCTTTAACTTACATAACAATAGCTCATATTTAAAGCAAAATCAATAAATGGCTATTACAGCTTTACCTGGTCTCAATTTTCAAACAAACTAGCTTTAGGAGATGGTTAAATGTACTTTCTTAATTTTATAATAAAAAACTTAAAATGAGACATTAAGCAGTTTGACTGATATGACATACAGTTAGGATACAGAGATAGGATGGGAAATCAGACAATATGATAAGAGAAATTTTAGCCACAAATAAACTATCAGTCTAAAATATATCATAGTATTTGTTTTATTCTTAAATAAAGGATCTGCTGTTTTTAAAAATTTGGAATCAATAAACCTGAAGAAGAAAATTCAAATCACCTGTAATATCATTACAAAGAAAACTATTGTAAATATTTTGGAGAATATATATTCCAAATTGTCTTGGATAATTTATAATGCATATATATATAATGGATAATTTATACCTTGCTTATAACCAGCTTTCTTCAGCTACCAACTTTTCAACTAAAATTTCTATGACATATATTACAAGCATATATACACCTTCTATGTACCATAATTTACCCAATAAATCACATAATTTTAAACATTTCCAATTGCATTTTTGTTGCAGTTAAAACATTTTTGTAACTATCTTTATTGTTAAATGCTTAGATTCATGCTTAGAAGCATACTTGGTTATTATTCTAGAAAATTATACCAATTTATACTAACAATACGTAACAGTACTCATTTATGCCCACACTAAGCAAAAATGTCATCTTTTATTCCAGTTTTATTGAGATATAATTGACATACAGTATTGTATAAGTTTAGGCTTTCCTGATGGCTCAGACAGTAAAGAAACTACTTGCATTGCAGGAGACCTGGGTACAATCCCTGGGTTGGGAAGATCCCCTGGAGAAAGAAATGGCAACCCACTCAAGTACTCTTGCCTGGAAAATCCCAAGGACAGAGGAGTCTGACAAACTACAGTTCATGGGGTTGCAAAGAGCTGGACAAGATTGAGATAAACACTGTCTAAGTTTAAGGTGTATTAGCATAATAATTTGACTTCGATACATCACTGAAATATTTACTACAATAAGTTTAGTAAGCTTCTATCATCTCATATAGACATAAAATAAGAAAAAAAAAAAAGGGGGTTTCCCTTGTCATGAAAACTCAAGATTTACTCTATTAACAACTTTCATATATAACATATAACAGTCTTCATCACATTGGTCATATATTACATCCTTAAAACTTATATGTCTTACAACTGTCAGTTCAGCTCAGTCGTGTCCGACTCTTTGCGACCCCATGAATCGCAGCACGCCAGGCCTCCCTGTCCATCACCAGCTCCCGGAGTTCACTCAGACTCACGTCCATCGAGTCAGTGATGCCATCCAGCCATCTCATCCTCGGTCGTCCCCTTCTCCTCCTTCCCCCAATCCCTCCCAGCATCAGAGCCTTTTCCAATGAGTCAACTCTTCGCATGAGGTGGCCAAAGTACTGGAGTTTCAGCTTCAGCATCATTCCTTCCAAACAAATCCCAGGGTTGATCTCCTTCAGAATGGACTGGTTGGATCTCCGTGCAGTCCAAGGGACTCTCAAGAGTCTTCTCCAACACCACAGCATCGATTCTTCAGCGCTCAGCTTTCTTCACAGTCCAACTCTCACATCCATACATGACCACAGGAAAAACCATAGCCTTGACTAGGCGGACCTTAGTCGGCAAAGTAATGTCTCTGCTTTTGAATATACTATCCAGGTTGGTCATAACTTTTCTTCCAAGGAGTAAGCGTCTTCTAATTTCATGGCTGCAGTCACCATCTGCAGTGATTTTGGAGCCC
>SJYX01000210.1:74276-137034 GCA_006410675.1 Oreotragus oreotragus
ATTTCTGTCTTTGTGCCAGTACCATACTGTCTTGATGACTGTGGCTTTGTAGTAGAGCCTGAAGTCAGGTAAGTTGATTCCTCCAGTTCCATTCTTCTTTCTCAAAATTGCTTTGGCTATTCGAGGTTTTTTGTATTTCCATACAAATCTTGAAATTATTTGTTCTAGTTCTGTGAAAAATACCGCTGGTAGCTTGATAGGGATTGCATTGAATCTGTAGATTGCTTTGGGTAATATATTCATTTTCACTATATTGATTCTTCCAATCCATGAACATGGTATATTTCTCCATCTATTAGTGTCCTCTTTGATTTCTTTCATCAGTGTTTTATAGTTTTCTATATATAGGTCTTTAGTTTCTTTAGGTAGATATATTCCTAGGTATTTTATTCTTTTCGTTGCAATGGTGAATGGAATTGTTTCCTTAATTTCGTTTTCTACTTTCTCATTATTAGTGTATAGGAATGCAAGAGATTTCTGTTAAAGTATTTTTTTTTTAATGAAACCAATGATAGTTGGATCTATTGTTTGGATAATCATACTTTAGTACTTTTTAAAAAGTGCTTAGCATGATTAAATAATGTAAAACTTATCCTGGAGAGATGGTTAGGAATAATCTATGCAGGATATAGAAAATATAAGAAACATTTTATTAAAGCCACTGTGCTACTACTACCTCTGAAACTAGGTGGATTGCTGGCAGCATTGAGTAAATAAATGTAATCAGACCCACTTTGAGAAAAGCAATTGACTATGGAACTCAAAATTTGGAGACATTTCTAAAGTAGTAAAATGTTAATTGACATTAAAGGTACAATATGAATATTCACTTAAAATAAAAGACATATTCTAGCATATCCTGTTTGTTTGCTTTTTTAATATAAAACTTTTATAACAGAAGCAGTTATTTAAGTGATTAGCTTAACAGTGCAGTGCTGGAAGCAGTTCCCAAGAGGTTCACATTGTCTATTAGAGAACACACTCACTTTGGCTCTCCNCATATTCTAGCATATCCTGTTTGTTTGCTTTTTTAATATAAAACTTTTATAACAGAAGCAGTTATTTAAGTGATTAGCTTAACAGTGCAGTGCTGGAAGCAGTTCCCAAGAGGTTCACATTGTCTATTAGAGAACACACTCACTTTGGCTCTCCCAGAAAATGCAGCTCCAGAGTAAATGACATTTGTTCATTAGAAATGATGTTATTTCTCTCATTATCCACTTCAGAAATGGTAAAGATATTATCAAGTTTTTACAAGGTTAAACACTATACTATCAGAGTTGTTCCAGGAAAAGCAAAAAGACAAAGAGAATGCTCATTTTCAAGGGTTCCTTATTTTTCAGCCACTTGAGAAATATAATACCTTCTGCACCAAAAGTTTTTCCCACCTGCTAAGGTTGTGAGACAGAGATTAGTCAACCAGCTTAGATTTCACAGGACAAGTCTGGAGTAAATAAGCCATTCTATTTAGCTTTGAAAAAAAATCTATTGGAAGTGACAGAGTGGTTGATGAATAGAGATTATTTTGAAGTGTACTGCAAAAATT
Organism: Oreotragus oreotragus; assembly: GCA_006410675.1. Lineage (NCBI taxonomy): Eukaryota > Metazoa > Chordata > Mammalia > Artiodactyla > Bovidae > Oreotragus > Oreotragus oreotragus. The sequence continues at coordinate 75,823 of SJYX01000210.1, forward strand.
GGCCTTAGTACAGGACTCTTTTTAAAGGACTTTCTTCTGTTTTGTTGTTAGAATGGGGAAAATTGTGCAATTTTCCCATAACCACTTGATTCTTTTCCTCTGTTATGGAGACGGAATTTTGCAAGGAGGGAACTACCCCAGTGTGAGCTAAAGCAAGGAAAGAAAAGGCAGTTGATTCCCAGGAAAAACAGTGCATTCTTCACTCTTTCACTCATAAAACGAATCTATGGTTCCATTCCTAACTTAAGAAGATGCCATTTACAGATGTGGCAAATGCATGCTTGAAGATTAAGTGCTGATATCTCTGCCCTAAAGAGAGGTTTACATTTCACTGATTACTTCAGGGAGAACAGCTAATTCACCAAGACCACCCATATTCCTTTTCTTTAGGGTAGAATGATGATAATCAAACTAGCAACAATATTTAAAGACTTTATATAATATTAGTACATACCAGGTCCCATTTAAAAACTTAATACACATTAACATATTTAATTCCCATAAAAGCCTATAAGGCAGTACAGGTATTAGAGGTGCTGACCCTTCATGCACTTGAAAATCAATGTACAACACTTGACTCCTCCCCAAAATTAACTACTTATAGCCTATTGTTGACTAGCAAGTTACCAATAATAAAAACAGTTGATTAACACACGTTTTATATGTTTTATACATTATATTCTTACACTAAAGAAAACTAGATAAAATAAAATGGTATTAAAATNAGGGCGGCTCTGCTCCTGATGTCCCAAGCCAGGACCAACTCCGGGGGCCTTCAGGAGGTGACTGCCTGGCTAACCGAGTTGGTGCCTGGTGCCCGCGCTGGCAAAGAGGGGTGCTGAGCGTCCAGGCCCCTGGGCAGAGGCCACACCTGGAGGCTGCGGCCGCTTTTTTCAATTTTTGTGTCGCGCAGGGGACGAGCCGGAGCTCCCCAGGACTGGGCCCGGCGCGGGGGAGCCTGGAAGAAAGCGAGGCCCGAGCTGCTCTGCAGCCCGCGAGTGTTGGTGCCCACGGGCTGTCTGTGCCAGCACCGGCACAGCGGCACGGTGCAACAGGGCGTTTTGCTCTCTTTAAAAGGCGGGAGAAAGAGGCCAATGCTGCCGCAGCATCCACTGCCCCTCCAGGCCCTGCGGTCGGCGCAGGACCCCACTAGGGGCTGTCTCTTATACACATCTAGATGTGTATAAGAGACAGTTGTGACCCCATGGGCTATAGCTGGCCAAGCTCCTCTGTCTATGAAATTCTCTAGGCAAGAATATTGGAGTGGGTTGCCATTTCCTTCTCCAGGGGATACCAGGATCAAAGACCAGGGATCAAACTCAGGTCTCTGGCACTGCAGGCAGATTCTTTACCATCTGTGCTGCCAGTAAAGCCAACCTACAAACTAAACACTTAGGAAAATTTTATGGGATGTCAGTTATATCTCAATAAAGCTTTTAGGTCAGCACATTCATCCTAACTACTCTACAAGAAAAGGTAATGCTATAGTTCCCCAATAATGATGACAGTATTCTTGAAAAATCTCATCACACAGGAAATCAAAGAGGAAAATTTTTATATGTAATTGGAGTAAAGAAAGTTACAAAGGGCTTGCCTGGTAGTTCAGTGGTAGAAAATCCTCCTGCCAATTCAGGAGACATGGGTTTGATCCCTGATCTGGATAGATCCCACATACCCCTGAGCAACTAAACCCATGCGCCACAGCACTCTAGAGCCTGGGAGCCATATTTCTTGAAGACCACAGATCCTAGAGCCTGTGTTCCACAGCAAGAGAAGCCACCGAAATGAGAAGCCCCTGCACCACAACTAGAGAGCAGCCCCTGCTCGTTGCAAATAGAGAAAAGCCGCCCCCCCCACCAGCAACGAAAGCAAATAAATAAATAAAATTATTTTAAAAACAGAAAGTTGCAGAGAAGAAAGTATGACTATGATGCAAAGAGCTCATTACTATTTTATATTGCGTGTATTAACAAATTGGAAAGCATGCCCCAAACAGAAAAATGTGGTGCTTGTGTACATGAAAGAAAATGTCAATGCCTTCATCTAGCCTATTTTGAGAAACATTAATAACAGATACTTTATCATTAATTTGTGTTTACCTTTTTCTTAGCAATATTCTTCACCCAATTTCTACATGAATTTATAAATATATTTTGTAGAGCATTAGATACTATGCAGATCTTTCCTGCGTGTGGTTCTTCCTCTAATTATTCCAGCTCAGGTAGCCAGTTAGTGATCCAAAATTCTAAAGATTTAAGGACAGGGGTGATTGAACAAAACCACCATAACATTGAAAGGATGGCCATATGACCAATACAATGATTAAAAGGTAATATAAACAATCCTTTATTAACAAATTCATTTATGTCATATCATAGCAGTGAAAGTTTCTTCTTTAGCATTTTTGCCAACCACAGAATCATGATTTCAAGGATGTGGAGAGTCATGAGTCTTCTNGAGTCAGACACGACTGAAGTGACTTAGCAGCAGCAGCAGCAGCAACACCCATACATGATTAAGAACTCTCAGAAAATGAGAAGTAGAGGTGAACTTCCTCAACTTGTTAAGACTATCTACAAAAACCTACAGCTTAACACCATACTTAATAGGGAGAAACACAAAGCTTTCCAGCTAATATAAGGAACAAGGCAATAATGTCTCCTCTTACTACTCTCTTCCAAGTTGTGTGTGTGTGCGCTCAGTCCTGTCCAACTCTTTTGTGACCCCATGGACTGTCGCCTCTTGTCCATGGGATTGCCTAGCCAAGAATACTGGAGTGGGTAGCACTCCTTTATCCAGGGGATCTTCCTGACCCAGGGATCAAACTTGTATCTTCTGCACTGGCAGGTGGCTTCTTTACCACTAGCGCCACCTGGGAATTCCTTCCCAAGTTACACGGATTGATAAGTAAGAAATAAACTTTTTTCACAGATGGCATTATTGACAATGTAGAAAACCCCAGAGAATCAACAACAAAGACTCCTGGAGCTAACAAGCAATGATAGCAAAGTTGCAAGACACAAGATTAATGTGCAAAAGTTACTCAATTCCCTAAACATCAGTAATAAATAAGTGGAATTGGAAATTTAAAATATATTACCATTTATATTAGCACTCCTCCAAAATGAATTACTTATATATAAATCTAAAACAGTTTGTTCAAAATCCATTATGAGGAAAATTCCTCATATTTGTGACCAAAGACATCAAAGGAGAACTAAATAAATGGAATAATTATTCCACATTCATGGAAATACAGATTCAATAGTGCCAAGATGTCAGTTCTTCCCAAGATGATCAATAGGTTCAACACAATCTCAATCAAAATCTAGCAAGGTATTTTGTGGATATCAACAAACTTATTCCAAAATTTATATGGAGAGCCAAGAGACCTAAAAGAGTCAACTTAATACTGAAGAACAAAGCTGGAGGACTATTTTCTACTCAGTTTTGCTGTGAACTTAAAATGCTCTAGAAACAGTTCATTAATTTTTTTTTTTAGAAGTCCTTCTCTCTCCTTGTAATGATCTGATCTATTCCCAGAGCCTCCTCTCCACCCATGCCACTCTCCTGAATTCCACTTGGACAGCAGAAAGTCTTCTCAGACTCAGCATGCCTAGTACTGAATGCTTGCTCTTCCTTCTCTCAAATTTTCTTCTCCAACAATCTTCCATATCTCACTAAGTATCTACTCCATCGTTCTAGTTGCTCAGACCAAAATCCTTGGCATCATCCTTGACTCTCATCCTTTGTCATATTCCCCTTCCAATTCCACTTCCAATAAGTGAGCAGAAAATCTGGTCACTTATCATACCCTTAGCATTATATTACTTTGGTTCGAGTCACCCCAACCTCTCCTCCAACTGGTCTCTACTGTTCTTGCTCCCCCTGCAATTCTATATTCCACAAAGCACTCAGACTGATCCTTGCTGCTGCTGCTGCTACGTCACTTCAGTCGTGTCTGACTCTGTGTGACCCCATAGACGGCAGCCCACCAGGCTCCCCCATCCCTGGGATTCTCCAGGCAAGAATACTGGAGTGGGTTGCCATTTCCTTCTCCAGTGCACGAAAGAGAAAAGTGAAAGTGAAGTCGCTCAGTCTGTCCGACTGTTAGCGACCCCATGGACTGCAGCCCACCAGGCTACTCCGTCCATTGGATTTTCCAGGCAAGAGTACTGGGGTGGGGTGCCATTGCCTTCCCCGCAGATTGATCCTTATGAAACAGAAATCAGATCACATCATTTCANTGCTGCTGCTGCTGCTAAGTCACTTCAGTCGTGTCTGACTCTGTGTGACCCCATAGACGGCAGCCCACCAGGCTCCCCCATCCCTGGGATTCTCCAGGCAAGAATACTGGAGTGGGTTGCCATTTCCTTCTCCAGTGCACGAAAGAGAAAAGTGAAAGTGAAGTCGCTCAGTCTGTCCGACTGTTAGCGACCCCATGGACTGCAGCCCACCAGGCTACTCCGTCCATTGGATTTTCCAGGCAAGAGTACTGGGGTGGGGTGCCATTGCCTTCCCCGCAGATTGATCCTTATGAAACAGAAATCAGATCACATCATTTCACTATTAAAATCTTCCACGGCTTTTCCTCTCACTCAATAGCCTTACAATATCCTGTTAAAATGAGTGGGATAGCCCTACCCTCCAACATACCTTCTTACTTATGTGACCCTGTTTCTTATTATTCACTCCCACTCATTCATGCTATTCTTGTCACAAGGACTGTTTTGTGATTCCTAGCAAAAACGTCTCAAAAAGGTACCACCTCAGGACCTCTATACTTGCTGTTCTCTATTCCCAGAAAGCTCTTCCTCCAAATAAGTAGTTTTCTCATCTCTTAAAACTCTTTGCTGACACTGTCTTCCCTGATCACTGCCCTCCAAAAGACTGTTCACCTATTGATGAATATCTATAGATGCTCCACTATTCACTTTTCCTACTGTGTATTTCTCTGAAGAATACAACACTGTAACTCTACTCACATACACATATACATATGTATATATATATATACACACACAGAGTGCACATACACCCACATTTTACTTATTTATGTTTATTTTCTTCCTCCCTCAAATAGGATGTTAGCTCCTTGAGGACAGAAATGTCCAGTAAAATACAAATATTTTATTCAATGCTATATCCTGAGTGCTTAGAATAACACCTGGCAATTGAGAGGCACACAAACATTTGTTGAATAATAATCATATACTTATGTCAGTCTTAGGGCAAGGGCTGGGGCAATGGGGTTATGACAGAGCATGCCTGAACTTAACTTCAAAAAATTCTTCTAAATGAAAAAAAGTGGAAAAAAACACAATTGTGCAACCATAAGAGGTAGCTGGAGTCCTGAACTTTAGTAACCAGCATTACTAAACTTGAAAAATCCATAGAGTTCATGGCCTATTTAAGTTCCACTGAAAAGTAGTGTGCAAACAAACCTCCCTTACAGAGTGTTCCTTCAACTTCTCCCCTCTCTACCTTTAGATTTACTTTTCTTAACTCATTCTTTCCCCCTCTATTCTCTTGGTGCCTGATTCTAGTCTCTCCTGCTCTCTGGATCCAGTTCTCTGTTTTATCAATTATATCTCCTTAGCATTTCACCTTCAAACATTCCAGTAGGCTTTTCACCCCTTTCACAATACAGTTTTCTTGATCCCTTAAAATTCTCAAACTCCAGTTTCTTTTCTTCCCTTTTTCCTTCATCAACAATTTTTAAAAATATATATTTTTCACTGCTTCTACTTCCTGACCAGCATTATTCAAAGAAGTGGTTCTTAACTAGAGTGTACATGAAACCCTCCTGGAATTTTTTCATGCCCAGGTTCCACACTCTGAAATTCTGACTTGATCAGTTTGCACTGGGGAGACACTTTAGACAACACACTAAACCTAAGTGTGTTGGTGAAAACAGCTCCCTAACAGAGTTTAATGCACACCCCCATATTAAGAACCATTATCTCAAAGACCTGCCATATGCTGTTTTTCTTTTTTCTGGTCATAATAACATTAATATTCTACCAATTGAGGAGTATAATTAAATCAACTCTTGTACCTGACACACATGAAAAACAAATAAAAGGGCTCCAATCAGAACACAAATCCAACTGTGTTCTCTCAGTTTTATCCTTTCTGAACTTTCCAAGGCATCCGATACCACCAATTTTAATCATGTTCCTCTCTTCAATAACATCTTGATCTTTTTGTTTCGGTCTCCCCTCTCCCCTGCCAATCTGTCTTAATGCCATCTAAATCAGTGCCACTCAATGTGGATCCGAGGGTAGGCAGCAACACCACCATTTGGAAACTTACAAGACGTGAATATTCCTCAGGCCCCATTCCAGACATCAGAAACTCGAGGGATGGGGTCCAGAAATCAATTCATTCTTGTGATTATTAGGCACGCTGATGTCTGCAAACCAGTGTGCTAAGCCACCTGTTATTAGAAATATGGGAGGAATCTACTCACAGGACTGAAGCGTGAATGAAGCGAGATGTCAACACATTTCATATTTTGAAGTTAACTGCTACTGAAATTATAGTAGTTGTCATGTGTGTTTGTTTAGTCACTCAGTCATGTCGGACTCTTTGTGACCCCATGGACTGTAGCCCACAAGACTTCTCTGTCCATGGGGATTCTCCAGGCAAGAATATTGGAGTGGGTGGTCATGCCCTCCTCCAGGGGATCTTCCCAATGCAGGGATTAAACCCAGATCTCCCACACTGTAGGCAGATTCTTCATCGTCTGAGCCACCAGGAAAGCCCATGGTGGGCTTAAGTAGGTGTCCTCAAAAATGGCAGTTACAAATAATTGTAACTACTGTTTGATCGGAGAAGGCAATGGTACCCCACTCCAGTACTCTTGCCTGGAAAATCCCATGGACGGGGGAGCCTGGTGGGCTTCTGTCTATGGGGTCGCACAGAGTCACACACGACTGAAGTGACTTAGCAGCAGTAGATACTTTGATAAACTGTTAACACACCTGATCTCACTTATCAGGTGTTGTAATCATCTTTACAGGTAAGGATACTGATGCTTTGAAAAAGATGTTTAAACTCTTGCCTCCAAACTTGACACCACTGACCACCATATCACTGTCTCCTGCAAAGACTCAGAAAGAAAGAGTCTTAAACAGAACCCTAAGAAGAAGACTCAGTGGAAGTGACTGAGGTTGACTGGTCAAAGAATCAGAGGAGAAACCAGAAATAGGGAAAGAAGTCTAGGTGAGCAAAGTTTTAAGCAGAAAGCCTTAATCACAGTGGTTGGGAATTTTTTTTCAGTAGGCTACAGACCACAAAGGATGTAGAACTTTTTTTTCTTTTTTGAAGTTGTATGGAGGCTACTCATTCTGAGTCCCAAGTTTTACTGACAAAACCAGACACTAACTTGGAGTGTTTTGGGGGGGATAATGGTTAATATTATTTATTTATACATATTTATATTTAAAGTGACAAGAAGAAAAAAAGTTTTTACATTTAGGTGGAGAAGGGATAAATTAAATGAGGGGAGAAAACTTAAAAATGTACTAAGAGCCAGAATAGGTTTTCTGCCTTTTCTTAAAAAAAAAAAAAAACAAAAAAACCCAAAACTTTTCATTAAGCTTTATCTTATTTAAAAAAAGAAGGAAAAATTATATATATATTGGAGTGCAGCTGATTAACAATGTTGTGATGGTTTCAGGTGGACAGCAAAGGGACTCAGCCTTACATATACATGTATCTGTTCTCCTCCAAACTCCCCTCCCATCCAGGTTGCCAACCAAGCAAGATTCTGACTCATTTTTAAAACTAAAGTATCAATTTTATTCACTTATAAACTGAGTAACCATTTTCTCACGATATTCTTTCCAATGGGAACGCGAGCTGTTGGGGTGAGGAGCTTGAATTGTAATAAGCAAAAGGAAGATAATTTCTGTTATGAGCTAGAGGTGACTGGAAGGCCAGGGATGCTGGTGGAGTTAAAGAGAACTTGCTGGCAGAAAAGTCAGGCCAAGTCTACTGAGGGCACTGTGCTGTGAAGAGACTCCCTAGCCAAATGTTTAAGTCACCTTATGATTTAGGAGGAGTATAATACAACTGATTAGTCTAACTAGTCTAATCGGTTATAGCTTCTTTAGTTACATTACCCTCCAGAAGATGCTATCTGGTCAGCCTGATCTGCTTACAAATTTCCTAAATTCCAGTGGCACTCTATTTGTGTCTTTCTACAAATGATTAATCATTTTGCATTGACTTTTCACTTGTTTTGGTGTCAGAAATCAACCTTTAAAAAAATAATCAGCCTTTTTCTGATGTCTACTTCGCCTATATATACACAAAGCTTTTACACCTTTTTAAGAAGAGTATGTAAGTGAAAGTCACTCAGTCATGTCCGACTCTTTGCAATCCCATGGACTATACAGTCCATGGAATTCTCCAGGCCAGAATACTGGAGTGGGTAGCCTTTCCCTTCTCCAGGGCATCTTCCCAACCCAGGGATCTCCATTGATTAATACATGGGAACATATTTCCGTGTTTATTTCCTATCCATATTCTAAATAATGGTGTTCAAACACTATAATTTCAACATTCTGAATTTCTTCTATTATCCCATGAGCCTTATGTGATGTGAATTACTATCTTTCTAATAGCGCTTATTAACATCTAACTGTAAGTGCATTTACTAGGCACTGAGTACATACCCAGCAGTCCTAGGTACTACGATAACACAGAAGACTGAGGTTCCAGTAACAAGAGAAAAAAGGCCAGTAGTGTCAGCTTTACAGAAAAGGAGGTGATTAATACATTCTGAGTGCATACATGTTCAGTCGTGTCCAACACTATGAGACCCCCATGGACTGGAGCCCACCAGGCTCCCTGTCTATGGGATTTTCCAGGCAAGAATCCAGAGTGGCTTGCCATTTTCTCCTCCAGGGGATCTTCTCCATCCAGGGATTGAACCCGCATCTCCTGCATGACAGGTGGTTTGTTTGTTTGTTTTTACCACTGAGCCACCTGGGAAGCCCAATACATTCTGAAAAATTTGGCCAGTTTTTTCCAAGTAGTGAACTGGGCTGAGTCTGAAAGGATAAATAGAAGTTCATCAGGCACTGAAAAAGGGATGTATCCCTAATACTTCTCTCCCCAAATTTGGTAATGTTGGTGGCATTTGAAAAAGAAAGAGTAAAATGACAATAATGCAAGAAGAAATCTTCCTCTTTATGATCTGGGGGTTGGGACTGTGCCTTTAAACACATTTCAGATTGAAAGTAAATGTTTATAAAACAGTATTCACAAGCAGGGGAAAGGGGTGGAGGAGGAAGAAGTTCAGTTTGTTTTATTGTATTAAGTTAAACAAATGAGTAAAAATATCAACATCTACGCTTGGGAACACATATAACTACTTTCCATAAAAACCCTATGCTTGAAAATGTAAGCCTCAGAACCTTATCCTAAATTACAAAAGTCGCCCTGGTGTTTTATATCCCCAATGTAATTTTGCGTGTGCACGCACACACACGCGCGCGGGCACACACACACACACAAATCCATTCTTAATTGAAACAATCAACCACGCCCTAACAAGCTTCCACTTACCCTGACTTTCACACCTCCACATCCTTCAAAGTTTGGCTGAATTTATACTAGGACTATCTCAAGGCATTAATTTAGCTCTAAGTTTTGACACACCACCTCTTCATCCTTCCTTTCAATTATTTCCTCTTAAATTCCATTAGTTTCCCATTTCTCCTTAAGGGACACTTAGAAATACATCAACAGCACAATTACAAAACCAATGGCTGCAGCCAGTCTGAACACACACAGTAATTTCCACTCACATCCCTCTCGAGGCTGTTTCTACCAATAATGAAAATCAGCGGACCAGAAAGGAGGAAAAAGCTGAGGCAGGAGGGTTGTTGCCTTCCACTCGCCCCATGTCTGCCCCCCACTTTCGCTCCCCTGTCCCCCAAGGCGGCACCGCGACCTTGTGTGTTCCCCCCTCCTCCGACTCGCCCCTGCTGTCACCCGCCACTGCCTAGAAAACAGTCCTAGCCTTTGTTAAAATGTCCATGAGCACAATGTACCAGAAGACGGACACATTCCCGGGGGCGGGGTGAAGAAAGTCACACGAGTGCCACGCCCTCCTTGGCACAAACCTGGGGCGACAGCCCACCTCCTTCAAATCCTCTCCCCCCGCGATGAGGAATGTTCCTGGCAACTCTGCACTCCAGGACGGCAGCGCGGGGGAAGGGATGGGCCCGGGACGCCCGCCGCTCAGGGGCACTAAGCGGGGGCTACTAAACTTGAAGCTGGGACACCCTCCAGAGCCCTTGGCGAGCCTCCCGGTCCTGCCAAGCCTGAGTCCAGACTTTCAGCCTCCGGAGCCCTTTCCTTCCATTTCTCCTCTTCCACATATCCTCGCCCGCTCCTGCTACCACACACTCTTGCTCCCCACGCAGCCGGAGCCGGACACCCTCCGGCAGCGCGGCCAATCCCGCTGCCGCACGTCTGGCAGGTTTTTCCTTACGGGACCGACGGCTGTCCCGGCCGTCACCGCACACACTCCAATCCCTCTCGGGACGCCCGGCCAGAACCACGTTCTGCGGCTGCGAGCCCCGCGTGCCCACCACACTCACCGCGTGCCCCGCGCCGCTACTCCGCACTCTGCCTGCCGCCAACGGCGCCTGCGCGCTTCCACCTCCGCCGAGCCGGGTGGGAGCCTGGAGCCAGAAGCCGACGGGAAGGGCTGTGGGAAGCGGCGGAGGCGGGGCCGGGGAGGAGTTAGGAGAGGCAGGGCGGGGCCAGGCAGGTTGGGAAACCGAGGGGCGGGGCCCGCCGCCGGGGTATGGAAGACCTAAGGCTTGGGGCACTGGGTTAGAGCTTTCCAGTCTTGAGAACTCTTTATAAATAACACTGGCATGAGAAGTCATCAAGGACCCTGGGTGCACCCCATGCACACTCACACTCCAGAAAGCCCAGCTCGGCGCGGGGCCAAGTTAGCCACCCCTGGCGTCTGCATGCCTCTCCCAGGAACCACTCTGGGTCCTCATTACCCTTTCACCTTTTCACATGCCTGGCTCCCCACATTTATTCCGCCCACTGGCCTCTCGCCTCATCGTGCAAGGTCCTTGGCGCTCCAAAGGCGAGCCACATGGAAATTTCTCACCCACAGACGTCTGTGCAGGGCACCCTAGTTAACACGTCTATGCTGTGAGGCCAGAACATGGTTGGTGACTTTCCAACCGTTGCCCACTGTTGCAGTTCAGCCCTTTCCCAGAGAACAAACTCTTTTGCTGTTCTGGCCTTTTGCTGACAACATCTGCTTTTTCTTTAAAAAAAAAAAAAAAAAGAACGAACGAACGAATGAAAAGAAAAGTCTTAAACAAACCTACCCAAATATCTTGGGAAGAAGAACACATGTCAAATAAGACCCATCTCTGACCCTGCTTCTTTAGGGAGCCACTTCAGAATTTGAGCCTTCTTAAAAGCCCCTCTGAGAAACAGAATATTCAGCATTTGTAGCCCTGTGAATTTTGCTCTACTGGCTTCAGGTTTTTCTGGCAGTTAGCATTTTAAGAAGCCTAACTTGATTATTATTCCATGCTGCATGCGTGCTTAGTTTTTAAGTTCTATGCTTTTCTGTTTAAAATCTGGTCGGCTGTGGTATTTCACGTGCTTTCAGATCAGTTATTAAAATAAACATACCTGAGTGGAATCCAAGTGAATTGGCCTGCGGGCCTGAAGTGATTTACTCCAAATTACTTTTCTTCTTTTTACTTAAGTTATGATGGAACTGAGAAACAACTGGCTATTAAGAATAATAGAATTGCCACAGGGCCAAAGCAATAGTCCTTCACACCAAGTATTTTGACTGAAAAGGGAAAGGAACATTTTTGGTGAGAGACCGGTCATTGCCCTTAGAGATCTGAATATCCTGAATTTCTTTCCATTAACCTTTGTAGTTCTTCTGTTTGTGTATTTTTACAAACCAGACTATCTGAACTCATTTTTGTTTTGCATGTGTCAAATAAGCATATGGGGATTTCAGTGAGGACAGACTGCAAGAGGGTATGTATATTGGTAAGTATAGACATAGATTCTATAGGCTGGACAATCTGTAACTGCCTGGAAGTAAGAATTTGTCCTAGTCATTTCACTGGTAAAATGTTTCACATACAGAAGGTGCTAAAAAAAAAAAAAAAAAACTAACCCTGCATTGATAAAGATAATTTGTACATCTTTAATAGATGCATATGTTTGTTCACTTTCATTTGATTACTGGATTTATTATTTTATGTCCAAATTTATCTGAATATTTTGATTGGATGCAGAGTTTCAGAGAACACTAAGGAGAGATAAGAAGGCCTTCCTAAATGAACAATGCAAACAAATGGAGGAAAACAATAGAAGGAGAAAGACTAGAAATTTCTTCAAGAAAACTGGAGGTATCAAGGCAACATTTTATGCAAGAATGGACATGATAAAGAACAGAAGCAGTGAGGACCTAAGAGAAACAGACGATACTAAGAAGAGGTGGCAAGAATACATAGAAGAACTGTACAAAAAAGTCTTAATGACCCAGATAACCATGATGGTGTGGTCACTTACCTAGAGCCAGACATCCTGGAGTATGAAGTCAAGTGGGCCTTAGNAACAGAAGCAGTGAGGACCTAAGAGAAACAGACGATACTAAGAAGAGGTGGCAAGAATACATAGAAGAACTGTACAAAAAAGTCTTAATGACCCAGATAACCATGATGGTGTGGTCACTTACCTAGAGCCAGACATCCTGGAGTATGAAGTCAAGTGGGCCTTAGGGAGCATTACTACCAGCAAAGCCACTGGAGGTGATGGAATTCTAGCTGAACTATTTAAAACCCTAAAAGATGACACTGTTAAACTGCTGCACTCAATATGTCAGCAAATTTGGAAAATAGCAGTGGTCACAGGACTGGAAAATAACAGATTTCATTCCAATCCTAAAGAAGAGCAACACCAAAGAGTGTTCAAATTACTGTACAATTGTGCTCACTTCATATGCTAGCAAGGTTATGCTCAAAATCCTTCTAACTAGGCTTCAGCAGTAAGTGAACTAAGAACTTCCAGATGTACAAGCTGGGTTTCGAAGAGGCAGAAGAACCAGAGATCAAATTGACAACATTCGTTGGATCATGGAGAAGGCAAGGGACTTCAAGAAATATGTCTACTTCTGCTTCACTAACTACACTAAAACCTCTAAATGTGTGGATCACAAAAAACTGGGGAAAATTGTCAAAGAGATGAGGGTACCAGACCACCTTACCTGTCTCTTGAGAAACCAGTATGCAGGTCAGGAAGCAACAGTTAGAACCAGACATGGAACAACAGACTGGTTCAAAACTGGGAAAGGAATATGACAAGGTTGTATATTGTCACCCTTCTTATTTAACTTATATGCAGAGTACATCATGAGAAACGCTGGGCTGGAGGAAGNTATATATATATATGTATATATATATATAGCTGAGTCATTTGCTGTACAATAATAATTAACACAACACTATAATTCAGTTATACTTCAATAAAATAGTAAAAAAGAAAAACCTCAATGTATAAATAAGGTGAAGCAAATGGGATTAGAACCTTGTCCATATTTCTTCCCTCAAATCTACATGTCCCCTGAGGTACCTCTATGAAATTTCAATGATTCTTGACAACAATTTTATACTCTCACAATTGAGAAAGGAGTATGTCAAGGCTATATCTTGCCACTCTGTTTATTTAACTTATATGCTGAATACATCATGCAAAATGTGAGGTTGGATGACTCACAAGCTGGAATAAAGAGTGCTGGGAGCAATATCAACAATCTAAGATATGCACATAATACCACCTTAATGGCAGAAATTAAAGCAAAGAGGAATTAAAGAGCCTCTTGAAGGTGAAAAAGGAGGTTAAAAGTGCTGGCTTAAAACTCAACATTCAAAACACTAAGATCATGGAATCTAGTCCATCATTTCATGACAAATAGATAGGGGAAAAGTAGAAACATTGACAGACCTTCTTGGGCTCAAATATCAATTTGGATAGTGACTCCAGTCACACAATTAAAAGACCCTACTCCTTGGAAGAAAAGCTATGACAAACCTAGCCAGCATATTAAAAAGCAGAGACAGCCGTTTGCTGACAAAGGTCCATGTAGACAAAGCTAGGGTGTTTCCAGTAGTTATGTGTGGATGTGAGAGATGGACCATAAAGAAGGCTGGAAGCTGAAGAACTGTGATACTGGAGAAGACTCTTGAGAGTCACTTGGACAGCAAAAAGATCTTAAATGAAATCAGCCCTGAATATTCTGTTAGCAGGACTGATACTGAATGTGCAGCTCCAATACTTTGACCACATAATGCAAAGAACTGACTCATTTGAAAAGAACATGATGCTGGGAAAGACTGAAAGCAAGAGGAGAAGGGGATGACAGAGGATGAGATGGTTGAATGGCATCACTGACCCAATGAACATGAATTTGAGCAAATTCCAGGAAACACGGAAAGACAGGGAAGCCTGGCATGCTGTCATTCATGGAGATGAAAAGTTGAACATGACTTAGTGATTGCACAACAGCAACAATGGTGAAAAAAATCACCAAAAATTATCTCAAAATGGATCATAGATTTAAATGTGAAACTTAAAAAGCTTCTAGAAGAAAACAGATTTTTTTTTTAATCTTTAAGGAAAAGAATTTTAAGCATAACATTGAAACCGCCTTTCATTAAAAAATAATAATAATTGATGGGACTCACACAAAGTGCAGAACTTCTGCTCCTTTAAAGGGCTTCCCTTGTAGCTCAGTTGGTAAAGAATCTGCCCGCAATGTGGGTTCAATCCCCGTGTTGGGAAGATCCCCTGAAGGAGGGAATGGCAGTCCATTCCAGTACTCTTGCCTGGAGACTCCCATGCACAGAGGAGCCTGGCGGGCTACAGTCTATGGGGTCGCAAGAGTCTGACACAACTTAGTGACTAAACCACCACCATCAAAAATACATTTAAAAGAATAAAATACTAATCGCAGCCTGGTTGAAATATTTGCAAATCATATGTCAGATAAAGGATGTATATCCAGAACAGATAATTCTCAAAAACCAATAATAACAAAACAAAAATTGGGCAATAGAGTTTAATAAACACTTCATCCAAATGCAAGGATAGTGACTAAGCAGATTTGACAGCAGCTCAATGTGTTTGGTCATTAGGCATTTAATATAAGTTAAATCAATGAGATACCTTTGGGTGCATGCATCCTAAGTTGCTTCAGTCATGTCCAACTCTTTGCAATCCACTGGACTACAGCCCAGCAGGCTCCTCTGTCCACGGGATTCTCCAGGCCAGAATACTGGAGTGGACTGCTGTATCCTCCTCCAGGGGATCTTTCCAACCCAGGGACTGAACCAGCATCTCATGTCTCCTGCATTGGCAGGCAGGTTCTTTATCACTAGCACCATCTCGGAAGCCTGAGATACCTTTGCACAAATGTCTAAAAAGACTGACTAATTAGATCAATTGAAAAAGTGGAGCAATAAAAATCTTATATTCTGCTGGTGGGAATGAAAAATGGTAAAACCACTTTCAAAAACAATGTGGCTATTTCATTTTTTTTTTTTAAGCTAAATATATAACTCCTTCCTGGAGGAGATCCAACCTGTCCATCCTAAAGGAAATCTGTCCTGGGTGTCCATTGGAAGGACTGATANCCAGTATTCTTGCCTGGAGAATCCCTTGGACAGAGGAGCCTGGCGGGCTACAGTCCATGGGGTCACAAAGAGTCAGACATGACTTAGCATGCAAGTAAATGATGCAGGCTAATTTTCCCTCCTCAAGATAATCAATCTGCAAAGATCCTTTCACTATGTTAGATAATATATTCACGGGTTCCAGGGATTGGGATGTGAATATCTTTGGGGTTCATTATTCAGTCTATCACACATGGCTTAATTAGAGACTAAAGAACAAATTTCCCAAAGTAAACTGAAAAACTAATCAGGTCAATGTTTTCAACAGGGGTGCCTAGAATGCCTAAGCTGTGAGGAACTAAACAGTAATTTAACTTTTAATAGCAATTTAAGAAGTTTGGTAATGGAAGATTCTTAGATTGAACTTGGGAACTTGTACATGGCTCGTTTCTTTTAAAAACAAAATCTATTTAAAACTTGAGAAAAAAAAAAAAATCCTCCCTCTCTTCTGCTTTCCTCTTGCCTTCCTTTGCTCTTCTTCCACTCTCCCTTCTTCACTTTCTTTTCTCAGTTACATGCCTCTATAAATTATTTTACGAGTCTATAAGTTCTTGAGCTTTTATAGTCATTGCTGCTTCTGCTGCTGCTAAGTCGCTTCAGTCGTGTCCAACTCTGTGCAACCCCATAGACGGCAGCCCACCAGGNCATCTCTGTGTGAATTGCCTACCTCCTCTTTGAAGTCCCAAACCGCCACCCCTACTTCTTTAGCTGAAGATGGTATTGAAGGTGAGGGTTTCAGCCATTTTGGCAAGTTACTGAATTTTGCTGGGTTCCTTCCATGTCTACATGTTATTATACTTTTGTTTGATTTTCTGCTGTTAATCTGTCTGATGTCAGTTTAACTCTTAGACCAGCCAGGAGAACTTAGAAGCTGTCTCTTATACACATCTAGATGTGTATAAGAGACAGAGGCTCCTCCGTCCATGGGATTTTCCAGGCAAGAGTACTGGAGTAGGGTGCCATTGCCTTCTCTGTTTATAATCATTTCTTATTCAATTTTGAGTTCAGCAAGAAACAAAATCTCAGCATGATTTTTTCTGTTATCAATCCTAAATGCAAGAGCAGTAGCTATTTGAAAAAGAGATGCATATAAAATATATAATCAAAATAAATATAAATGGAATTATTTATTTATTTATTTGCATCCAGTGAAGAATTTGCCACATTGCTCTTTCTCAACTTGGGACATAAATTAATTAGTTTTGTCTCATCCTGTTTGTTTATTTTAGTATTTAAATATTCTTGATTTATTTTTTAATTTATCCTGTTTGTTTCTGAAGCATGTTGGCTACTCTGAAGTACCATAAGGTTTTTAGTGCTAATGTTATTAGTCTTTGGTGTGACAATTTTTCTATACTGGGGACTTATGAGCTACCTCTGGCATTTATTCTTTTGAGGAACTAGCATTTAAGAGGTTTTTCTTGATCTACGAGATTTTGTTTGTGGCTCATCACTTCTTTTCTTTCCCTTAAAAATGGTAAAACTATACCTTCCTAAGTGAATGATGCAAAGAAATAGAGGAAAACAATAGAATGGGAAAGACAAGAGATCTCTTCAAGAAAATTAGATACCGAGGGAACATTTCATGCAAAGATGGGCACAATAAAGGACAGAAATGGTATGGACTTAACACAAACAGAAGATATTAAGAAGAGGTGGCAAGAATACACAGAAGAACTATACAAAAAAGATCTTCATGACCTGGATCACCATGATGGTGTGATCACTCACCTAGAGTCAGACATCCTGGAGTGCAAAGTCAAGTGGGCCTTAGGAAGAATCACTATGAACAAAGCTGGTGGAGGTGATGGAATTGCAGTTGAGCTATTTCAAATCCTAAAATATGATGCTGTGAAAGTGCTGCACTCAATATGCCAGCAAATTTGGAAAACTCAGCAGTGGCCACAAGACTGGAAAAGGTCAGTTTTCATTCCAATCCCAAAGAAGGGCAATGCCAAAGAATATTCAGACTGCCACACAATTGCACTCATTTCACATCCCAGCAAAGAAATGCTCAAAATCCTTCAAGCTAGGCTTCAACAGTACGTGAACTGAGAACTTTTAGATATACAAGCTGGATTTAGAAAAGGCAGAGGAACCAGAGATCAAACTGTCAACATCTGTTGGATCAACGAAAAAGCAAGAGAATTCCTAAAAAACATCTACTTCTGTTTCATTGATTAGGTTAAAGCCTTTGACTGTGTGGATCAGAACAAACTGTGGAAAATTCTTCAAGAGTTGAGAATACCAGTCCACCTTACCTACCTCCTGAGAAATCTGTATACAGGTGAAGAAGCAACATTTAGAACCAGACATGGAACAACGGACTGGTTCCAATTTGGGAAACAAATATATCAAGACTGTATATTGTCACCCTGGTTATTTAACTGTTAGGCAGAATACATCATGCCAAATGCCAGGCTGAATGAAGCACAAGCCAGAATCAAGATTGCTGGGAGAAATATCAATAATCTCAGATATGCAGATGACACCACCCTTATGGCAGAAAGTGAAGAGGAACTAAAGAGCCCCTTGATGAAAGTGAAAGAAGAGAGTGAAAAAGTTGGCTTAAAACTCAACATTCAAAAAATGAAGATCATGGCATCTGGTCCCATCACTTCATGGCAAATAGATGGGGAAACAATGGAATCAGTGGCAGACTTTATTTTCTTGGGCTCCAGAATCACTGCAGATGGTGACTGCAGCCATAAAAGTAAAAGATGCTTGCTCTTTGGAAGAAAAGCTATGACAAACCTAGACAGTATATTAAAAAGTAGAGACATTAGTTTGCTGACAAACATCCGCCTAGTCGAAGCTATGGTTTTTCCAGTAGTCGTGTATGGATGTGAGAGTTGGACCATAAAGAAAGCTGAGGACCAAAGAATTGATGCTTTTGAACGTGGTGTTGGAGAAGACTCTTGAGAGTCCCTTGGACTGCAAGGAGATCAAACCAGTCAATCCTAAAGGAAATCAATCCTGAATATTCTTTAGAAGGACTGATGCTGAAGTTCTAATACTTTGGTCACCTGATGTGAAGAGCTGACTCATTAGAAAAGAACCTGATGCTGGGAAAGATTGAAGGTGGGAGTAGAAGGGGACGACAGAGGATGTGATGGTTGGATGGCATCACCGACTGGATGGACATGAGTTTGAGCAAACTCTGGGAGATGGTGAAGAACAGGAAAACATGGCATATTGCAGTCCTTGGTGTTGCAAAGAATTGGACATGACTGAGCCACTGAAGAACAACAACAATACTTTTATAACATTTGTACTCTATAAGGGAACAAAATCAGCCACACCAAAATGTGTCTCTTTGATGTGTGGATTATTTCAAGCTGAAAACAATCAAGGCCTAAAAGATTCAGGATCAGTCTTTGAGCTTACACCTCACTGCATGAAAGAATTTAGACAGAAGTCCCATTCTCAAAATAGAGCTACCACNATAAGGGAACAAAATCAGCCACACCAAAATGTGTCTCTTTGATGTGTGGATTATTTCAAGCTGAAAACAATCAAGGCCTAAAAGATTCAGGATCAGTCTTTGAGCTTACACCTCACTGCATGAAAGAATTTAGACAGAAGTCCCATTCTCAAAATAGAGCTACCACTGCTGCTGCTGCTGTTTCTAAGTCACTTCAGTCGTGTCAGAGATATGTAAAGAACATGGGCTAGATGTACTAGGGAAACACAGCAGGGTCTAGAGATCAGGGTCCACTCTGTGTCCCATGGTCTCTGTGTGGCCCAGCAAACATTTGGTTAGCAAATATTTGCTTTTCCATCTCTGTGTGAATTGCCTACCTCCTCTTTGAAGTCCCAAACCGCCACCCCTACTTCTTTAGCTGAAGATGGTATTGAAGGTGAGGGTTTCAGCCATTTTGGCAAGTTACTGAATTTTGCTGGGTTCCTTCCATGTCTACATGTTATTATACTTTTGTTTGATTTTCTGCTGTTAATCTGTCTGATGTCAGTTTAACTCTTAGACCAGCCAGGAGAACTTAGAAGGATAGAGGAAAAAAATTTCCTCCCTGACTCCTTTTCATTCATTTAGTTGTTTTATGCTCTTCTAATAGCAATGTCTCAAATCTCCCATTCTCTCCATTTCTACAGACTGCCTCCTCAGCTAACCAGCTGTTCGCTATTCTGTAGTGGATTTGCTCTCTCTCTACTTCTAAATATCATCAAGTTTTCAGTGTATAAGCTTTCTAAATTGTAAACAATGATTGAATGATGGGACTGTGATTGTTTTTTCTTTTTCTTTTGATCTTTTGGGGGATTTTTCATATACTTTATATTGTATAAATTCTAGAAAACATGATATGTAATATATTAATATAGAATAATATATTACTGTATTATATAATTCTAGAAAGAATATACACCATTATAATATATACTATAACATATTCTAAAATACTATTAAAATAATATTGTATTTTATTAAAATAAGTTCTTGATGAAATTATTATGACAGATATGGGCTCTTTTGGAAAATATTTTCTGATAATTTCTGCACAAAAATACTGTCCTGTGTATAGAAATTACCATTTCCCTGTATCTTGTTTTTTTTTTTCTCTCTCTCTCTACTTCTCTCCCTCTCTGTATATATGTATGAAAGGAGTTTTAAAAAACTAAGTGTTTTAAACATTAACTTAGTAAAACTGAGGAAAGAGGTTAAAGTTTGTTACAATAATAAAACAAAACCCACCAGATAAATGATGAAAGATCAGCTAAGATAATCCAAGATTAAAAAAAATTAAAACTCCGCTGTAACAATAAAATAATTCACTCATGGTAAGTCAAAAATCTGATGGAGGGAATATTTTTGAGGGGAGAATGAATAATCGATGGAGAACTTTTCAAGCTTTGGGATTCCTAAATGGATTATATATAGGCCACTCCTGCATGTTAGGGCAGGGAGCCCCAAGAGAGAAATGTCAAAGCCAAGTCCACTAGCCAAGCCTCCTTGGGGTTGAAGGACAATAAGCATGAAGGTAGCCCCAGATGCACCCCCTCAATGGTATGTTCCCAGTGCTCCTACCCTCCATATAGGCTGTAGATTACCTTCTTGTACATAAAAGCTATTAATACATATACTGTATCAACAACTACAGACTCTATTACCTTATAATATAGAGTAGGTTGGTAAGACTACTGATTAAAGGGAGCAGAAAGAACATCTTATAAAACACTCCCTCAAATATTTATAAAGATATTACTTTTTATTGTTAAGTAGGTCTCTTTGCTTTTTTTGGATCAATTGCAGAAATACTTTTCTGAGGTAGTCTTGATCTCATTAATACTTTTGTGATATGCAAGAAGTAGCAACTCTTCCTCCCATTAAGAAGAGAAATGTGGACTAAAAATTATCTTTCTTCCCCTCGTATGTGTGTGTTAGTCGCTCAGTTGTGTCTGACTCTTTGCGACCCCATGGACCATGACCTGCCAGACTTCTCTGTCCGTGGGATTCTCCAGGCAAGAATACTAGAGTGGGTAGCCATTCCCTTCTCTAGGGGATCTCCCTAACCCAGGGATCGAACCTGGGTCTCTTGCATTGCAGGCAGATTCTTTACTGTCTGAGTCACCTTGGAAGCCCTTTTCCCTCTAATACTATCCTCAATGAAAAGGAAAGCATTGCACATACAGCACTATGTATTCACCATACTACTTTGTCTTCCTGGACACACAGAAAGACAATATTCCCAACCTCCTTTGAAGATGGATTGGGACCATTTCACTGAGTTCTTGCCAATGGAATGTAGACAGAAATGGCATATGCCATTTCCAAGTCTGGCTATAAAAAGCCTGTGTAGAAGCAACTCTCTGGTTCTTTCTCTCCTGATAGCAGAGGTTATGCAAGCCACATATTTACATGGGAATACAACAAACTGGTGGAAACCTGGATCCCTGAGTCACTAAACAGAAGAGACCCCTGCCAACCCACATCAGACTTTAAGGTAGTAAACCTATTCTGAGGTCCAATGTCTTTATCTATAATGACTTAGAATCAAGGCCACAGCCTTTGTGTTTACTTCTCATCTTATGTCTTCTGCAATGCCACTTATTCTTCCTTCAAATATTCTTTATTGATAATATGATTTTCCAAGTAGTATTGCTCTATTTTTATTTTACTCTCTTTTGAAAAGTCTATTTTTAAAATATTTAAATAGCTTATAGAAGAGTTATATCTGGGAGGCTCCCTTTTAATAGCTACACTGATTATTTTTATTATATTAATTAATAATAGCCCACTAGTGAAAACACCATAGAAACTTTTATAGCCATAAAGTTCATTTTACAGCTGTCATATTTGAAGTCACACAGAGCTATAAAGTTTTGCTATTACTATAGCTGAGTAGCTCTACTAGATCCATTCCTGCCACAGGAAACAGTTAAAAATTCTGGGGAAAAAATAATATAAAACAGTGACTGGGAAGCATTGGAGAATAAACAAAAACAGGAGGTCTTGGAGGGAACTCAAAACTCAAAAGGAAGAACAGTGCACAGAACCAGTTTAACATCCATTAGACTGAGGACAAAATGAAGATCTCTCTACCTGGAGTGGCTAAAACTTGGATAGAAAATCTCCAGAATTTCTGGCCTGAAGAACTAGAGGACAAAATCCAGGGCAACCACAGACACTGGAAACGAGGGGCGTAACAATGAAAAGGAGACAAGAGGGGGAGTGTATCCATTTCTCTCTATAAATTTTGCTCAGCTCTGTGGCTAACCCTTGAACCACACAGGGGCTGGGGCAGGCTCAAATTAATACAGTTTTATCTGTGAGAGCTGAAATTTGAGATGTCGTCACCTCAGGAGATTCAGACCGTGAAGTCTGAAACCAACCAAAGGACATACCTGATTTGAAAACAAATGAGCAAAATATCAAAACCAACTCTTCAGGAGACTGTAGCAGAATCCAAATCTCCATGATATAACATTCACAATAGCCAGCAAAAATCCAAAAGTATGCAGGAAAACGTGGCCCAATTTTTAGCAGAAAAGATAATCAACAGAGATCAACCCTAAGGTGACTCAGTTGTCTAAATTATTACACAAGGATATTGTAATTATGCTCAGGGAATTAAATAAAAATACCTTCAGAATGAATGTAAAGACAGGGGCTTTCAGTAAAGAAGTAAGAACCATAAAAGAACCCAGTGGAAACTGCAGAAGTGAAATCAGATAGAGTGGCAGTCCACCTCTCAATTATGAATTACGAAGAAAAATTAATTTTTTATAACATAGCTGTAAACAGGGAGGAACAAAAAGCATTGCTCAGCACCCAGCTCTAAGTCGTTACTGACTGGCCGGGCACCCTGAGAGGAATTCAGGATGAAAAACAGGATGAGGTTGTCTGTGCTTTGGAAAAAAACAAGTCCCCTTAGATAGTTAGATCCATACATAGAAAAGCACTCAGATCATTAACTTGAGATATCTCTTCTTTGTGAACAGCAGTAATCTTTTACCAAGCTGCATGCTCGACTGCATGATTCCCTAGCCAAATGTCATATACAAACGAGGTTTCTTCCTCTTCCTTCTTGGAGCAGTTCCCTCAGAGCTACCAAGAGGCTATCTCCTTGGGCTATAGTCCTCAGGAAGGTCTTGACATGTACACATGGCTATATTTAAAATATAACCAACAAGGACTTACTGCATAGTATAGGGAACTGTAATAACTTAATTGGGAAAATAATTTGAAAAAGAACAGATATATGTATAGGTATAACCGAATCACTTTGTTGTACACCTGAAACTAACACAACATTGTTAATCAACTATGCTGCTGCTAAGTCACTTCAGTCGTGTCCGACTCTGTGTGACCCCATAGACGGCAGCCCACCAGGCTCCCCCATCCCTGGGATTCTCCAGGCAAGAACACTGGAGTGGGTTGCCATTTCCTTCTCCAGTGCATGAAAGAGAAAAGTGAAAGTGAAGTCGCTCAGTCTGTCCGACTGTTAGCAACCCCATGGACTGCAGCCCACCAGGCTACTCCGTCCATTGGATTTTCCAGGCAAGAGTACTGGGGTGGGGTGCCATTGCCTTCCCCGTAATCAAGTATACCCCAATATAAAATAAAAATTTACAAAAAAAAAAAAAAAAAACAACTCATAACTCTGATAGAGTGCATTTTTCTCCCAAGTCGACATAGCAAGGAAAGGAGCAAAGTGCCCCCATCACCCCCTATACTTTTCTCCAAACTCCTATTATGAACTAAACATTGAAAAGAGTCTGAGGGTATAGGGAAAAAGATATAACCAAGGATAAATGGATTCACTTCCCTTCTTCAAAAGAGTTTAAAGTCTTAGAATTTTGTGAAGTGAAATCCATTCACCTTTATTATGAGGATGTAACAAAAATATCTGTTACAAATGATTTATATATTGTAACTGGAGAGTATTGGAAAATAATCTTTTTGAGAGAATATTAAAACTCTTTGATAGACATAGTTATTTTTCATATCTGTTTTCATGTGAAATCATTTCAACAGGCTTCATGTTCCAGTTAGAGTAACTCCATGCCATATGTAGTCCTCAAACTATTCATTACTCTCACTGATCTTTCTTCTTTTTAATCTTATTCTCTTGCAACTTTTCTAGCAAAACCCGTTTCCCCTTAAGGCCAGTCTTTTACCATTTGTTTCATTAAGAAATCTTTAGTTTACAGAGAAAAATAAAGTTAATTACAAAAGTAGTCAGTGGGTGACAAGTGGAAAAACAGGATTGGGGAAGATGCTAAAGATGCATAAACGTTACAAGAATCTTAGAGGAGAGGAAGAGAGTTTCAAGCCACACTCTGAACAGATGAAATATCTTTCTTAAATTATTACTCATATTTTGGAAATACTCTGTGAAACTATATGAAATGTGTTAAACGTTGTCATAACATTATATTTTATGCATTCTAAAAACATCACATTGCTTTAAAGGATGAGAAAAAAACTACAATGATGCTTAGATGTACACTGTACTGCACTGCTGTTTTCTAACATTTCATTTTGTGCTACAGTATCTCTTCATGACATATTTATTATGAAATTGACATTTTAATTTTACCTGATGTCAGGCGTTGGCATTTTAATCCTGTCAGGCATCTTTTCTTTTTATATGATGATCTCAATGAATGCTCTGCTTTGTTCTTTTCTTTTGTTTTCAATTCCATTTCAAAACATACTGTGTGAATATTTTTTCTTCCTTTGTTCACATACATTTAACAGCCCTCCAGTACCTAAAAAGAAGAGTAGATAAAACACATGTGGATATTGTAGTAAAGGTAATTAACTGTAATTTTAAAAAGATAATATTTACAAAGCCAAAAAAATTTAAAGGAGGAAAAAAACATAAAAAAATAATAAGGACAACATCCGTTAATAACATGTTTCCTCTTTATCTCTGCCCACTTTCTCCCTTGGCTGATATTTTTAAAAGTCCACAGGAGATCTTCATATGGCTTCTTGGATTTATTTTTACTCACAATTCTCAGAACAAAGAATCATTGTGCCCCAAGGCTAAAGGAACAATGACACTTCTGCTTATTTTTCTTTAAAAGTGAGCTATTGTTTCTACTGTGTGCATTCATTGCCTTTCTGATTCTCTTTCAGAGCTTTTTACTGTGTAAAACATTTGTTGCAGGCTGATGTATTGAAATCACAGATTGCAAATATATTTGGAGTTTTATTTATCTTGCCAGAACGGGGTGAGACATCACCTTTCTGATGAAACACACCAACTTAGTATTGCTTTTTAAGTTAAAGCTTGTGGATATAAAATGCCTGTAGAAAGTACCTGTGTTGAAGGGTCTCCAAGACCATCCCTGCATTCAGACATTCACTAGAAGGACTCATATCCCTGGGTTGGGAAAATCCCTGAGTTGGGAAGATCCTCTGGAGAAGGAACTGGCAACCCACTCCAGTATTCTTGCCTAGAAAATCCCATGGAGAGAAGAGCCTGGTGGGCTACAGTCAATGGGGTCACAAAGAGTTGGACATGACTGAACGACTAACACTTTCACTTTCAAACAAGGAGAATGGGCAGCTCATGCTCAAAAGACCAGAACTCCTTGATGGCTTTCAGNTCCATCCTAAAGGAAATCAGTCCTGAATATTCATTGGAAGGACTGATGCTGAAGCTGAAACTCCAGTAATCTGGCCACCTGATGCGAACAACAGACTCATTGGAAAGACCCTGATGCTGTGAAAGATTGAGGGCGGGAGGAGAAGGGGATGACAGAGGATGAGATGGTTGGATGGCACCCCTGACTTGATGGATATGAGTTTGAGTAATCTTCGGGTGTTGGTAATGGACAGGGAAGCCTGGTGTGTTGCAGTCCATGGAGTCACAAAGAGTTGGAGACGTCTGAGCAACTGAACTGAACTGGGTAGAAAATACCTGAACCAGGTTGAGCTTTCTAACAGAGGCCATTATGGTGCTGGGATACCAGAAAGTTCCCCTAATATTGTGTGGAGTGCACACAAATTCAGCATAGAAGCTTCCGTTTGGTGTTTGTGAGTCTTCTCCAGATAGAAAATCTTGCAAACGATAGATTGCAAGAAAAGAAGACTGCTGAGATCGTGGATGGTCAAAGTTTTTCTTTTTCTAATTTGACGTATGTATCAGTTAAAAAAATGATTAACCCCACCCCAAAATCTATTTAGTTTTTTAAATAAATTATATAAATGCAACAGTCAGAATATATTGTATTATTTAAACCCAACACAAAGGACAAAGGTGCCAATGAACAATGATAAAATGTATAAATATGCATACTATATATAAACTGTATAAAGCTGTATAGCCATATAAATTCTGATCTTTTCTTCTGGGGTCAGCCTCTCTGTGGCAAATATGCCTTATTTTGGACAACCTGGCTCTAGATTAGTTTGTGCTGAATTGAGATCACCTGAGTTTGCCAGAAATACTAGAAGTGCTGATTTCGGCCTCAGCCTTGGACTTCAGGAATAATATTTTATTCCTGCCTTTAAAAATGAAACCATTTCCAGTTTATGTGATTTTTATTCATTGTTCAAGATTCCAAATGCAGCTTGAACTCTGTTTTTAAAAATTCAGATGGCAACCAAACTGGGCCTCTTGGGAACATAGATAATCAGGTGAGAACTCAACTTCTTAGGGAAACTTAACCAGCTCCCCAGAATGTCATACTGGATTACTAGGAGATGAGGAGAAACAGGTGGGTCTTACCAAATGTGAAGCCCAAGTAAAATACATGATGGCAGTTACCAAAATCATAATGCATTTCACTGTTACTGCCCACAAATCCTTGTACATATGCAAACACCCATTGCTAACTCTTTAGTAGAGCAAATATTTGCAAAGCAAGGTTTATGCAAACTAGAAACTAATTACCAATGTTTGTTTCCAGCCAATTTTTTCAAATTAAAATTCTAGCCCAGCCAAGAAAGTGTATTTTAAAATAAGCTGGATTATCAATATTTATAAGTGATTAATCATTAGAAATGATATTACATACTTAAACTGTGGTCTGTCTAACTTTTTTTCCCATTGTATAAAATGTATATTCTTTATGAGATAGTCTAGCAAAATAGCCACAAATTTCTTTAACTCTACAAGCATCCCTAACTCTAATAAATCAACATGTACTTAAATATTTTACATGTGCCAAAAACACAAAATATGGGTTCTTTTATTTAAGTCTATATTACCAGGGCAATTTTCATCAATTGAAGCCATAGTAATTACCATTTATTACCACTAGAATAATGTATAATCCCTAGCTTTCTGTTTTCAAAGCATGTGGCTGGTAGTAAAGATATGGTTGAAGATAAAATTCATGGCAGTATAGTTGGAGATAGTTCTATGCTCTTATGAAATGGATTTTACAGAAGTAAGTAAAGGTAAAGGAAAGAAAAATGTAGGAGATGCTAAGCAAGTAATTATCCATTTAGTTTATTAAGTGTCCTAGTTTGCATTTAAGGAAGGAAAGTAGAATTTATTGATTGCCATCATATGCCTGATACTATCAAACTAGTTCAAATTTTCTAATTTAGTTTTTAAAACAATACATGACAAAAAGCATAAAACGATGATGAGGAAAGGAGAGGGGAGATCTGAAGTTTTTTCTTTTTTCTTTTTTATTTATTTATTTATTTTTTTACACAAACTCCCAAACATGAACCCCCCTCCCACCTCCCACCCCACATNAAAAAAAAAAAAAAACTGTTTTGCTTAATCTTTTGCTTCTCAGTCTTCATAGTTGGCTTTCTCTATGGTGTTAAATACAATTAATAACACAGAGGAATCATACTGTAATATATTAACTAATGTGCTCTCTCCTCAGTAATACTTTCTTAATCTGTGTCCCTTCCCTATTCAAATTCTTTGAGATATCCTTGGCCTTAGGGTAGGGTTGACACTTTGGAGAAGAGAACAAAAGAGCGCAATCCTTGGCTTTGGAGATGTAATGACTGAAATCCAGGCCTAGGACAAAAAGATCTGGAATGATAGGTATTTTCCAGTCAGAACCAGTTTTTCCTACCCACCAACCCTGGACTAGATGAAGTTTGCCACTAGGAGGGAGATAGAACATGGAAACAATGGTGTTTGAGCTACTCTGGGAGTCTGAACTGGAGGAGGGGTGATAACAGGAGGAGGCCTGGAGCCTGCAGATACCATCAGAGGGCTGGCAGGGAGTTCCTCTGTGGGTGGAGACAGGGAGCCCAAAAGCCTCAAAGAGAATTCCAGCACCCCCTCCACCCTACCTTCTCCATGAGCTCTGCACAGAAGACACCAGAATATAGACGGTGATGTGGAAATTCCAGGTCAAAGGGTCTGAGATAGTTGTGCAAAGTTCCCGGTGGTCCCACCAGGACCAGGAGATAGGCTCAGGAGAACCAAGAAAGCTGTCCTACTCCGGGAGAGGCATTCAAAAGTCACCGAAAGAGTGGAGAGCTGAGATTATCTAAGAGAATGAAGACCATTCAGGTTTGAAGGAAGTCTAAGTAGATCAACAACCAGAAACCTGATAAAACAGGGTATCCTGATGGATGCTAGAAAGAAGAGATGACAGCCATCAAGACTTCAGTTCAGTTCAGTTTAGTCGCTCAGTTGTGTCCAACTCTTTGCGACCCCATGGACTGCAGCACATCAGGCCTCCCCGTCCACACCATGACTTGGCACTGTGTAAGCCTCCCAGGTGGCACTAGTGGTAAAGAGCCTGCCTGCCAATGTAGGGGATGTAAGAGAAAGGAGTTCAATCCCTGGGTTGGGAAGATCCTCTGGAGGAGGGAATGACAACTCACTCTAGCATTCTTGCCTAGAGAATCCCATGGACAGAGGAGCCTGATGGGCTACGGTTTATAGGGTCACACAGAGTTGGACACGACTGAAGCAACTTAGCAGGCATTCAAGCCTACCAGTTAGTAGGTTCAACCCTGGAGATGCAGGTGGATCTTCAATGTTCTGAAATCTCTAGGGAAACAATTTGGCAATGACAATGATTTCAGACAAGACATTGGGACCCTGAAGTATTAACCGTACATTAAAGACCAAGTGAGAATAACCACACCAAGGTTTGGATTTAGTTCTTCTCTGATTCCAAAATCTAAGCCAACACACTTCACTAAAATAATAATGAGTCACTTACATATTATTCAATAAATATTGTGGTGACAACTGCCTCATCATTTTGAAAAGAAAATTACTCCTTGTGTCAAAATAAATTCCAGATGGATCAAAGATTTTGAATTACAAAATGAAACCATAAAAGAATTAAGAAAAAGCATGGGGAAATACTTCTTAAATTTTGTAATGTGAAAGGCCTTCCCCAACATGACACAAAACTGAGAAACTGTAAAGGAAAATGCCAAAAAATATAAACAGAACTAAAAGATTAATGGTAAATGGGAAGAAAAATAGTTTTAACTATTTTGATAAAGAGTTAATTTTCTAATTTACATAATGTTTGTACAAGTTGGCAGGAAAAGTCCAAAGGCAGGGGCGGGGAGGGGACTAATAGAAAAATGATCAATTAACATAAATAGGCAGATCTTCAGATATAGAAACACAGTGGTCAATGTGCAAAAAGATTCTCAATCTGATTCACAACTTAAGAAATGTAAAACACATATAAGTTTTCATCTATCAGACTGACACACTTTTTAAAGGTTGTAATATCCATTGTTAATGCCACAGTGAGAAATTCTGATGCTTTTGATAGGAATTTTAATAGGTGTAAATTTTTTAGTGCAATTTAGTAAAAATGTTCAAAATCAGCAATAAATAAATATCTTTTTTCTAAACATTTCCATTATTAGGAGCTGACTCTACTGAAAAAATTATGTTCCCATTGATTAAGATGTTCTTTTCAGGAAGGCCTGGTGTGCTGCGATTCATGGGGTTGCAAAGAGTCGGACACAACTGAGCGACTGAACTGAATTCCCTCAAAAAATATATTATACAGAATGAATCAAAGTTCTGTTATTCTGTGGTTTACAAGAAGATAAATTGGGGGAAATTTTTTCTCATCATGATGGCTCAGACAGTAAAGAATCTGCCTGCAATGCAGGAGATCCAGGTCCAATCCCTGGATCAGGGAGATCCCCTAGAGAAGGGAATGGCAACCCACTCCAGTATTCTTTCCTGGAGAATTCCATGCACAGAGCAGGCGCCGGTTACAGTCCATGAGGTCGCAAAAGAATTGGACATTGCAGAGTCCACAGTAGTGGACTTTTCTCATCACAATTTCAAAGTTCTACAAAAAAGATAGTAAGCCCACTAATTGATATACTTTTTGTATCAGAATTTGTACATGAATCAGCCAAGAAGCATTTTTTTAAGAGTAACAAAGGACTAACTGACTGATGGACTATAATTTCTGTAGTCACTTTCTTTGTCAAAATTACAGCTGAAAGCAGAAAATTTTCTTGGGATTTTAAATAGTAGGACAATCACTATTTTTCACTGTAAATCTGTTATGATGAGTTTGTCATTTTCTTGACTCTATAAAGTGAACAACATTAATTTTTAAAAATAAGCTAAAAATACTACAGAAAATTTTTTTTTATTGTCACCATTAGCTTTTCTATTTTTGCAAACAGAATATACACATTTGTTACTCAGAAATTCCACCAAAATACTAACACTATACATTTTGCCTTTTTGTTTCCTGAGTTCCTTAACTGAACTACAGAAATTAAGCAATACTCCTTTGACCATCAATTNTTTTTTTTAATTGTCACCATTAGCTTTTCTATTTTTGCAAACAGAATATACACATTTGTTACTCAGAAATTCCACCAAAATACTAACACTATACATTTTGCCTTTTTGTTTCCTGAGTTCCTTAACTGAACTACAGAAATTAAGCAATACTCCTTTGACCATCAATTTTTTTTAAGCTTAAATGTTTTCCTGTCTAGGCACAAATATCTAAAACATCATTCTTCAGTTCCTTTTCTAAATATTTCTTTGCCTCCTTAAATGACATTATTTTTACCTATTTACTCTACTTGTTAAGAATAAATGAGACACCAAGAACCAAATTTAAAGTTTCATGGAAACTCTCCATTGTGTATGTGTGTGTGCACATGTGTGCTCCCTACCATATGAGAAATTTTAGTTAATTCTTAAGCACTGTCAATTTGAGCGCCAGTATCAATATCATTGTTGTATAAAAATGCCAGTCTGATTACAGGTAACTGGTAACATAATTCTGATATTGGTTTCTCCAAATCAAAACTTCATACAATGTCCTTTTCTTTCACAACATAAATGAATTTGTAATGAAAAATGAGTCTTCTCTCTTTAACAGTTTTCCTCAATTGCAAAATTTCCTTTGATTAATGTATGACCTGCTGTTAAAGCACCATCAACCAGACTTTAAAATAAGCAACAATTTTTACTGTGTTCTTTTTTCTCCACATCCTCACCTCCTCCTTACCACCCCGAGGCACAAGAGGAATAAATTTAATTATTTAATTTAACAAATTAAATTACCCTACTGGGAACTTGCCATGATGCTGTCATTAGGCTCCCTATCTACCAAGACTCCATGTACAGGTGAAAAGTGTTCAAATGTTCTTCTCCAGTGTTTACACTAAATAGATGTTCTTGGACAAGATCCCAAATGGACTTAGCTTACCTTGAATTCCTAGCAAAAATGATTTAGTTAATTTTGCAGCAATGATTCCAAGTGCCAGTAAAATTCACAATCAGTGGGTGGGTGGTCAGTATGATATGTCCTTTCAAGTTAAAAATAAATTTTCATCGGAGAGAGTGTTTTGACTACGTTGCTTATCTATGACAGCTTTATAGATAAAAGATTCCTCGTCTGGGGCACCATTGAATATGAAATAAACCCACTTGGAAACAATTTAGTAGCTATAACTGTAATTAGTAATCCAGATTTAACTCCAAGAATTATATAGAACTACTGCCAAAATTGTCGGTGGAACATTATGCTAAAATTTTCTTGGCTTTGGGAAACCTAAAACAAATATTACTTTTAGTGACCAAGATATTTTCAAGCAGTCAAAAACTATGCATTTCATAGTGCAAAATACTTCTAAGTGAAAATCCTTGATGCCCTATAAAGTAATTTTAAATGTTTTGTATTCAATTTTAAAGATTTTGTTTGTTATTGCAAATTATTTTGATAAGCAACAAAATGTTACCTCTTATGAAATTCATTACTGCCAGAATCTAGAATATTCAAAATACAAAAGAGAAAATAAATCTGAGTAATTAAGAATGAATCAGACCCACTTCAAATTGCATTTTCTTAACAAAAATTTTAGATGATAATGTTGTAGGAAAGGGGGCCCCCTTCCAGGGCCCCAAGAGTGGACTCTTGTCCAACACTCAGAAAATAATTGTCCGAGGAGACACATGCTGACAAAGCAAGAGACATTATTAGAAAAAAGTCTCTGCCATCCGAACAGAGAGCAGTAGGGTAAGGGAACCCAGGAGAACTGCTCTGCCACGTGGCTCACAGTCTCGGGTTTTATGGTGATGGGATTAGTTTCCAGGCTGTCTTTGACCAATCATTCTGATTCAAGAGTCCTTCCTGGTGGTGCACGCATTGCTCAGCCAAGATGGATGCTACCGAGAGGGATTCTGGGAAGTGGTCTGACACGTGGTGTCTCCTTTTGACCTTTCCTGAACTCTTCCAGTTGGTGGTGGCTTATTAGTTCCATGTTCCTTACCAGGACCTCTTGTCATAAAAAAAAAAACTCATGCAGATGGTTACTAGGGAGCCTGGCCAGGGTGGGAGATTTCAGTCAGTGTACTTCCCCTAACAATAATAGACCATGCTATTTTGAACATTGGGAGAGTTCCAGAGTCTTATAAAATTATGGAGAGGGTTGTTTATTTAGACCCAGATGTGAACATTTTTATAGACAATTTCTTGGCAAAGGGAGACTATATCATGCAAATGAATATCTAGGGGCTTTTCTATTAGGACTGAGAGATTTTCTGTGGACAAGGTGTTAGTTATAAAAATGTAAATCTTTGGGAGGCAAGACAGGACAGGAACAGCTACTAATGAAGCACACTTAGCAGAGAATATAGAACCTTCATTTAGCTAATGTGCATCAAACTCAGCAAACTTCCTATGTTGGCATTTTCTGTATAGGTGATTATGAAACCCTTACAATTGCAAAAAAAAAAAAAAACTGTTTTGCTTAATCTTTTGCTTCTCAGTCTTCATAGTTGGCTTTCTCTATGGTGTTAAATACAATTAATAACACAGAGGAATCATACTGTAATATATTAACTAATGTGCTCTCTCCTCAGTAATACTTTCTTAATCTGTGTCCCTTCCCTATTCAAATTCTTTGAGATATCCTTGGCCTTAGGGTAGGGTTGACACTTTGGAGAAGAGAACAAAAGAGCGCAATCCTTGGCTTTGGAGATGTAATGACTGAAATCCAGGCCTAGGACAAAAAGATCTGGAATGATAGGTATTTTCCAGTCAGAACCAGTTTTTCCTACCCACCAACCCTGGACTAGATGAAGTTTGCCACTAGGAGGGAGATAGAACATGGAAACAATGGTGTTTGAGCTACTCTGGGAGTCTGAACTGGAGGAGGGGTGATAACAGGAGGAGGCCTGGAGCCTGCAGATACCATCAGAGGGCTGGCAGGGAGTTCCTCTGTGGGTGGAGACAGGGAGCCCAAAAGCCTCAAAGAGAATTCCAGCACCCCCTCCACCCTACCTTCTCCATGAGCTCTGCACAGAAGACACCAGAATATAGACGGTGATGTGGAAATTCCAGGTCAAAGGGTCTGAGATAGTTGTGCAAAGTTCCCGGTGGTCCCACCAGGACCAGGAGATAGGCTCAGGAGAACCAAGAAAGCCGTCCTACTCCGGGAGAGGCATTCAAAAGTCACCGAAAGAGTGGAGAGCTGAGATTATCTAAGAGAATGAAGACCATTCAGGTTTGAAGGAAGTCTAAGNTAAAACATGTAAATATATTGTGATATCATCATGAAACATTATAAGCCATGTAAAAATGACATTATGTAGCCATTTTAAAAGTTCATTTCTATAGCCATTTGATTAAATGAAAAAGTAATGTATATATCAACTTTTATACTATAGTTCAACCATATTTGTAAAAACTTTAAATAATACATATACACACACACATACATGCATAGATATAGTATCTATGCTGATAGATGCAACTATATTTTTCTACAAAAGAATACATATGAAGTAATACCTTCTTTGAAGAGATTACTGGGAACAGAAGCAGGGTCCTGAAAAAGAGAGGGTAAGTTTTAGTTCTCATAACTTTCTGTACATTTCATGTATACATTATTTTTATTTTCATTTTTTTAAATTAACTTTAAAAACAAAACCAAAGACAGTGGAGTTGTTTTGTTTTTCTTGGTTTAAAATTAAAAAGTCACACTTCAGTTAGTACGATGCACCTCTAGAGACCCAGACAGCTGCAGCTGCCAGCAAG
Source organism: Oreotragus oreotragus (assembly GCA_006410675.1). NCBI lineage: Eukaryota > Metazoa > Chordata > Mammalia > Artiodactyla > Bovidae > Oreotragus > Oreotragus oreotragus. Next base: position 110,520 of record SJYX01000210.1, read on the forward strand.
GAGAGAATTTTGTCAGGCTTAGCCTAGTTCTAAATTACTGGTTTTGTTATTACANTTTTCATTTTTTTAAATTAACTTTAAAAACAAAACCAAAGACAGTGGAGTTGTTTTGTTTTTCTTGGTTTAAAATTAAAAAGTCACACTTCAGTTAGTACGATGCACCTCTAGAGACCCAGACAGCTGCAGCTGCCAGCAAGGAGAGAATTTTGTCAGGCTTAGCCTAGTTCTAAATTACTGGTTTTGTTATTACACATCCCTGATTTCATTTTCATGTCCCAGACAACTTCTTTGAATCCTAACACCTAAGTTAAAGTCAGTGGTCTAGAGGTCTTCTCCACTTGCGGTTGGTCCGTAATTAAGTTAATCAGTGAAAGAGCGTCAGCATGATTTTTGAAACCCCTTTTCCTAGTGTGTTGGCAAAAGGGATATGGAGAACCAAGACACTGGCGAGCATGCTATCTACATTTAGGCAGGCAGATGTATCTCACCTGTATGCTTCCCTTACATAGGGAAGCCTGGCACAGACTAAGTTCCACCAGCCCTCCAGTCACAACTCTGATGCCATTTTCCCAAAGAGGCATTCCCTCACCATCCATCTAGGGGAACGTTCCCTCCATGCCCTCCTTCTTATTCTCTCCCATGGTTGCCTAACAATAGCTAGTTTATTGTACCTAGCCTAAGAACAGCTAGGAATATTGTACACAGCATTGCTGTGTATAATATTCTGGCTCAGTCATGTCCAACTCTTTCCAAACCCATGGCCTGCAGCCCACCAGACTCCCCTGTCCACGGAATTCTCCACGTGAGAATACTGGAGTGGGTAGCTGTTCGCTTTTCCAGAGTATCGTCAAACCCAGGGATCAAACCCAGGTCTCCTGCATTGCAGGTAGACTCTTTACCTTCTGAGTCACCACGGAAGTCCACTAATAGTATAAGTACCTATATATGATATTCATACTATATTCAAAACAAATTATTTAGGGTAAAAGATGTGTATAAGAGACAGGGAACCTAAGTTAAAGTCAGTGGTCTAGAGGTCTTCTCCACTTGCGGTTGGTCCGTAATTAAGTTAATCAGTGAAAGAGCGTCAGCATGATTTTTGAAACCCCTTTTCCTAGTGTGTTGGCAAAAGGGATATGGAGAACCAAGACACTGGCGAGCATGCTATCTACATTTAGGCAGGCAGATGTATCTCACCTGTATGCTTCCCTTACATAGGGAAGCCTGGCACAGACTAAGTTCCACCAGCCCTCCAGTCACAACTCTGATGCCATTTTCCCAAAGAGGCATTCCCTCACCATCCATCTAGGGGAACGTTCCCTCCGTGCCCTCCTTCTTATTCTCTCCCATGGTTGCCTAACACAATAGCTAGTTTATTGTACCTAGCCTAAGAACAGCTAGGAATATTGTACACAGCATTGCTGTGTACAATATTCTGGCTCAGTCATGTCCAACTCTTTCCAAACCCATGGCCTGCAGCCCACCAGACTCCTCTGTCCACGGAATTCTCCACGTGAGAATACTGGAGTGGGTCTGTCTCTTATACACATCTAGATGTGTATAAGAGACAGGCACAGAAGACACCAGAATATAGACGGTGATGTGGAAATTCCAGGTCAAAGGGTCTGAGATAGTTGTGCAAAGTTCCCGGTGGTCCCACCAGGACCAGGAGATAGGCTCAGGAGAACCAAGAAAGCTGTCCTACTCCGGGAGAGGCATTCAAAAGTCACCGAAAGAGTGGAGAGCTGAGATTATCTAAGAGAATGAAGACCATTCAGGTTTGAAGGAAGTCTAAGTAGATCAACAACCAGAAACCTGATAAAACAGGGTATCCTGATGGATGCTAGAAAGAAGAGATGACAGCCATCAAGACTTCAGTTCAGTTCAGTTTAGTCGCTCAGTTGTGTCCAACTCTTTGCGACCCCATGGACTGCAGCACATCAGGCCTCCCCGTCCACACCATGACTTGGCACTGTGTAAGCCCTGTCTCTTATACACATCTTANTTTCATATATAGTATTATATATATAATTATATATATATAGAATTATATTATACATATAATTCACATTTGTAAGTAATATACACAGTAGAAATTTGCTTTGTTAATTTTAGTTTCAGAAAGAAATGGAAACTCTACCCCTAGAAAACCATGAAAAAAATCACTAAATTAAAACTGTTCTATTTCTCCTTTAACATGGAAGCAGGAAACACTTTTCTAGTGAATAATGAGAGAAGACTTTCTTCTGACTCTAACATTAAAAAAAAAATACATCGATTCTTTCCAGAATTGCTCCAGAAGCAAGAAGCTTCTCAGGGCCACCCTGAACACAGTTTTATCTGATTGCAGAGGACTCCAGTGAAACTAATACAGCCAGAGAGCCATTCTATTGTACGCAGATATAATTGTCATTTCACTATTTATGTCTGGCATGTGGTTATATGGTGTCAACATTATCATCAGCAGAAGCAACAAAAATAATTCTGAAGCACAGTGCCTGGTGTTTTGAAAAATAGCATGAAAACTGATTTTCTTTACTTTATGAACTTTACAATTAAAGAAAGTATGGATAACACAAACATGTAGGAAATTTTCTATGAAAGCTCAATGAGAATGGAGTGAAGCAAAAGGATTAACATGAAAGAAAGATTAATTTACCTTGACAAAAATATTCTACAACTCATTGCTGAATTCTTAATCCTAGTCTTTCTTTTGTTTTCAAAGCCCATGGGTCAAAACTCTGTAAAATGATATGCAGTTTAAAACAGACACACTAATTATAACAGTGCACAGTTCTTTCTCTTATCCAGTGGCTTCATTCATAGCAGCCAGGAAAATCATACTAGCAACAGTCATTTTTAAAAACTGTAGTTACCAATAGGACTCTGAAATCAATTATCCATTAAGGCGTGTTTATGGATTTGAAACAAGCAAAGAAACGAACTTTAAGCAAAGCAAGCAAGCTACCATTTAAACTTTTTAATATTAGTAAATAGAGCCTTATTACCAATTAATCAAAATAACTTTAAACCAATGGCTTTCACCCGGGAATAATTTTGCCCCCAAGGAACATTTTTAATTACCAGGACTTGGGTGCGGAGAGAGCAAGGGTTGCTACTGTTCGAGTAGAGAATTGAATATTCATATGTAGAACTCAGGGCAGAAGTCAGGACTGGAGATGTAAATTTGGGATTCACCAGTATATGTTAATAATTAGATTTAGAGACTTTTAAAAAGATTACCTCAGAAGTGACTGGCTATAAAAGGAAAAGTTGCATAAGCTCTGCTGCTGCTGCTAAGTCGCTTCAGTCGTGTCCGACCCTGTGCGACCCCATAGATGGCAGCCCACCAGGCTCCCCCGTCCCTGGGATTCTCCAGGCAAGAACACTGGAGTGGGTTGCCATTGCCTTCTCCAATGCATGAAAGTGAAAAGTGAAAGTGAAGTTGCTCAGTTGTGTCCGACTCTCAGCAACCCCATGGACTGCAGCCTACCAGGCTCCTCCGCCCATGGGATTGTCCAGGCAAGAGCACTGGAGTGGGGTGCCACTGCCTTCTCCAACATAAGCTCTGCTATAAACTGTATTTTCCAAAACTGGTCATGACAATATTTCCTATCCCACTTACTCGTATACAGTGTGACTCTCTGAAAGTGGAGTCTATGTCCCCTCCCCTTGAATCTGGTTGGGCTAGCGAATTACAACCAAACAAATGTAATGGAAGTGACACCACATGACTTCCAAGACTAGTTCAGAAAAGGAGACCCAGCTTTCCTCCTTGTTATTTGGAAAACTTGGACTTGGCGCCATGGGCAGTGATTCAAGAAATTGAACGACCCTGTGACTGCCTTGCTGTGGAGGAAACCAGGTCACATAGAGGTGCCATGTTTAGGCTCTCCAAATGTCAGTCTCAGTTTTCATTGATGGGAATCTGAGCCCTGCAAACAAGGGGCAAAGGTGAAGCTGGGGGCAGTGTGATGGCCTTTGGATCCCTGTCCATCTCCCAGGACCCTGCTTAGTGACCAGCCTCAGCAAGGGAAACAATTCTCCCTCTAATTACTCAGTTAGTAATTAGGGGAAAAAATGCTTTTAAAAAAATTACCACAATCCTAGTATCATTTCTCTGCTTAGTGATGGTGGGAACTCAGTGATAGCATAGAGGTTGTGTCTGGCACTGACCTGTCTTAGAGTCTGCTTGCAATGTTCTCCACTCAAAAAAAAAAAAAAAAAAAGAAATTATCATGACATATCTATGAAGAAAATAGATTCATTATCAGCGCTCTGTTTTTCTGTCATCTACCTGTCTTCTTCATCACCCAACTTTAAATTATAAAGGCTCAGGTGCAAAGACATTTTTAACCTGTTTACATATATAATTATATCACCCAGAGCTATGACTATTACAGATGATCAACTATTACATGTTTTTGGATGCTCAGGAAATCTTTAAATCTTTACCATTGCTTCAGATTATTTGATGTTTATAATGACTGTAAGCACATTCTTCACCAGTGCTACTAGGATGGGATGAGGAATAAATTTCATGAACCACGAAGGTGCTTATTTATCTCATTTCTGTTCTGCCATATATTACACTAAATTATGAAAGTTGAGCCAAAAAATTCAAAGGCGAATCATAAGTAACGTTGTTTGCTGCTAAGCCCTTGGGAGGCAGCATCACAGCATTTCACATTACTGTAAATGTTACTCTGTTCACTTAGTTCTTTGTTGGAATAATCAGTTATGAATTATTCCTCTGAAATAGAAAATAAGCAATTTAATAGTGCATTTAAAGTTATTTATATCATTTATAAGAGTACTGGCTATCCAATAGTATTATGGCATTTATAAATAAGCATTTAGAAAAAACTAACAGTACTCAAAGGAAGAAATTATTTCAGAAGTAATTATGAATCTCATTTCTGTTTCAACTTCCCCATATACAATAAATTTGATGATGACCATTGTAGGTCTTACAACATTTTCACTTCCAGATCCATGAACAGAGATGGTGGCAGTTTCAGAAAAATTGTACTGGATGAAAAAAAATGAAATAAATTTTCAAAGAAGAAGCCAATCTTCAAGCAAAACATAAGACTCATATAAATATAGAAAAACAAATTCTAGGCTGATACCAAGCATGTTTCCTCAGCATATAAAGAGTTCTGAGAGTTATAGGAAAGTCTGATTTCACATTTTTAAAGTAGGTAGCACACTTAAAGGGTGAAATTGTAGAAGTCCCACCAGCTTGTCCAATCCCCATACTTTCACTTTTCCAAAAAAATTCCTATCACTAGTAGTTTAGAAAACCGGCAATATAAATAGTAGGAAAGGTCATAAGAAAATAAAAATGTAATTCTACCATCCCTCATTTGCCCTCCTTCTATTCTAAAAGTAACTTCTTCCAAGGTGATGTTGGGAAATAAATGAGACCTGAATAATAACACTAATTTGTGCTTTGTAATTACCTGAAGGAAATGTGTTCTCTGGATGTACACACACATTGATGTGTATACACATTGATTTGACTAGATAATAACAACACAAGTTAAAACTTTTCAGACCACAATTCAATAATACATATACATTTCATTTCTTTTTTAATTGAAGGAAAGTTGACTTATTGCATTAATTTAAGATGTTCAGTTCAGTTCAGTTCAGTCGTTCAGTAGTGTCTGACTCTTTGTGACCCCATGAATCGCAGCACGCACAGTATTCTTGCCTGGAGAATCCCATGAACAGAGGAGCCTGGTGGGCTACAGTCCATGGGGTCACAAAAAGTAGGACACAACTGAAGAGGCTTGGCACACACACATGCACTATTAATAGTAGGTAGGTGATCATTATGCTTTTGGGAAAATTATACATACTCTTATCTCGTTAGGATGTATTTTATCAGGCCCTAAGTAACTGTTTTTTTTTATATATACACTCAGGGATTCCATGTGGATAAGTTCAGTTGGATAACCAAACTGTACTATTTCACTTTGAGGGATGTGGGGTCTTGGTTAGCCCTTGAGCATAGAATGTTATTAGGAGCACTGACTCTGGTGCCAGGGAGACTAGGATTTGCATGCTCCCTCTGCCACTGACTGTGTGATCCTAGTTAAGTCTCTTGTGCTTGTGATCAGTTTCTCAGAGGTGCCCAACTCTTTGTGGCATCCTGGAGTGTAGTAACCCAGGCTCCTCTGTCAATGGGATTTATCAGGCAAGAATACTGGAGTGGGTTGCCGTCCCTACTCCAGGGGATCTTCCCGACCCCGGGATCAAACCCGTGTCTTTTGCATCTCATGCACTGGCAGGTGGGTTCTTGAGCCACCAGAGAAGCCCTGGTTAAGTCCTTTAGCTTCTCCTCAATCTCTACAATTGTAAAATGGTGGGGGGGGGGAAGGGTGTTGGACACTAACAGTTCCTCTTTTTGAGCAATTAAATAAGTACACAAAGCTTAGTAAATTAAGATATTGTTTATTATTATTATTTTCTTTCATGACTATGCAAATTCAGACTTGGCTTTAAAGACAAACATTGAATTATTCAGCTGGAATCATCAAGGTTAACTTAAGAAAAAAGCTACAGTCCATGCTTACAACCTGGTAAACTTGATAGGCTTTCTCAAAAACAAACTTTCTTAGTCAAAGCACATTTTTAAGGAGTTATTTTGAATTAAAGCAACCGGAATGCATATATGCACACACTGAACACCAGGAACAAAAGACTATACTACAGAAAAACTATACTTTAGGAAGTATACATCTATAAATTTATGATAATACAAATAACTCAAAAACCATATCCATGTATCTTGATATTGTCCTAAAATTGGAATGAGATTGACCCTTTTATGCAGGTTTCTTAATTAAAATGCTTGAAAATTGTATCATTCTGCTTGTGGTGATGGTTTTAGAAAAGTAGACTAATCCTATATATATTAAAGACTGAAAAAACTGACTTGATACAATGTGCACTTAGGGTTGGAATGATTCATTTCAGGTTGATTTGCATTCTTACACTGTTGATTTGTGTTCTTGTATTGTTATATATTAAATATTTTTCCTTTTTATAAATTTTATTTTTGGCTGTGTTGGGTCTTCGTTGCTGCACGGGCGGGCTACTCTCTAGTGGTGGTGCGCAGGCTCAACACTGTGGTGGTTTCTCCTGTTGTGGAGCATGGGCTCTCGGGTGCGTGGGCTTCAGGAGTTGCAGTACATGGGCTTAGTTGTTCCAAGGCATGTGGGATCTTCCCAGATCATAGATCAAACCCAAGTCTCCTGCACTGGCAGGGGGATTCTTTAACCCTGAGCCACCAGGGAAGCCCAATATTTTTCTTTGGAAGCAACAGTTTACAATGCTTTGGTTTTGGGGCTATGCCTTCACAGATGTAACGGACTCTGTGGAAGTTAAGCGTAGACAGGTGACTTGCTTTAACTGAAGGAATGTGAGGAGAAGCGGCTCATTTCTGGGCCACAGCTTTAACGGCTGTGTACATGATGTGCCTCATCTCCTTTTTCATGGCGACAGTACAGCAACTCTCCAGATGCTGGCCGCTCTAACAGCCCAACTCAGCCAGAGAAGAGAGCTGTGGAGGTGGGACCCAGTCTTCTCAGGGCAGATTGGTTATGTAAGCAAGAAATAAGTCCTTGTGGTTATATATGGTTATAATGCTGGACTTGTTACTGACACAGTCCATACATTGTACTGTGTGCTTAGTCTCTCAGTTGTGTTGGGACTCTGCGGCCCCATGGACTGTAGCCTGCCAAGCTTCTCTGCCCATGGGATTCTCCAGGCAAGAATATTGGAGAGGGTTTCCATTTACTCCTCCAGGGGATCTTCCTGACCCAGGGATTGAACCTAGGTATCCTGCACTTCAGGTAGATTCTTTACCATCTGAGCCACCAGGGAAGCCCACATTATATTGGAATGACTTAAAATTTGCTTTTGCTAGTTTCTACTTTTTACATTTCTAAATGCTTAAAGGCCACATTTTCAGGCCACTAAAGTAATCTTTTGTTATTCTTGAACTTTTCTGGCATTTCATCAATGAGCTCATGGTCAGGGAGAGAAGATAAGGAGGTACTGTGCATGCAACCTGGGTGTAGCACTTGAGGAATTATTTTACCTCTAGTCCATAGCCTTGGTCTTCTCCTCTTGTTACAGTCATGAGGCATATGGTACATATCGGGAAGTGTAAGAAGAGAGAGATCCAGAGCAGAGAATACCACCACCACAACAGCAAGAATAATTTTCATTTGATGGGTGCCTAGTCTATGTAGGGCACAGTTGTAAGTGCTTGACATTTATGAATTCATTCAATCCTAAACATTACCCAGTGAGGTAAGAACTATTATATTCACATCTTACAGATGAGACACTGAGATGCTGAGTGACCTGCTACAGCTTACAGTTTGGAAATGAAAGAGCTGGGTGCAGGCAGCTCTCAAAAAACAAATTTCAGGAGTTGCTACTTGGCTATGCCAAAATTTGAGGACAAAAGCATCAAGAAGTAGCTAAGATTCCAGGCTGCCACTGCAGGGGGCCTGGGTTCAATCCCTGGTCAGGGAGCTAGATTCCACATGCTGCAACTAAAACCCGGCGGAGACAAACAAATAAAAAAAAATTAAAAGAAAATCAAGAAAAGCCATTTCTTTTGGTTGTAGAGCTTCTAGATTAAAACAACAACAACAAAGTAAAAACAAAAGCAAAAACCTATAGTTTCAGTGAAAAGGGAGTCAATCAGCATTTAGCAAAAAGGACAAGGCCTCATTGCTTTTACATGGCTCACACCTCTCTTTCCAAGTCAGACAGATGTCTGACTTCAACCATGTCCTTGACCTTTTCCACTCCCTCTGCCTCACGCATTTACTCACAATAAATTCTTTCACTCTCTGAGGGGCCAGGCAGCTTGCCAGCCTCATATCCAAGTTCCATCAAAGCAGAAGCTCACTGTAGAGACAGGCTCACTGCTGCTGTGCAGAACCGTACTTTTATTCAGCACCAGCCCTTTATCAGCCAAATTGGTGCCACTGCCTTCCACACCCTGGGTCATGAATGAATCGTTGACAAACCTGAAGGGTTTAGGAATGATTTAGGAATCTATTTAACTCAGGGTGAACCATGAAGTGAGCCCTCTTTGCTTCGTGGCCTTCAGAGATAAACGATTCCAATTTAAATATTCCTGCCCCTGGACACTAAGTCTAACCCTAGATTATTGAACTCAGAAAATGTCTCCAGAGATTCTGGACAACAAAAACTCCTCTTCTAGAGGAAATGTTCAAATTTGTTAAGGAACTGTGTCTTGCGTATGAGGTCCTAGAGGAAATAATTTCATGCCCATATTGTCTTCGAAAATCACTAACATAGTGTTATGCAGGAAAGGTAACTGAGAATCTCCATGATGTTTCTACATTGTATCTTTACCTCTTTCACATGATGTGTCTCTTTCCATTCCTTGTGTACTGTTACAGCTGAAGGGGACTCACCTAGCCTGCATCAAAATCACCTGGAAGGCATGTTAAAACACCAGCACCTAGGCCCTATCCCTAGGGCCTTAGAGTTTCTGATTTAAGAGGTCAAGAATGGGGTCCAAGAACTTACATTCTAAAAATAATGTTTATGAAAAAAAAGAAAAAAATAATAATATTTATGTATGTATATATGTCTCTGAAGAATTGATGCTTTCAAACTGGACAGCAAGGAAATCAAACCAGTCACTCCTAAAGGAAATCAACCCTGAACATTCCTTGGAAGAACTGAGGCTGAAGCTCCGATACTTTGGTCACCTGAAGCAAAGAGCCAACTCATTCAAAAAGACCCTGATTCTGGGAAAGATTGAGGATAGGAGGAGAAGTGGGCAACAGTGGACAAGATGATTGGATGGCATCACTGACTCAATGGAGATGAGTTTGAGCAAACTCCAGGAGCTGGTGAAGGACACAGAAACCTGGAGTATTGCAGCTCATGGTATCACAAAGAGTCAGACACGACTTAGCAACTGCACAACAACAAGTGCTTATACATGTGTTTGTATGTATTTATTTGACTGTCAGTTCATAGTTGTAGCATCAGTTCAGTTCAGTCGCTCAGTTGTGTCCGACTCTTTGCAACCCCATGAATCGCAGCACACCAGGTCTCCCTGTCCATCACCAACTCCCAGAGTTCACTCAGACTCACGTCCATCGAGTCAGTGATGCCATCCAGCCACCTCATCCTCTGTCGTTCCCTTCTCCTCCTGCCCCCAATCCCTCCCAGCATCAGAGTCTTTTCCAATGAGTCAACTCTTCGCATGAGGTGGCCAAAGTTTTGGCGTTTCAGCTTTAGCATCATTCATTCCAAAGAAATCCCAGGGCTGATCTCATTCAGAATGGACTGGCTGGATCTCCTTGCAGTCCAAGGGACTCTCAAGAGTCTTCTCCAACACCACAGTTCAAAAGCATCAATTCTTTGGTGCTCAGCCTTCTTCACAGTCCAACTCTCACATCCATACATGACCACAGGAAACACCATAGCTTTGACTAGACGGGCCTTAGTCGGCAAAGTAATGTCTCTGCTTTTGAATATGCTATCTAGGTTGGTCATAACTTTTCTTCCAAGGAGTAAACTTTTAATTTCATGGCTGCAGCCACCATCTGCAGTGATTTTGGAGCCCAAGAAAATAAAGTCTGACACTGTTTCCACTGTTTCCCCATCTATTTCCCATGAAGTGATGGGACCGGATGCCATGATCTTCGTTTTCTGAGTGTTGAGCTTTAAGCCAACTTTTTCACTCTCCTCTTTGACTTTTATCAAGAGGCTTTTTAGTTCCTCTTCACTTTCTGCCATAAGGGTGGTATCATCTGCATATCTGAGGTTATTGATATTTCTCCTGGACTTCCAAGGAGTAAGCGTCTTTTAATTTAAGGTGTACAGTGTAGCAATTCAATAGTTTTATAATGGTAAAGAATCTACCTGCAATGCAGGAGACCTGGGTTTGATCCCTGTGTTGGGAAGAGCTGCTGGAGGAGGGCATGGCAACCTACTCTAGTATTCTTGCCTGGTGAATCCCCATGAACAAAGGAGCCTGGCAGGCTACCGTCCATAGGGTCACAAAAAGTTAGACATGAGCAACTAAGCACACACACACATACTAAGTTATTATGAAAGACTGACTATACTCCTTGTGTGCTGTGTCCAACCCTTTATGACCCTATGGATTATAGCCTGTCAGGCTCCTCTGTCCATGGGATCCTCTAGGCAAGAATACTGGACTGGGTTGCCATGACCCCTTCCGGGGGATCTTCCCAATCCAGGGATTGAAACTGCATCTCTTAAATCTACTCATTCTTTACCACTAGCACCCCCTGGGAAGCCCTAGGATTGAACCTGGGTCTCCTGCACTGCAGGCAGTTTCTTTATCATCTGAGCCACCAGGGAAGCCCCAAGCATTCTTGGGCTATACCTTATATACCTGTGACATATTTATTTATTTTTTTAGTGTATAGAAAAACATTTAATTTACATACATCTTCTTAATAGAAGTACAATTTGATTTTATTGTCCTTTGTCTTAATTTTTAAAGAAATGGGAGAACTCATCAAGAATTCAAGAATGTGGAAAATTCTTCAAGAGATGACAGACTACCTTATCTGCCTCCTGAGAAATCTGTATGCAGGTCAAGAAGCAACGTTTAGAACCAGACATGGAACAACAGGCTGGTTCCAAATTGGTAAAGGAGTACATCAAGGCTATGCATTGTCACCCTGCTTATTTAACTTATATGCAAAGTACATCATGAGAAATGCTGGACTGTATGAAACACAAGCTGGAATCAAGATTGCCAAGACAAATATTAATAACCTCAGATATGCAGATGACACCACATTTATGGCAGAAAGTGAAGAGGAACTGAAGAGCTTCTTGATGAAAGAGGAGAGTGAAAAATCTGGCTTAAAACTCAACATTCAAAAAACTAAGATCATGGCATCCAGTCCCATCACTTCATGGTAAATATATGGGGAAATAATGGAAACAGTGAAAGACTGTATTTTCTTGGGATCCAAAATCACTGCAGATGGTGATTGTAGCCATGAAATTAAAAGACATTTGCTCCTTGGAATAAAAGTTATGACCAACCTAGACAGCATATTAAAAAGCAGAGACATTACTTTGCTGACAAAGGTTCATCTAGTCAAAGCTATGGTTTTTCCAATAGTCTTATGTGGATGTGAGAGTTGGACTATAAAGAAAGCTGAGCACTAAAGAACTGATGCTTTTGAACTGTGATGCTGGAGAAGACTCTTGAGAGTCCCTTGGACTTCAAAGAGATCCAACCTGTCCATCCTAAAGGAAATCAGTCGAGTATTCATTGGAAGGACTGATGCTAAAGCTGAAACTCCAATACTCTGGCCACCTGATACAAAGAAGTGACTCACTGGAAAAGACCCTGATGCTGGAAAAGATTGAGGGCAGGAAGAGAAAGGGATGACAGAGGATGAGATGGTTAGATGGCATCACTGACTCGATGGACATGAATTTGAGCAAATTCTGGGAGTTGGTGATGGACAGGGAAGCCTGGCGTACTGCAATCCAGGGGGTCACAAAGAGTCGGACATGACTGAGTGACTGAACTGAACTGAGAAGGTCAAAATATCAATTCTTTGGTTCTCCAAGACAATTTTGAATTCACAAAAGAAATTTAGAGGGTTTGGATGAAAGTAGTTTGTATCTGGAATTAGCAAAATAATTATTTTCCTTTGTTCATGATTCAGTTCATATCAATAAAAATTTAATTTATTGATAATCAGTTCAGTTCAATATCTCAGTCATGTTCAACTCTTTGCGACCCATGGACTGCAGCACGCCAGGCTTCCCTGTCCATCATCAACTCCCAGAACTTGCTTAAACTCATGTCCATCAAGTCGGTGATGCCGTCCAACTATCTCATCCTCTGTCGTCCCCTTCTTCTCCCACCTTCAATCTTTCCCAGTATCAGAGTCTTTTCCATTGAGTCAGTTCTTCACATCAGGTGGCCAAAGTATTGGAGTTTCAACTCAGCATCAATCCTTCCAATGAATATCCAGGACTGATTTCCCTAAGGATTGACTGGTTGCATCTGCTTATTGACAATACATCAAACAATTTACTAACATTTATTCTTTTAACTATGGCCTCAGCTACAAAATAGAAATTACAATTTTCAGAATCTGAAAATTTCATCTTTGTGAATTTTATTATTTAATTATTATTGTAAAATAGCTTTATATAGTTAAATGCTTCAGCATGTCAAAAGAATTTACATATATATTTTTATTATATATATAAATATATATTTATATATGTAATAAATATATATTTATATTATATATTTTTTAATTTCATTGGATAGTGGAAAATCCCTTCACATTAGGTAAAACAGATGTTATCACCATTTTGTAGGTAAAGAAGTTGAGACAGAAGTAAAGGATCTTGCCCAAGAACATGTAACAAGCTTTGGATGCTAACTAAAAATAGGACCCAGTATCCTGGCAATCAGTCAGCATCCATGCATTGACTGATGGAAGTTGTCATCCTGCTAGGGCGAAAGTTAATTGTTCATTTTAATCAGTTTAGTGATTTATCCGTCATAGTTTAATCATTTTAATAACTTAAAAATATAAACAATTGAATCTACAGGTTCTTGAGAGCTTGAAAAGAAACTGGGCTGAAGGAAACATGATCCAGAAGGATGCATGAACCCCAGCGTTCACTGCAGCACTGTTTACAAAAGCCAAGACGTGGAAGCAGCCTAGATGCCCATTGACAGATGAATGGATGAAGAAGATATGGTACATATATATAACGGTATGTTACTCAGCCACAAAAAGAGAACAAAATCATGCCATTTACAGCAACATGGATGGACCTGGAGAATGTCATGCTGAGTGAAGTGAGTCAGACACAGAAAGACAAATATTGTGTGATGTCTCTTATTTTGGAATCTTAAAAAAAAAAATGATAGAAATGAACTTATTTATGAAACAGGAACAGACTCGTTTCACTTAGAGAATGAACTTTTGATTGCCAGGAAGGCAGAGGGGGCAGGCAGGGATAGTTAGAGATTTGGGGATAGGCATGTATATGTCGCTACATTTAAAATGGATCGCCAGCAAAGACCCACTGTAAAGCACAAGGACTCTGCTCAAAATTCTGTAATGATCTAGAAGGGAAAAGAATTTGAAAAAAAATATGTTTATGTATACCTGAATCACTTTGTCAGACACCAGAGACCAACACAATATTGTTCATCAGCTATATGCCAATGTAAAATAAAAAGTTAAAAAGAGAGGAAGAGAGAAGACAGGTTTCCATATGAGACACTGCTGCAGATAAGTTCCAAGTGACCAGAAAGAGAAAATGCACCCCCACCTTTACTTCTAAGAGATTCTCAAGTTCCATTTTACAGAAACTTATGCTAAATAAAAATTGTATTCAGCACCTAGATTGGCCACTGCTGCCGCTAAGTCACTTCAGTCATGTCTGACTCTGTGCAGCTCCCTGGTCTGCAGCCTACCCGGCTCCTCCGTCCATGGGATTTTCCAGGCAAGAGTCCTGGAGTGAGTTGCCATTGCCTTCTCCGAGACTGACCACAGTGTAAGCATTGGTCACATTTTTCAAAGGAAGGAGCTCTAAGAACACGGAGGGGTACTGGCAGACAGCATCTCTTGTGACTTTAGCAAGGCTTTTGATGTGGCCCTGCATGATAGAGTCATCAACGAACTGGAAAGAGTCTGGGTCACCCAAGTGAACCACAGCTGCACAGTTAATAAGTGGTTATCACTGGCTCAGTGTCAACTGGGTGGGAAATGAATAGAAAATCCCAAATGTAAATTTGTTTAACATTTGCCATCAGTGACCTAGAGAAATGGAGAGCTTATTTAAGTTTGCAGCTGGATAAGATAAATGTCTTTTCTGGCAGTAAAAATCTCAAAAATGAAGAGAAGACATAAAATAGAATCAGAATTCCACCTATCTTTAATTGGGAAGAAAAGCAGCGGGAAAAATCAAGATTAATAAAACTAAGAGCAATAGAGTATCTTTGAAAAAAGTGATTATTAGAATATATTAATAGAATGAAAAATTATGGCAATTGTTTGACCTTTTGATGTCTGCTTCCATAACCCAAGTTCCCAGTGGGTGCACACATCCACGAAACACACACAGTGTACCAAAAAGAAATAGTATTCAGACGGAAAAAATTCTGGTGGATATCTAGTGTTCAGTATAGAAACTTTTCTTTAGACAGACTTAGAAATTTCTAGCAAAAGAATAAAGTAGACTTGTTCTTGTTCTTGCTGTGTGTATTTAATACAGGCTATATGTTTTATGAGGACTTCCCTGGTGGCTCAGGGAAGAGAAATCCGCCTGCCAATGCAGGGGACGCAGGTTTGATCCCTGGGTCAGGAAGATCCCCTGGAGAAGGAAACGGCAACCCGCTCCAGTATTCTTGCCTGGAAAATCCCATGGACAGAGGAGCCTGGTAGGCTATAGTCCATGGGGTCACAAAAGAGTCAGACACAACTTAATAGCTGAACAACAGTAAAAACCTATGCTTTATAAAGTTGCACAGTCCCTGGAGTAAAAGTAGGAGAAGTGGGGGAGGACATTGTTATTTTTTCTTTTATTAATAAAAAGACATATTTAAAACACTAAGTGATCAGGCCAATATCATGCAGGGAATAAGGCACATCACAGTTTAAAAATAAAATTAAAAAGTTGGTTAATGATAACGGTCATGCTTCTCACCTGGACAAGTCTGCCTTCTCTATTTAGATGTCTTCTAATACAGATCTTTGAAAACAATGCAAAATGTTTGAAAATGACAAGCCTCAAGCCATGAAATAGAATAAGTGATAGAGAAAACTAAATCACATCGTGTTGAAAACTTTTCTCTCTAAATTTGCAGATGTTAAAAAATGAAAAGCATTTCATTGTCTATTGGCCTAAGTTCTCTTTCCTAAGAATTTCCACAAAGATTTTAGATGAAACACTCCTATAAATGTAGTATCAATTGTATGTAATATCATTTGAGACTGTGGTAATATCCTGAAGTTCATATGCAAAGGGCAAACAATAACTTCTTTTATTTTAAAAAATCAATTTTTGCTCATAGGTAGGATTTTGCTGTTTGAAAAGGGAGAACAAAAGGACAATGTATATATTCTTTATCTCTATCACCCTCTGTCATGAACTAGGAGAAATGTAACATTTCTCTAAAACAGTATTCTCTTTGCTCCCTCATCCAACACCAAGACAGATACTGTAAAATGTGCAGGAGTTTAAGAAAACAATGCAGAATTGATCAAGTCATTATATGTAATCGCTTGGAAGGAACAGTTTATATCTGTGCATGGTTTCCATGCACTAGCCTACTTAAAAATTACCCACTTAGTTTGAAGGTACATATGTAATCTGAGACGAAACATCCCTTTTCCTTTGACCTTTCAAATATGCTCATTTTAAAACAGATTTTATATCATGTTCCATGCATGTGTGTGTGTGTGTCTGCCTGTGCATTTGTATGGAGATATATATGATCTTCTTTGATTTACTATAGGGTTGTGCCCTCATAAACATCATGCATTGAAAATATTTTAAGTGGAAAATGCATTTAAAACACTTAACTTACCAAACATCACCAGTGAGCCTACCTTAAATGTGCTCAGAATGCTTACTTTAGCTTATAATTAAGTAAAATCATCAAACACAAAACTTATTTTATAATAAAGTGTTGAGTATTTCATGTAATTTATTGAGTGAAAGTGAAAGTCTTAGTTGCTCAGTCATGTCTGACTCTTTGCAACCCCATTGACTGTAGCTCACCAGACTCCTCTGTCCGTGGGATTTTCCAGGCAAGAATACTGGAGGGGAGATCTAGTCCCTCCTCCAGGGAATCTTCCTGTCCCAGGGATCGAACCCAGGTCTCCTACATTGCACGCAGATTCTTTACCATCTGAGTCACCAGGGAAGCCCAAGTTATTGAATACTCTACTGAAAATGGAAAAATAGAATAGTTGTATGGGGACAGAATGGATGTAAATGTATTGGTTGTTTACCCTCTTGATCATATGGCTGACTGGGAGCTTCAACTGCCCTGCCACGTACCACAAAAGCATCATATACATACCACTAGACCAGGAAAAGATCAAAATTCAAGTTCAGTTTCTACTGAATGTATATTGCTTTCACAACATGGTAAAGCTAAAAAAAAAAAATTGTAAGTTGAACTATTGTAAGTCTGGGACAGTCTATATTTACCTAACATATGTATGAAAAAAACAAGGATACTCCTTTATTACTATTTTGCTTTCTTTCATATAATTAGCCAATCTCTGACTTTAGATCTTTGGTTGGGAGTCCAGAATTTAAATTTTTTAAGTTTTGTTTAAATTAAAATTTTAACTTGTATTTTAGTAGCTTATCTATGTAGTTCCATAAAAGAAATTAAGTGGTTTTAGGACAACTGCAATTAATGGAAGTTTACTAATTTTAACTGATTATTTCATGACAAACTTTACGGATGGCTAACAAACACATGAAAAGATGTTCAACATCACTCATAATCAGAGAAATGCAAATCAAGACCACAATGAGGTCACATCAGTCAGAACGGCTGCGATCCAAAATTACACTTTTTAAACTTATGTCACTCAAGTTTCAAAGCAAGCTCTCTTCACACTTTGGATTAGTTCATTCAGTTCAGTCAGTTCAGTTCAGTCACTCAGTTGTGTCTGACCCTTTGCAACCCCATGAACTGCAGCACACCAGGCCTCCCTGTCCATCACTAACTCCCAGAGTCCACCCAAATCCATGTCCATCAAGTTGGTGATCCCATTCAACCATCTCATCCTCTGTTGTCCCCTTCTCCTGCCTTCAATTTTCCCCAACATCAGGGTCTTTTCAAATGAGTCAGCTCTTTGCATCAGGTGGCCAAAATATTGATGTTTCAGCTTCAACATCAGTCCTTCCAATGAACATCCAGGACTGATTTCCTTTAGGATGGACTGAGTGGATCTCCTTGTAGTCCAAGGGACTCTCAAGAGTCTTCTCCAACACCACAGTTCAAAAACATCAATTCTTCAGTGCTCAGCTTTCTTTACAGTCCAACTCTCACATCCATACATGACCACTGGAAAAACCATAGCCTTGACTAGACAGACTTTTGTTGGCAAAGTAATGTCTCTGCTTTTGAACATGTTATCTAGGTTGGTCATAACTTTTCTTCCAAGGAGTAAGCGTCTTTTAATTTCATGGCTGCAATCACCATCTGCAGTGATTTTGGAGCTAAAAAAAATAGTCAGCCACTCTTTCCACTGTTTCCCCATCTATTTCCCATGAAGTGATGGGACCGGATGCCATAATCTTAGTTTCCTGAATGTTGAGCTTTAAGCCAACTTTTTCACTCTCCTCTTTCACTTTCATCAAGAGGCTCTTTAGTTCTTCTTCACTTTCTGCCATAAGAGTGGTGCCATCTGCATATCTGAGGTTATTGATATTTCTCCTGGCAATCTTGATTCCAGCTTGTGCTTCATAAGACTGCCATAAAAACATAACAAAAAGTGGGTGGCTTAAACAACAGATTCATGGTCTCATAGTTTTGGAAGCTGGAAGTCTGAAATCAAGGTGCCAGCAGGTTGGTTCCGTAAGGGCTGTGGAGGAAGGATCTGTCTCAAGCCTCTCTCCCTGGCTTGTTAATGGTTATCTTTTCTCTATGTCTCTTCCCATGGCCTTCTCCATGTCTGTGTGTCTGTCTCCAAATTTTTATAATGTCTCCTTTTTTAAAGACTGCCACAAAAACATAACAAAAAGTGGGTGGCTTAAACAACAGATTCATGGTCTCATAGTTTTGGAAGCTGGAAGTCTGAAATCAAGGTGCCAGCAGGTTGGTTCCGTAAGGGCTGTGGAGGAAGGATCTGTCTCAAGCTTCTCTCCCTGGCTTGTTAATGGTTATCTTTTCTCTATGTCTCTTCCCATGGCCTTCTCCATGTCTGTGTGTCTGTCTCCAAATTTTTATAATGTCTCCTTTTTTATAACAATACCACTCATACTGGATTAGGGGCTATCCTAATGACTTCATATTAACACATTACCTCTCAAAAAGACACTTCTCCAAATAAGATCACACTGAAGTACTGGGATTCAGGACATTAGCATATGGATTTGGTAGGGTGCACACAACTCAACACATGACACTATTATAAAACTTTATGTAGAAAATTCTTTACATAAAAAATATGCATGCATGCTAAGTCACCTCAGTCGTGTCTGACTCTTTACGACCCTACAGACTGTAGCCCACCAGGCTCCTCTGTCCCTGGGATTCTCCAGGCAAGAATACTGGAATGGGTTGCCATGCCCTCTTCCTGGGAATCTTCTCAACCCAGGGAATGATGCGAAAAATACATCATTTGAGCAAAAAAACAACACTGGAACACATCTCTGGGAGTCTGACCTACCTGGGTAAGATAAAAGCACTGGGTCTGTGTGTTCAAGCCCAGCAATCAAACACAGATTCACTCAAGTTTGTAGTGGAGGTAAAAAAAAAAAAAAAACTGTACCAATTGAGAACTTTTTTGTTCTAGTGACAAGTGACCGAAAACCCAGCCTAAACGTGGCTTAAACAACAAGGACATGTGTTGGTTCCTGTAACTGAGAAGTCTAGGGACAGGACTGGTTTGGAATATGTCTGGATTCAAAGCTCAGGCAATGTCATCAGGATGAAATTTTCCTACATACTCAGCTCTGCCTTTATCTTGTCAGCTTTATCCTTTCAGATTTAAGTCCTGCAAGAAGAAATTTTCCACAATCATCTGCAAAATTCTTCTGGTAGCTTACTGTCTCAGATTGGGTCATGTGCTCATGCTAAGCACTGTGGCCTGGGAAAGGCAAAACTCTGAGTTAAGTCTGAACTTGCAAACCACACACCTAAAATGGAGTAAGTTCTAACTGGATAAACTCAAAATGGGGGGAACGTTGATCCCTAAATGAACATCAAAATATGTTACTAGAGGTGGGGTAATTGGATCAGAGATGCTGAAAATCAACAAATATTCACTGCAGAGGCCCAAGTGACAAACCCAGAAGTCAGTGGGTCAGCATGGAAATAGTATTTCCTTACTTATTCGAGATCTCCCTCAGGTCAACAAATGAGTTTTAAGGACCCATCTCAGAGTTCTCATATAGTGCCTAGAGTATCTGTAAAACAAATATCAGCTAAACCTCTGATTTTGTGTGCAAAAACCTATGTCAACCAAACTTTTGCAAACGATATAAAATCGCTGAAAACAATGGCTCTGATTTCTTGAGTATAAATAACCAGTGTGACTTAGGAATGAAGAGGACTATAGACAATAGCCAAAAGAGAATAAGCTGAAGTAAAACTAAGAAAAAATTTTTTTCAAGTGGCCTTTTTTTTTTCCCCTTTTTGTCTCATGATATAAAATCCTGAAAACAATGGCTTTGATTTCTTGAGTATAAATAACCAGTGTGACTTAGGAATGAAGAGGACTATAGACAATAGCCGAAAGAGAATAAGCTGAAGTAAAACTAAGAAAAAATTTTTTTCAAGTGGCCTTTTTTTTTTCCCCTTTTTGTCTCTAGTAGAGTATCCAACCACTGAAGAGAAATCAGTATTTTATCCACCAACAGACTAAGAAAAAGGAAAATTTGAAAATGTGTATTTAAAGGCTGGCATCACTTTATCTTCTCAGTTCATTAAGACAGTGTCACAGATTCATGGAATGATATTTCTGGGTCCACACTCTCTCAGACCAATTAAATGAGCATGACAAATTACTGGTTGTAGGTCTTTCATTTCAACTCATTAACTTATTGCTCATATTTTTATTGAATCATATTTAAGACTAAGGATCTAGAACATAATCAAGAGAATATGTGTGTAAAGCAGCTTCTTGGTTAGAGATGAACAGCTTTTGTTCTAGCAGATTTTGTGACATTTTTCCTTATTTTTATATAGGTTTCCACTTGAAGATCAAACAAATAGATCCTCTAGATTGTCACCACCTTTGGGTTTCTCTATGTTGCTTTTTTTTTTTTTTTTTTTTGACCTGGATATGGAAGCAAGCTGTCTTAAAAACATGACCAACTTTATAAATTTTAAGCAAGAAGTTTGGTCTGCACTACAGATGAATATATATCATTGAAAGTTGTCTATTTTTGTCTTCTTTCTTTTCTGCACTGAGGAAGGGTTTCCCTTTGCACACCTCTCTCCCTTCCCTTCCTCTTTTTATCCATCAAAGAAGTGTCCAAAAGCAAGAGAAAGGATTAGACCCAGCAAAAGAATACTTTAGATCCTACTTAATATGAAATGAATTCCAATTACCAAGTTCCCCACAGTGCACACCAAAGGACCAGTTGAAAATGGTTAGGAAATGTCAGCAATTTTAAATGTGTTACTAATTATTTCTGTACCTCATCAACAACTCAGCACTTTTATTCTTGGTAACCATGACTCACCCTCCTCATCCATTCATCATTTCAATTAGCTTTTTCTATTATGGCTATTCTCATGACAAAAGTGACCCCAAAGAGGTGCTGGTCCTGGATGTTATTCAGAGACATACCTTCCAGCCACTTTTTCTATCATCATACCCTGCAAGTTCTCACTCTGACCTTTGAGTTCAGTGAGAGGATTGGAGTGTGTTTGCTGAAAATCTAAGTCTGACTCTGAGAAGGCTCTTTAATGGCGTGTCTCTTAAGAACTATATTTTGAGTACTCTACTCTAAAATCTTTTCAACACTACACAAGTGTGAGAAATAGGTGTGTATTACCATATATACGTGTGGATTTTAATCCTATCATCTTTTAGGTCAGGGATTCCCATTGTATTCCTAAAACCCAAACCTGACATTGCTTAGACGAAAGGCTGCATTCATAAGTACCTGTTCAATAAACAAATAAATGGAAGAATGGATGTTGCCAGACATAGCAATCAAATATAATAAAGAAATACTTTCCTATCTATAACCTTGAATCCTCTAGACTGGATGAAATATGTTACTGGAAGACCATCAATCAATTGAGCACTTTGATGGATGTCTACACATGAGTTTGAGAGTACAAGCCAGAAAACATCCAATTGTTTTCCAAACTACTGGGGGACCCTGAAGTGGAGAGGTAATCTGCATGGAGGTGCACAGTAAAGAGTGAGAGAGGAGACCCTGGATGGAGCAGAGCTCTGAGGGACTTGGGAGAGCAAGGTTCATTACTGTGGCACTTTATAATGGTTTGTGCTAGAATATGTCATGGACTAAGTCCCTCTTTTGCCTTCTACAAAATACTCAGTGAATTTTACATTTTTCACTACTGTGAGGATGATCTCTTGGGAAACTTGAGAAGTCTGCAGCTTTCTTGCCTTGCTAGACTTCCCCCTGGGTGAAGATAGCTGACAAGAAAACAGGATAAGGAAAGTATACATTTTTGGGTGGAAATTTTTCAGAAATAGTAAAAAAAAAAAAAACAAAAAACAAAAAACTGATGGCTACATAAGTCATCATGGGACTGGGGGCATAATTCAACTCTAGAATAGATCAGATGGTTCAGGGAAACCAAGCTGCCATCCAGGTTGAATACGGTCCCTCAGAGTGGAAGGATGGAAGCCTCAGAGAGGCAGAACTAGATGCTCTTTGAATATATTCTCCACTGTGCCATTTGCAGTTCCCCACCAACTATCACCTGATTACTATCAAACAGCTTGGACTATACCGCCTTTCTTATGACTAAGCTCCTAAAAGATTATCAGTATTTGTGATTAATAAGTTCAGGGAAACCAAGCTGCCATCCAGGTTGAATACGGTCCCTCAGAGTGGAAGGATGGAAGCCTCAGAGAGGCAGAACTAGATGCTCTTTGAATATATTCTCCACTGTGCCATTTGCAGTTCCCCACCAACTATCACCTGATTACTATCAAACAGCTTGGACTATACCGCCTTTCTTATGACTAAGCTCCTAAAAGATTATCAGTATTTGTGATTAATATTGCCAGTTCAGTTCAGTTGCTCAGTCATGTCCGACTCTTTGCAGCATGCCAGGCAGCACGCCAGGCTTCCCTGTCCATCACCAACTCCCAGAGCTTACTCAAACTCATGTCCATCGAGTCAATGATGCCATTCAACCATCTCTTCCTCTGTCATCCCCGTCTCCTGCCTTCAATCTTTCTTAGCATCAGGGTCTTTTCCAGTGAGTCAGTTCTTTGCATCAGGTGGCCAAAATATTAATGTTTCAGCTTCAACATCAGTCCTTCTAGTGAACATTCAGGATTGATTTCCTTTAAGATGGACTGGTTGGATCTCCTTGAAGTCCAAGGGACTCTCAAGAGTCTTCTCCAACACCACAGTTCAAAAGCATCAGTTCTTTGGCGCTCAGCTTTCCTTATAGTCCAACTCTCACATCCATACATGACTACTGGAAAAACCATAGCCTTGACTAGATGGACCTTTGTTGACAAAGTAACGTCTGCTTTTTAATATGCTATCTAGGTTGGTCATAACTTTCCTTCCAAGGAGTAAGCGTCTTTTAATTTCATGGCTGCAGTAACCATCTGCAGTGATTATTATAGTACCTAACATTTATTAAGGTCCTGTAATGCATTCGTTATGGTGTTAAGACTTAACACCATAAGTGTTATCTCATTTACGGGTATTTATCTATAATATCCCTCATGATGTAGGAAATATGCCTGGAACAGTGCAATTGACATATAAATACTCTTTCAGTGGGTGAATTCATATTAATAGCCAATTACTAGCTAGCTATTCAACCCTTAGTATGTGCCAGACAGTATTCTAAGCTCTTTCTATAAACTAACTCAGTGAATCCTTAATACAATCCCATGGGGTATATAATGGTCTTATTTCTATCTTTATAGCTCAGAGAAGTTAAAAGTTTGCCTATAGCCCTACAGTCTGGCTCCAAATTCCACACTCAACCACACAGTCTTCTGAATGAATCAGCTAAGGAAAATTTGGAGAAGTTAA
This sequence comes from Oreotragus oreotragus, assembly GCA_006410675.1. Classification (NCBI taxonomy): domain Eukaryota; kingdom Metazoa; phylum Chordata; class Mammalia; order Artiodactyla; family Bovidae; genus Oreotragus; species Oreotragus oreotragus. Next base: position 134,520 of record SJYX01000210.1, read on the forward strand.
ATAACTTGCTCAAGTTCATCTGTCCAGTGAGAAGAGACATAGGACTCAAACTCAGGCCTGGCTGTCCTCCAAATCTACGCTCTTAGGGGCTACACGTAAAAGAGACCAAATGAATTAACTCATAACTAATGCGGTTCACAAAGATTCCAAATCTTCTTCAAGTCCTTCAGAAATCTTGGAGCATCTGGATAAAACTTGGCAGCCTAGAAGCGATGCCAAGGCGAGATATAATTTGATATGTGGTTTAAAGGATTTTTTTTTCTGTTGTTAAAAACACTATAAGTAGGACACTGTAAAAACAGGAAGTTCAATCAGGATTCTGTGGTATTAATCCAATCAAGGGATGATACTCTCTTGCATCAGGATATTAGCTATAGTAGTGATAAAAAGAAAGTAGATTTTGGATGTATTTTAGAAGTACAGCCAACATAATTTAATGAAGTATTAGATGTGGAATATGAGAGTTAGAGAAGAGTTAAAAATTGCACCAAGATCTGGGGCCTGAGCAACTGATAAATGGAGTTGTCATCAACTGAGGCAACTTTGTTTTATTGTTTGCTTGACAGTACTGGGCTTCCCTAGTAGCTCAGCTTGTAAAGAATCCACCTGTGATGCAGGAGACCCTCGTTTGATTCCTAGGTCAGGAAGATCCCTTGGAGAAGGGATAGGCTGCCCACCTTAGTATTCTTGGGCTTCCCTGGTGGCTCAGATGGTAAAGAATCCACCTGCAATGCAAGAGACCTGGGTTTGATTCCTGGGCTGGGAAGATCCCCTGGAGGAGGGCATGGCAACCCACTCCAGTATTCTTGCCTGGAGAATCCCATGGATGGAGGAGCCCGGCGGGCTATAGTCCACGGGGTTACAAAGAGTCAGACACGACTGAGCGACTAAACACAGCACAGCACACATGAGGGGTTTCAGAATATTTTGAACACACTGATTTTGAAATATCTATTAGATATCTAAAGTGGAAATGCTGGGTAGCCAATTGAAGAGAGATCAAGTTGAAGATATAATATGGGGGTCATTAACATAGAGCTGGTATTTGAAAGCCTTAAAATAGCTCATCAAGGGAGTGACTGTAAAGAGAGAAGAGAACTAAGGATGGAGTTCTAGGGTACTCTCCAACTCCAAAATGTAAGAAAAAAGAGGAGGAACCACTGAAGAAGATAGAGAAGGAGGGAGAAGCAACGCACAGGGAAAACCAGGAGAATGTGAAATCCTAGAAGCCAAAGGCAGACTTTAAAGAGACAGGAATATCCAACATGTAAATATTACTAATGGGTCAAGGAAGATGAAGACTGATAACAGACTTTTTCATCTAGCAAACTGAAGGTCATTGGTTACCTTGGTGGAGTGGCATGAAAGATTAGTTAATTAAAGTGGGTTAAGAGGGACAATCTAGCATCCAGTGGTTAGGACTTTGCCTTCTAATGCAGGGGGTGTGAGCTGATCTCTGGTCAGGGAGTTAAGATCCCACATGACTTGGGACCAAAAAAAAAAAGAAAAAATATTATAACAAATTCAATAAAGACTTTTAAAAATAGTCCACATAAAAAATCTTTAAAAAAATAAGTAAAGTCAGCAAAGAGAATGAGAGAAATGGAATTGAAGACAAGGAGTATACACAACTCCTTCAGTGAGCTTTTTTGCAAAGGGGGCAAAAAAAACATGGTAAATAGGAGAACTGGATCAATAAAAGTCTGCTGTTGTTGTTGTTTTAGATGACAGAAATAACAGTATGTTTGTATGATGAAGGGAATAATGCAGTGGTATACATATTTGATGCTGAAAGAAACAGAGAGGAGACATTGCTGGAGCACTGAGTGGGTGAGACGGGCTAGCACCTCCTGCACATGTCAGGGGATGGGCTTTCGGTAAGAGCATGGATATTTCATTCAGGTGGAAAGGCAATATATGGGAATATAATGCTGATGAGCAGACATGATGTTGAAGATCTCTGGAAATTCTCTTCTGATTGTTCTAAATGTCTCATTAAAAAAACAAAGAAGGTCATCTTCTACGATTGAACATTGGGGAATTTTGAAAAGAAAGGTGTGAAACAGTCACTTAGGCATGTGGGTGAATAGATCACCTCGGAAAGCACATTTGTTTAGTAACATTAAATGTAAAGTGATACCATTCAATATGGTTGTGTTTCTTATGTTTTGCAACAGCCCTGTACAGTGAAACAAGTACAAGTGGAAAGAAGCAGAAACTTGGATTTAACTACAGCTTCATCAAGCCAGCTACCATGAAGCCCAAGAAGGGCAAAATTGTCAAGGAGATATACAAGTGAGTCATATCAATTGCCTGTGGAATTCAAGTGATTAAGGAGGAGAATGGTGATATCGTGGGAATGAAGGACATTGAAATGTTGCTAGGATCAATGGATTGGAGGTCATGGCAGGAGAGAAAAATTGTACATTTTGATCTGAAAATTCCTTGAGACTTGCCAACTTGTTTATGTTTTAAGAATTTCTTTAAAATTTATCCAGCATTTTTAGTTGAGAAA
>SJYX01000210.1:139220-155071 GCA_006410675.1 Oreotragus oreotragus
TTCTTTCTACGTCTACATGTAACATCTACCTTCAAGTGAAATCTAGGAAATGGAAGTTTATTAAATTTGGGCTGTACTGAAAAGCAACTGACAGTTGGAAGTTAAGTAGGTGCAGGAAATATCAAGAAGGAAGAGGTTGACAAGAAGTTCCTAAATAAAATCCCTGAATTTCACAGACAGTTTCACATGCCAAACAAAATAGATAATGTAGCAAAGATCTGCAGGGAATAGTCTCTTAGAAAACTATTTCTTCTAGTGATTAATATCCACTTTTTCCTAATATAAATTTATTACAAAAAGGTAAAAATCTGATACATTGTTGTGCTTGGTCCCTCAGTTTTGTCCAACTCTTTGCCACTGTATGGACAGCCCACCAGGCTCCTCTGTCCATGGGATTTTCCAGGCAAGAATACTGGAGCAGGTTGCCATTTCCTCCTCCAGGGGATCTTCCAGACCCAGAAATTGAACCCACACCTCTTGCATCTCCTGCATTGGCAGGAGGATTCTTTACCACTGAGCCACCTGGGAAATCCAATCTGATATATAGGTATATATCAAATATAAATATACAGATATATTATTAAGAAATGAGTTCATGTTGAAAGAGAGCGAAAATTAAAAGTTTGACAAAATTATTAACTAAAATTTACAGAAAACACAGGTTCATTAAACTGTTCACCAAAATATCTTCTTTTCTTATTGTTGCACCAGCTTTAACTCAATAATAAATAATAATTTCTCTGGAATGTACTACATATTCAAAATTTATCATCACCATCCAATCTAGAAATCTTAAAAAATAACACCCACTAAAAGAAATGTTCTCTAATATTTGCCATTAGAACATACTGCAAAAAAGTATTTCTACAGAGCAGAATAATAGAGAAAACCATATTCCAATATTTTAATTTAAAGCTACATCATTCATTGTGAATAGCTAGCATGAGTACATTTACATATTGCTTAATTTGTCAAGGAGTACATTTTAAATGATAGATTTTTTTTAATATCCTAAAGGTATACTGGACTCTGGTCTCCCTAGACACAGTTTATGTTGGGGTTTTGTTTTTTTTTTTAACTACTTATAGCTAATCCAAAACTCAGAAATTTAAGCATCCAAAATAAAAATTGTAATTCTCAAGTTTCTCAGGAGATAGACCACAGCCACAAAGAATTTTCCTCTCAAGCTGACTCTCTGTAGATCATCACTTCATAAATAAAAGAAAACTATATAGCAGACTTAACGTTTCTATGTATTCGTTTCAGTAAAATGAGTGTTTCTCATCCAGTGAGTCTCCCTCTCAATTCATTTGAGGGACACAAACAGTAAAGACCATGAGTTATAAAATTAGCAAATACAGTTTATACTTTATGTTCTTTGCTGCATGTCAGGCATTGTCCTAATCAATCTTCTATTTTGTACTGCTGCCCCAGTGGGATCATTCCTCTCACCATTCAGACCCTACAATCACTTAGCACATTCAGCCTAACAGCCACATCCTGACTCTGGCCAGCAAGTCCCTACACAATCTGTACACATTCTCCTTTGCTGCACTTCCTAATTCTCTCAGGGCACAATGGCCCCCCAATCATTCTTCCAACAAGCCATTCACAATCTGCCTGAGGGTCTTTGCAATTGCCGTCCCCTTTGCCTAGAAACACTCATACCCAGATATCAGCATGGTCATCCTCCCACTTCCTTCAGATCTTTATTCCTAAACCACCTTCTCAGGAACATCTTCCCTATCTGCCGTGTCTAAATTTGCATAATTCCCCCCAACACTTCCAACCCCCTTGCCAGCTTCATGTTTCCCTAGAACTTTTTGCTAGCGTACTTTATATTTTTTCTTATTTATTTTCTATCTCCCTGCTAGAATATAAGTTCCATGAGGGGAGAGATTTTGTATGTTTTGTTCACTGCCATGGTCCCAGTGCCTAGAAAAGTATCTGGAATCTAGTAGGTGCTCAAAAAATGTTTATTGAATTAATGAAAGGAGATATTAAGATTTCTCGCTTATTTCTGAAGCAAATAGAGGACAATGGGCTCGTGTAATCACGGAGAAATTTAAGGAATGGAAGCATTAAACGTTAACAATAACATAAACTCAACAGAAGTCTCCTGCTTAAGCTATAGGTGGTGGTGGTGGTTTAGTTGCTAAGTCATGTCCAGCTCTTTCAAGCCCACAGACTGGAGCCTGCCAGCCTCCTCTGTCCATGGGATTTCCCAGGCAGGAATACTGGAGTGGGTTGCCATTTCCTTCTCCAGCTGAAGCTATTAATCCTTATCAAAGCAAGAGCTAAAGGGAAACATAGTCTTTTTTCTGCCCCTCAGTTCCTGATCCATTTTAGGTACTTAATAAATATTAAGCTGTATATTCTTTGGCCCAATCTTCTAAAGCTTCTAGCTTTGTGACAGTTACATTTCAATTCTTTATTAACCTGTAACACATCAGCATCCAATCACTCTCAAAACTTGATTTGTATTCTCTGGTTTGACCAAATCTAGTCTGGACTATTTCTTGACATTAAAAAAATACAAAGTGGCAAGGCACAAGAACTGTGATTGTGAGCATAAATCCACACAAAGAGCAGCCTCACTCTTAAGGGCATCTACATCATGGAAGAGGCCCAGAATCACAGCTCTCTGAAAGAAGCGGATGAATGTAGAATGCGGGCCGTGGCAACTCGCCCTCGGTGAGGGGTGGAGGGAGTGCTCCTCGGGTCTTGTGGTTCACCCCCAGTCCCGCCTGCCCCCACTTTGTTCTGCCTCGTCTTCCTGTGTACCCAGGCTGGCTCCACTCACCTTCAGGGCCACCTGTTGAGGCTCAGCTGTGTTCTGCAGCTAAGGGTCGCCACAACGGGAGAATTCCAGTCACTGGCCTGCCAATGGTGATGGAAAGTTTGGGGCTATCAAGGAGTGGACTCTTAATAAGCACACACTAAATACTCTTTATAGAGTGTCCAGGCTGGTGTGCTGCCAGTGTTGTCGCTGTGCTCACCGAGCATGCTGGAAAGTTCATGGGCTTTGGCATTCGATAGACGTGGGTTCAAATTCCAACTCTGACTTTTTAAAAAATAGTTCAGAATTACTAAGAGCTCACTATATACCAGGCACTAAACACTTTTACATATATATATATATATATATATATATAAATTCTTTGATACTGACATTATTATTCCCATTTTATAGATGAGGGAACTGAGGCTTACTAATGTGCCCCAAGTCACACAGCCAATAAACCGCAAATCATGGATTTGACTTCTAATTTTTCAAATCCATACTCTCAACCACACCACTGTTTCACACTATGTGGGTTTGAGAAAGGAAATTGATTTTATCAACTCTTGAGAATTAAAAGAAAAGAAAAGGAATAAGAAGGTAATGACTGCTCATTAAATGTGAAAAGTCTGTCTTTTAAATGTGATATTTGAAGAATTATGGTTAATCATCTTATGTGTTAATGGATTGCTTTACATATTTAAGGAAAAGTGACTACTTTTAGAGATATATACAAAAGGATATACAGATGGAATGATAGTATGTCTGAATTTACTTCAAAATAATCCAATAGGGTAGATGAAACGAGATTGTCATGATAATTACTGAAGCTGTGATGAGTACACTGGGGATTATAATACTATTCATTCTACTTTTTACTATATTTGGAGATAATAAGTGTTTTTAACATGCTCTTCAAAATAATGTGAAAAGAAATGTGCGCATATTCACAGAATAAGAAATAGACTTGTTTTTCTAGAGTGAGCCTCCATATATTGGAAATAAGCTATTTTGTTTCTTATGTCTGAAACTGATCTTTAGATATACAGTCTCTTAAATAAAAAGTTGTTCCAATATCAAATTATTTTTCTGTAGCCATATTTAAAAATACAAAACGCTGTATCATTAGTTATGGAGAAATTGCCCTAAAACCAACTGTCTCCTCTGGAGTGCATCCCTGTATTTAAACGGTGATTAAATGAAAAAAGTAAGTGTTTTCTGCTTCACACACAAAGCATTAAGATCTGAACAAAATTCAAGGAGCAGAAGGTTCGAGTTTTCTGGTCAGTAATTTATTTTAAAGGCTTAAAATACTGGGGATTTCCCCCCCAAAAAAAACATCTTTGAGGGTACTGAATTGGAAAAATATCAAGAAAGTATGAGTAATACAAATAAAAGATTAAATTTCATTCATGTACTTTCTATTTTTTCACAAAAACCTAAAAGCACATGATATGGGTTTTGTATTGTTGAATTTTTCATCCAAAGAATTAAGTAATATTAACCACTTAAAATTTGCAAGAATGCTCACTTGGTGAATTCACTAGGGATGTGACCTGTCTTCCATTTTAGTATGAAAATGCAGGCAGCAATTTGGAGATGGACGATAAATATTTTAAGAAAAAAGATTGTAAGGCTATATATGGTGGACACGAGGCAGAAATTTAAGATGTCAGTCCACCAAACTTTTTATCTGTTAGGAAAATATTTACTAGTCTTTGTTATATTCACCCAGCAAGAAAGACGCTGGCAGTGATCAAGTTTTCGGTATTTTAAATTCTTCACTTGTTCAAAAACCAGTTTGTTGTTTTACTATAAACAGCTCATTCATGAGCTATTTATGACAACCATGACAAAAAAAAAAAAAGAAAATTGAGTTGCCCTCAAGCAAATATTCAAAAATCTTTTGAGTACGTGACCACAGAGTTAGAATCTAAACTTTATGCGTAAAGGCAAGAGTGACAACACCTAGTCTGTTCCTTTCAATGTTTTTGGTGAGTCACAGAGAGCACAATTTTCACCTTCCTCAGCCTGCGTTTTTTAAAGGAGATGACACACATTGTTAAAAAGAAATTCAGATCTCAGAAAATACTTCATTGTGAATTTTCAAATTAAAAGTAACATGTAAGGGGGGAAATGTATAGTCTTGAATAGCTACATATCACTTATTCTTATCACAATGCTGCTGCTGCTGCTAAGTCACTTCAGTCGTGTCCAACTCTGTGTGACCCCATAGACGGCAGCCCACCAGGCTCCCCCATCCCTGGGATTCTCCAGGCAAGAACACTGGAGTGGGTTGCCATTTCCTTCTCCAATGCATGAAAGAGAAAAGTGAAAGTGAAGTCGCTCAGTCTGTCCGACTGTTAGCGACCCCATGGACTGCAGCCCACCAGGCTCCTCCGTCCATTGGATTTTCCAGGCAAGAGTACTGGGGTGGGGTGCCATTGCCTTCCCCAAATCAGAAAAAGAAAACTAAAACTATAGCTCCCCAGAAAGTGTGCCAAACTTACGATAGAAGTTCCAGTTTCAACCTCAGTTTTGTCTCCTCCCTTTGTAAATCCACTAACCACTTGGTTTCCTCATCGACAGAGTGATGATAATGAGACTTGAGTTGAGAAAGTTAAGCTTAAATCAATCAAACAGTTAAAGATCTAACCAAAACAAAAGCATATCTATAATTATTCTTCATATGTGTGTACATGTACATATAAATACATAAAATAAAAACACATTAATGTGTAAACTGAAGACATGCATGTTTTATTTAGGGCATAGCACGTTGCATTTAGCAATAGGATTTTGTGCTATTTCTAACGGGGGCATAGAGGAAGCACTCTGTGGGAACAGACAGTCTTTCAGAGGACTTTTAATACATGAATTAAAGGTTATTTCATTAGTTCAGGCAAAATTTGTATAATATTTGTACCGCTTAGTCCTGCCAATTTGCCTCTTTGCATTTCTACCAAATCATACGTTGATTTTCATTTGGGGATGTTCATGCATTGATCATCTTTTCTTTGCTCAGTAAATCAAACAGCAGTCAAATCGTCATGCTTTGAGAATTATATAAAGTCATTCTCTAAAAATGACACTCAGAGAAAAAGAAAAAGCTTATTCTCTAACACTGTTTTTTATTTTAGTAAGAATTTTCTTCAAGCCAAAATGAAAGTCTATATTTTCTTCTCTATCAATTCTTTTCCTGTTGTCAGTAATTTAGTCTCAGGGAAAAAAAATTTTGAGATTAGAAAGGAAAAAGAAACAGAGAAAGATGGAAAAAAACAATTACAGTGTAAGACTGAAACAAAAAAAATTAAAATAACAGAAATGGGATGAGTATAGGCAAAAATACGTGACTTTAACATGACTAATCTTTATTATTAAACAAAATCTTGTGTTAAATTAGAACTTGAAAATTTTTTCAGTTTGATTAGTATAATGCAAAAGTCTAATAAAAGCAAAATATCAATATTTTGCACAAAATTTCCTATAAATAAGAATTTTGGAGTTTAAACTAGTTAGTATTCTAATGACCTTTTATTTTTTAATTCTATAATATATCTAGTATTTCACTAGGTTATTATTTCTTAAAATGCAATTTCATAACCATAGGCATGAATTTGCACATATGCTTGAAATGTGCAAAGACGCATTTCCACAATGTATTTAAATGACTTTTCTGTCTGCCTGTTGATGACAGAATAAGACAACGAATCTTGATAGTCTTGATAAAAATGAAAGAATAATGTATTATTGACATCTTCATCCAATATACCCCTCCCACCCAGAAAAAGATGCTTTCAGAAATGCGTTTGGCAAACTTGATATTGTTCTTGTAGATCACGATGCTTCAGGAGCATGACTTCTCTGAGGAAACACTAGATCTTGTAACAGAAATATCTTTAAATCTTTTAGATAGCCAGTCCACAGGGAAAGGTTTAAGAAAGGATCAAAGCTTGTCCTTTCAGCTTGAATTATTCCATTACAGCTGAATGTGACATAATTACAAAAGATGTTGGATGTGGAATCTCATCAGGATTATCTGACACTCATCTTTGTTGAGAAAGTCTCCCCAGCTGTTGCTCTGATCGCTCAAATGTGACAGGAGTACAGAGTACAAAAGTACTTGTAAGTGACCACTGCTTGGGGTGAGCTTAGCTTCCTTAGGCCATTTTGTGACTTTCTACAAATATCAATAATATGGAAAAACAGAAAGCATTGTTCCAAATATAGTTCCATTTTCATCTTTTAAAAAGCAGCTTAGAAAACATAAAAAAGCAGCCAGCAACAGCAGCAGTAGCGGCGAGGGCTTATCTTTGGGCACAATTTTGTTCAAAGCAGCCAAACTCATTTAGCTAAAAACATTTCAATCAGAAATGATCATTTTGCACTTCTATGCAAGCCTGCATGTGTTCTTATTTGTTTATACGATCTTATCTTAATTTAGCACTCCCCTATCTTGATAGTCTGATAATGACTTTGCTGGTGGAAATTCTTGTTATTGGGGATGACTCAGAAAGAGCATTTATGACCCTGAAAATGAAGTAAGCTGAATAAATATTTAATTTCCTCCTATGTTTAACAAGCTCTGGCCATTGGTAAATCACCTTTAAAATTTTAAAAGGTGTGTTTTGGGACAGCATTTGCCAAAGTTTCTTTTTTAAATATCATTATGGGAGTTCAATTGTACAATGTAACATCAAATATAAAATGTTGAATAATTACTCATTCCAAAGGATTTGAGAGAAGCAAAAAAAAAAAAAAATACTTTTTTCCTTCCTTGTCGTGGATTACATTTTCTTCATACATTATTAATGAAGTTAAACTACTAGTAACATGCCAAATGTGCTGCATAGGAGATTTGTGCCTAATCCAGCACAAAACAGGCCCAGTCACATAATGAGAGAAAAAAGAACAAATGTCAACAGTTTCACACTGGGACTAGATTAAGCAGACTGTACTTACTGATTTCTTACACAGGGATTATCTCACTTTTAGTCCTATGAGAAGGAAGGCCACACTTCTCTTATATTAACACAGAATTGCACCTGAGGAAAAAAAAAAAAAAATGAAGAGAAGGTGCTTCATTTCCACTCCCACTCAGTCCCATGGCCATGGAAGCTTGATTTATTAAATACCACATACTTAAGCCATTGTTTGGATAATGGGCTACATAAAAATGTCTAACCATGATATACAAGTATTAATACTTTAGAGATCAAATATAATATTGCTTCTCATTGAACTCTGATTAGATTGTTCTTAAAATAACTGGTGTTTATTGTTTACCCTTCTACTTGCTAGGTTCAAAAAGCTCCATGGCTTAGATCATGGCTGGATTCCTTACAGGCAATATTAATGTTGAAAGAGTTTAAGGATTTTTTTTCCCCCTTTAATCTCTGGAGGCTAAGGCTTGCAGCCCTTACGTAAGCAAGCCCCATTGACTTCAGTGAGAGTTTAGCAGTTGCATAAATATCACAGGACCTGGCTCCCAGTCTTCATTATTAGTATGGCTCAAAGGGTACGTGTTCACTGAAAGTGTAGTTTTCAGACTTTTGATTATCTATGTAGACAGATTATATCTACTATTCATGTCAAGAGATGCACTACTGAATTAGGCTATGTAAAAAGTTAAATTTATTTATTCATTATTTATGCTTCAAAATACAGACTTTACTGTGTCCACAAAAAAAAAAAACTATGATTGCCATTGAATCCAAAAATTGAGCCCTTTGCTTCAATAACCACAAAGCTTCTAACATTGCTTTACTAAATCACTTCCCAAATGTAGCTTTTTAAAAAACCTGATCCTTATAAAATGCTTCAAGAAACTTTATCTTAAGAGAAATTTTATCTTAAGATATACTCCCATTTGGTTCATTAACAATTTGTTAACTTACTTTAGCTCTTATTCCAACTACTTAGTATAGTGGCTCAGAAACCAATAATTCATTTAATGGATAAAACAATCATTTAGGAATTTTTTTTTTCAATGGTACCAAACAATTATTCATCATCGTGTTTGTATACAATTCTGAAATAACTGTTTGGAAAGTGTTGGCAATTAAAAAAAAAAAGAATAAATGAAAGAAACTTGGCAAACAAAAAAAAAGAATGGATAAGGCCATATTGGCTTGACTTATCAAAATAGTAGATCCAATTCACTATCATACTCTAACTGTAAACACCCAGAATAAAGAATATGTCTTTTAACCTTTAAGGAAATCTCAAAGAAAGTGTTGGCAATTAAAAAAAAAAAGAATAAATGAAAGAAACTTGGCAAACAAAAAAAAAGAATGGATAAGGCCATATTGGCTTGACTTATCAAAATAGTAGATCCAATTCACTATCATACTCTAACTGTAAACACCCAGAATAAAGAATATGTCTTTTAACCTTTAAGGAAATCTCAAAGAGAAATATTTTTCCAAGTTAATAAATTTCTCCAAATTCTTTTCTCCATAAGTTTTGATTTAAAATTTTTCATTAATATGAATCTTCTTTGGTAGTTTAGAACTCTATTTATGACTCTGAATGGGTATTCATTTCAAAAGAAAAAGTTGCACAAATATTGTTAAAAATAATTGATCTCTGGTAAATCTTGAATTCTACATTATATAGGGTAGACGTAGACACAGGCATATGTATTCAGAATCATACCTCCATAAAATAAGAAAAATTTAAAGCATGGTCATAGCTTATTTAAATCTAACAACACAGTCACGTGGATAACATTTATTCTATCAATGAAGATCTGCATGACTTTCTGTATTAAGCAGCAAGTAGAAAACCAGAGCACTTAAATCCAAGTCTTCTGACTACAAATCGAATACTTTTTCCCTTCACATTAAAGCAAACATTCTGTTAAAGTCACTATATGTTACCTTCTATGTGAAAAAATTTCCAAACACTGGAAAGAACTTTGAAATACATTTGCACCCTCTTTCACTAATACATGTTTTAGTGTTTCCAAAAGCATACTATGAAGATGACTGTTTGTACTTGAGATGACTTTAGACAATATCCAGTCAACATTTTCATTTTAATAGCTTAATATTTATTTTTCAAGACAACCTCTATTTACGAGGTTATATTTTCATTTTTAGCTTAGTTGTACTTAAAAGAGTCCATTTCAAGATGTTTATTTAAAAAGTGATGCTCTAAAAATATTATCATAATAAGTGGCACAAGACTCTGGAAAAATATGAAGACAAAATGGGAATGACTGAGATTTGGAAAATGCTGATTTGTAGATTCTTCCCTGGGAGAATACACAGAAAATCAAAGTACACTTGCCAACTTCAGAAATGTGTAGTCTTATGACAACTTTCACATGCATTATGAGAAATTAATAGTGCCATTAGAAGAGAAGGAATATCTAAAACCAACAACTTAAGCTTCCATTTTAAGTATTTGGAAGTATCTTCTCTACTAGAATAATCTTTTCCAAAAAGTGGACGCAGATACATTCCAAACACGTTCTAAGATCAGCATTACCCTAATATCAAAAACCAGAGAAAGACATTACAAGAAAGGAAAACTATAGACCAATATTTCTCATAAGCAGAAATGCAAAAATTCTCAACAAGATATTATCAAATTGAATTCGATAAAGACAGCTTTACATACCTTCATCTGGTTAATACAGGCATGAATACATACAACTAACACAACAGAGGAACTTTAACAACTCCAATATAACATGTAGAGAGACAGAGGAAATGTCTTCTGGTTGGAGGATGGGAAAACATGCTTGGAAGGTAGCAGTTATGAAGAATGGGTCAGGAATTTGAAGATCAGTACGGGAGAGGGATGTCAGGCAGAAGGAATCTTGTGGATAAATTACTGGACATTAGGTTGGAACAGCGTATGGGAACACAGGAAGGGGAGCTTGTAATGGAAGCTAACACTGGAAAGATAAGTTGTGGCTGGATTGTAGAAGGCCAAAAATGCAAGCCCAATTCTTGGACTTGATTCTGATGTCAATATCTCCACTGTGCCTAAAATCTTTTCAGCTAGAAAAAGTCACAATCAGAGCTGAACTCTAAACAGGTCAGGCTCACGGAGGTACGCTGAAGACAAAGGAAGTGGGTGGAAAGTTTGCAATTTTCTGGTTGAGAAGAAATAAGGACTGACATAAAGGCAGTGTCAAAGATGATGGATATGAATTGATGAGCACGAGAAACATTTTTGTGGTTCAGCTGACAAAACCTAGTCATTGATTAGATGTGGGAGAAAAGAGAGAGGCAGAATTTCGAACCAGAGGGGTTTTGTGGAATGAGATGAGTCGAAGATGAAGGCCTTGAATTTGAATACGGCAAAGGATTGCTATTAAGCCTTACTATGATTATAGTATCAGTGTGAACGGATTCAGAGTACTTGCTCCTTAGATTAGAGGAAGTAACCATTTTAATTAGTAGGACACAGTATACATTGTGCTAAGCTCCAAAATCATATAATAAGATAATATAACATTAAGGTTATATAATCTTAATCAAAAGCATGTATAATGTCAAGCAACTGTGCTTTTATAAAAGTGAGCAAACAACCTGTTGTTCTCATATGAAAATATTTGGATGAACATTCAGAACATATGGTTCTCTATCTTCTGCATTATTTAGATATTGGCATTTTTAAAAAGAAGTAAATATTTGAAGCGAGCATACCCCAGTCTAGCATACTCTTGCCTGGAAAATCCCATGGGCAGAGGAGCTTGGTGGGCTGCAGTCCGTGGGGTTGTGAAGAGTCAGACACGACTGAGCGACTTCACTTTCACTTTTCACTCTCATGCAGTGGAAAAGGAAATGGCAACCCACCCCAGTGTTCTTGCCTGGAGAATCCCAGGGACGGGGGAGCCCGGTGGGCTGCCGTCTATGGGGTCACACAGAGTCGGACACGACCGAAGTGACTTCGCAGCAGCAGCACAACATCTCTTGGGATCAAGAATGATGAGTAAACTGATAGCTTTTCAAACTCTACTTCACATCCTTTTATTGTGAAAGTGTGTTAGTTACTCAGTCATGTCCGACTCTTTGCGACCCCAAGGACTGTAGCCCACCGGGAGCCTCTGTCCACGGGCCTCTGCAGGCAGGAGCGCTGGCGCAGGTGACCCTGCCCTTCTCCAGGGGATAACTAAAGTACAATCTTTGTTCCCATTTCACAAAATTGCATGCTACTGTCCATTTGCTTTCATACTTTATTAACAACTCCACGTTGTATTTAATTGCACTGAGCGGCCTCTGCTGCTGCTGCTGCTGCTAAGTCACTTCAGTCGTGTCCGACTCTGTGCGACTCCATACATAGATAGCAGCCCACCGGGCTCCCCCATCCCTGGGGTTCTCCAGGAAGAACACTGGAGTGGGTTACCATTGCCTTCTCCAGTGCATGAAAGTGAAAAGTGAAAGGGAAGTCGCTCAGTCGTGTCTGACTCTTCACGACCCCATGGACTGCAGCCCACCAGGCTCCTCCGTCCATGGGATTTTCCAGGCAAGAGCACTGGAGTGGGGTCCCACTGCCTTCTCTATGAGCAGCCTCACCTGCATGCAACAAACTCTGGTAAATTCTCTTTTCATTTTTATTCTATTACAAATATACTCTTATTTTCCTTGTTATGGCTTCTTAGATACACCCTTTATTTAAAAGTGGACATTTAACTTCCAAATATATAGGATTTTGTTTGAAGTATCTTAAACAACATTGGGGCTTCCCTGGTGGCTTAGCAGTAAAGAACCTGCCTGCAATGCAGGAGACATGGGTTCAGACCCTGGGTTAGGAAGATTGCCTGCAAGAGGGTACCTCAACCCACTCCAGTATTCTTGCCTGGAGAATCCCAAGGACAGAGAAGCTTGGATGGCTCCAATCCATAGGGTCACAAAGAGTCAGACATGACTGAAGCAACTGGGAACGCACACACTGGCCATCTTTAATATTAATTTCTCATTTGGATACTAATTTCTCATATAAATGTTTTCTTCTCTGTAATCACTCTTTTTTTCAGTCTAATTTTACTGAGGCTTTTGTTGGCTAAGTCGAAGCTCTCTCTTGGTAAATGTCACATTGCACTTGAAAATAGGCAAGTTCTTTTTAAATATATTTTTATATTGATTTCTCACATAATTCCACAGTGATAAGAGAACAGACTCTGTATGATTTCAATACCTTTAGACCATGAAATGTTTGTACCTTGCTTTATGTCCCTGGATATATTCCAGTGTCTCCTAGTTTACAGGCCATGGGAGCTTGACTGTATCCTTCAAAGATACAATCAAGGATACAGACTATACCAAGAATTTGTACCCAGCACTGTGCGAAAATTGTATAAATCTTAATTATGTTGAATTGGTTCACAAAGCTTTTCAGGTCTCCTATATCCCTCTACTTCTCTGTATATTCATTCTATTATTGTTTAAGAGCTTGATATTGAAACCCAATTAAAAATCTTAATTTATCTACTTTAAAAAAATTGCAATATATAGTGGGACTATATGTAACCTAGTTCTGTATTTTCCGAGTCTCTTGTAAATGTGTTATCATACTTTCATAATTTTAAAAAAATAAAAAATTCAACTCAAACCCTTTTAGTATAATGATTCTATACCCTTTGGAAGGTAACATCATATAGTTTTCCAATATATTCATTCAGTTTCAGTTCAGTCACTCAGTCATGTTTGACTCTTTGCATCCCCATAGACTGCAGCACGCCAGGCTTCCCTGTCCATTACCAACTCCCAGAGCTTACTCAAACTCATGTACATCGCGTTGGTGATGCAATTCAACCAATGCCATTCAACCATTCAATGGCATCACCCATTCAACCATTCATCTCTGTCATCTCCTTCTCCTCCCGCCTTCAATCTTTCCCAGCATCAGGGTCTTTTCCAATGAGTTCTTCACATCAGGTGGCCAAAGTATTGGAGTTTCAGCTTCAACATCAGTGCTTCCAGTGAATACTCAGGACTGATTTCCTTTAGGATGGACTGGTTGGACCTCCTTGCAGTCCAAGTGACTCTCGAAAGAGTCTTCTCCAAAACCACAGTTCAAAAGCATCAATTCATTGGCACTCAGTTTTCTTTATAGTCCAACTTTCACATCCATACATGACTACTGGATTCATTAATAACACGTAAGCAGTCAAAAAGTCAATTTTGAGACATACACATAAAAACATGAAAAGCCATAGCAGATGAACTGCAACACAGATACAAGCTTAATGACTAAACCAGAGCAACTGAGATGAATTTTAAGAAACCCAGACATCTAATTCCTATGCATTCCAGAATAATAATGAGCAAAGAAAGGCAAATGAATGAAGACTCGAGCTTTCTCTTATCTCTCAATATATGAACTTGGTTCCCAGAACACTCTCACCAGCTTTGCACCTCCTCAAATCAGTGCTGTAAGCAAAATGGCGTTTCCTCTTATCCTGTGTCCTGCCTCTCAAGTGACTAAGTCTAAAGCTGTTTCTACAGTCTTCCTCTAAGCTTGAAGTCAAATCCCCTCTAAATCACTAACAGCTAAAGTCTTGGTATTTAGTCCAGGAGATATTTACTTTAAAATCCTCATTCTAAGTTCAAAAGTGCAAAATTCAAAAGATAATTGTTGTAACTACTATTACATTACTGAAAGTGCTAAGAAATACATTTTGTCTGTTTCTGCACACCATTTTAATTTTAAGTACCTATCATAGTACTTAACATGTGTTAGTTGCTCAATTAATAATAACCAAATAGATTAATTAGTCTCTAACAATTTAATTTTAAGGACATAATATTTGGTGGGCTGTAGGGGCTGCCCTTCAGATCATACCTTATTCAAAAGTTTGGTCTAGACTAGGAACAGGAATGTCTGGTACCAGCTGAGTATCATTAATACAAACTCATAGATACCAACAAGAAACTCAAGGTCAAGATAAAGTATCTGTGGAAAACAAATGTGAAGAAAATGTCTTTAATGAGAATAGTAGGAGAAACAGAGAAATGGAGGAGGAAAAAATTTAAGCTCCTTGTCTTTAGTTTAAAGAGAAAAATAGGTTTTCAGATGTGATCAAAAATATATAGGGGGTGGGAAAAGGATAAATTAGGAGTTTGGGATTAAATATACATATACTACTTTATATAAAATAGATAGCCAACAAAGACCTACAGTATAGTCCAGGGAACTATACTCAATACCTTATAATAATCTATAATGGAAAATAATCTAAAAAGAATACATATATATAGATACATATCTATATAGTTATAATTATACTGCTGCTGCTGCTGCTGCTGCTGCTAAGTCACTTCAGTCGTGTCCGACTCTGTGCGACCCCATGCGACCCCACAGACAGCAGCCAACCAGGCTCTGCCATCCCTGGAATTCTCCAGGCAAGAACACTAGAGTGGGTTGCCATTTCCTTCTCCAATGCATGAAAGTGAACAGTGAAAGTGAAGTCGCTCAGTCGTGTCCGACTCTTTACAACTCCATGGACTGCAGCCTACCAGGCTCCTCCATCCATGGGATTTTCCAGGCAAGAGTACTGGAGTGGGGTGTCATTGCCTTCTCCGATACATATACTATAATTATACATATACTATACTCACTGCTATATACCTGAAACTAACACAATATTGTAAACCAATAATATATTTCAATAAAAATTTTTAAAGAACTACATAGAGAGTTGTCCTTTGATTGTTTTGCACTAATGCTATTTCTTGCATCTACAAAAGTGCCCAGAGAGATAATATCTCACAGGTGGTCATATCTGTATGCCCTGTTCCTGAATAAAAATTGCCTTCACTGCCTCTTGAAAGACTAGAGATCTCTTCAAGAGAATTGGAGATACCAAGGGAACATTTCATGCAAAGATGGGCTTGATAAAGGATAGAAATGGTATGGATCTAACAGAAGCAGAAGATATTAAGAAGAGGTGGCAAGAATACACAGAAGAACTGTACAGAAAAGATCTTCACGACCCAGATAATCATGAGGATGTGATCACTAATCTAGAGCCAGACATCTTGGAATGTGAAGTCAAGTGGGCCTTAGAAAGCATCACTAAGAACAAAGCTAGTGGAGGTGATGGAATTCC
>SJYX01000210.1:161959-217612 GCA_006410675.1 Oreotragus oreotragus
GGAGGAGAGGGGGACGACAGAAGATGAGATGGTTGGATGGCACCACCAACGTGATGTACATGAGTTTGAATAGGCTCTGGGTATTACTTTGCCGAGAAAGGTCCATTTAGTCAAGGCTATGGTTTTTCCTGTGGTCATGTATGGATGTGAGAGTTGGACTGTGAAGAAAGCTGAGTGCTGAAGAATTGATGCTTTTGACTGTGGTGTTGGAGAAAACTCTTGAGAGTCCCTTGGACTGCAAGGAGATCCAACCAGTCCATTCTGAAGGAGATCAGCCCTGGGATTTCTTTGGAGGGAATGATGCTAAAGCTGAAACTCCAGTACATTGGCCACCTCATGCGAAGAGTTGACTCATTGGAGGAGACTCTGATGCTGGGATGGATTGGGGGCAGGAGGAGAAGCGGACGACAGAGGATGAGATGGCTGGATGGCATCACAGACTCAATGGACGTGAGTCTGAGTGAACTCCGGGAGTTGGTGATGGACAGGGTGGCCTGATGTGCTGCGATTCATGGGGTCGCAAAGAGTCAGACACGACTGAGCAACTGAACTGAACTGAACTGAGCACCATACAATTAGCATAATTTCAAGGATGCTGATAGAGTGACCATTTTCCAACAGCTTATTGTGTCATTCTATGTGACTGTCTGTTAATAACACCATGGCAAATTAGTAGATCTCTTTCCTAAGCATTTTCATACCACTGACTACAAAATGAGAAACAGAAACAATGCTGAGCTAAAAATCCAACTTAATTATGTGCGCTCTGATAGTTTTACAATTGTATTTTTAATCTTCTATCCACAAAGCTGAATACTGTGATAACCATACACTCAATTTCCCCTTAAAATGAGTTTTCCCTTTGAGTGTTTCCATGATTGTTGGATTTGACCACCTTAGCTGACTACAACATTGTGCTAATGAGGTCAAAGTTGGCCTTCCATTCAATTCCCATATAGTCCAATTAATTTTGATCTGTTCTATTACCAAGGTCCCAACCTAACCATATTGCCTGAGTAACAAACAGGTGTAGTTCATGAAAAGGAGGGCCAAGGAATAATAAAGAGTCAGCCATCCATCATTCTTTTGAAAAATAACTTTCATTTTTATATGGAGATTTGTGCATGGGAATTTGGGTTCATATGCATGTGTGTGCTATATTTAATAGTTCATCATTCATGAAGACTGAAGATGGACTCAGAGTCTCTTAATGCCAAGGGGAAGTGACCAGTCCCTTTCACAAACTGGCATCAATGGAGTAAAGCTCAAAACATAAACATTAATACAGAGAGATGGATGTACCACAGTAAACCACATTCCTTTCTATTCATAGATGGATTTTACATCTTTCCTATNGGGGAAGTGACCAGTCCCTTTCACAAACTGGCATCAATGGAGTAAAGCTCAAAACATAAACATTAATACAGAGAGATGGATGTACCACAGTAAACCACATTCCTTTCTATTCATAGATGGATTTTACATCTTTCCTATTACACAAGACAAATTTTAATTTTAGCCTGGGTACATGCTTCCCATAATATCTTTAATGTCTTCAACTGGTCCACGCTCAGGAAATAAAATTCTTTTCATCCTAGCTTATATAAAAACATAATTAGATATGGTGTCAACTATGTAGGGGTGACTTTACAAATGGTACATAATAGCTTTTCCTAAAAGTGGTACTTAAATTGTGAAGATTCATAATTAATTCTACATGGTACACAGGTGAACACTTTTCATTTTGATAATGATGCACTTGTATCATTATAAACAGAAAGATGCAACCGAAAACATCAAACTTAATTTCCCAGGTGTTATTGTTATGATGAAGCTTAAAATAAACACATATTAACAAAATTACTAAAGAAATATTGCAAAAATACCTTGAAGCTGGCATGTGAGTGTCTGAAATTCGGGAAAGGAATACATATCATATTCTCAAAATAAAAACCTAAAATAAAAGTGATGATATTGGAAAATATGTATTTTGAAATTCCATTCTTATTTTTTTTTAATGAGAAAGTTAATCTCAAGAACACCAATTGATTTTTACTTATTATTTTGCATACAAAGCAGCTTCTCCCACATCTTTTTACCCATATGCTACCAAATCAGCTCATCTCAGAATGCACACAAAACAAAGGAAGCAATGGTATAAGTGGAAAGAATTTCCACCATATTTTCTTTCCAACAAACAATAATCTGCATGAAATCACCCTCAGAAGGACTCATGAATGTCAAAGGTGCACCCCCTAGCTACAGTTCTGGTCCACACTCAGGTATCAGTAAACAAACAAACTCCCACCTCATAGGCTCTGCCTCATAAAACCCCAAGTATCTGCGCAAAGAGAGCACCTCAGGCCACTGCCACAAAAGGCGCCTGTAATAAGTGGCCAAAAGCCATAATATGGCTTAACTCTCTATTTTCACACCATGCTATTAGCTTAACATTTCAGGCAGAAGAGAGATGTGAAAATGACTCAAGGTAGATGAAGTCTCAGCCTCTTGGAGAAATTCAAGAGCACTGTGCAGTGGCAAGCGATGAGTAAGGGAAGATGGTGCCCCACAAGGAGGCAGGGGCAGAGTCATGCATGTCCTGGAGGTTACTGGAATGTGTTTAGATTTTAATCTTGGTCCAGTAGGAAGTCACAGAAGAGTTTTGAGCAGGAGAATGAAATGATGCTATTCTGATACATAAATTGCTTTCTGACTACTGTAGGAGGAGGAGGAAGGCCAGAGGGGCAGAGGAGAGATTGGTCAAAGGCTTTTACATTCATTCAATGGTAAGTGATAGTGGCCTGGAATCAAGTGGTAGCAACAGAGATGGAGAGAAGTGGATGACAAGAACAGTGCAAGAAGAATGCAGGCTGAGTTCTAGACTTTCAGTGGGCTTTATAAAATTGATTGCATGGGCATTAAAGATTCAGTTTGGAAAATATGTTTAAGATGCAATGAGATGCACAAATGGAAAGGATCGGTAGGCAGGTAGCTGGATATAAAAGTCTGGAGCTCAGAAGAGAGATTTGAGTTAAGACATAAATTTGGGATTTATTAGCATATATATATATAGCATTTTCAGCTATGAAACTGAATCAGACAATGTAGGGAGAGAGTACAGAAAGATAATAAAAGAAGATCCAGGGTAAAGCAACATAAATAGAGCAGATAGAGGAGAAAGTGAAAGTTGCTCTTTATGTCAAACCTTTGCAACCCCATGGAC
The DNA here is from genome assembly GCA_006410675.1 of Oreotragus oreotragus. Classification (NCBI taxonomy): domain Eukaryota; kingdom Metazoa; phylum Chordata; class Mammalia; order Artiodactyla; family Bovidae; genus Oreotragus; species Oreotragus oreotragus. Next base: position 165,183 of record SJYX01000210.1, read on the forward strand.
TGTAGCCTGCCAGTCTCCTCTGTCAATGGGATTCTCCAGGCAAGAATACTGGAATGGGTACCTGTTCCCTTCTCCAGGGGATTTTCCCAACCCAAGGATCAAATCCAGGTCTCCCACATTGCAGGCAGATTCTTTAAAGTCTGAGTCACCAGGGAAGCCCAAGAATACTGGAGGGGGTAGCCTATCCCTTCTCCAGGGGATCACCCGACCCAGGAATCAACCCGGGGTCTTCTGCATTGCAGGAAGATTCTTTACCAACTGAGCTACCAGGGAAGGCCAGATAGAGGAAGAGTAGACGGCAAAGTGGGTAGCCTTTCCCTTCTCCAGGGGATCTTCCAAACCCAAGGATTGAACCCAGGTCTCCTGCATTGCAGGTAGATTCTTTACCAGCTGAGCCGCAAGGGAAGCCCAAGAATACTGGAGCGGGTAGCCCATCCCTTCTCCAGCAGACCTTCCCGACCCAGGAATCGAACCGGGTCTCCTGCATTGCAGGCTGATTCTTTACCAACTGAGCTATGAGGGAAGCCCGAATTCCATCAGATACTTTGATAATTTATTTGTTCAAAACACAAGGTGAATCCTCCAACAGAAGCACATTGCTTTGAAACAGGAAACATAGGAGAAGGATGGAGCTTGACAGCCTGAAGAAAGGAAAAGGGGAGAAGCCAAGAAGCTGGATGGAAACCTGACTTTTTGCCAAGCGCTGGTCATACAAGAGCTTCCAGAGGCAAGAATCTCAAAGGGACTTTTCAGACCTAATATTAATTGTTGATCATTTTCTAGGCTGCATGTTATCTCCCTTTGTTACATCAAACCTTCGGTAAAAGTCCACATATATAGGCTTGGGTCAGTGGAACTGGGCTCCTCAGGTGGCGCTAGTGGTAAAGAACACACCCGCCAATGCAAGAGACATAAGAGACGCAGGTTCGATCCCTGGAGGGTGACGATCCCCTGGAGAAGGGCATGGCAACCCACCCCAGTATTCTTGCCTGGAGAATTCCGAGGACATAGGAGCCTGGCGGGCTACAGTCCATGGGGTTGCAAAGAGCCAGACACGACTGAAGCAACTTGAGGTGTCCAGCATGTGACAAAAGAATTTAGAAAAGTGACAGCCCCACAAAGATAAGATATCAGGTTGGGGGGAGGGAGGAGGAAGAGTTTAGTGAAAACAGATGATTAGCCAGAGGTGACCAAACACAGCACAAATGTCACCAAAAGACTGTGAACATACTGGGAAGGAGGAAGCGATTCCTTCCATTCCTTAGCTAGGGTTCATGCCACTTTTATCTAAAATCTGAAAGCAAACTGGAGGACTCTGGGGACATCTAGGCAGCTGACAGGAAGAGTTTAGTGAAAACAGATGATTAGCCAGAGGTGACCAAACACAGCACAAATGTCACTAAAAGACTGTGAACATACTGGGAAGGAGGAAGCGATTCCTTCCATTCCTTAGCTAGGGTTCATGCCACTTTTATCTAAAATCTGAAAGCAAACTGGAGGACTCTGGGGACATCTAGGCAGCTGACACTTGACTTACCTAAGTGTCCAGCTTCCGGCACCTAATAGGACCTGAATACATCTTGGTGGTTGTTGTTTTTAATTTAACAACCCTGCAGAAATACAGAATGGGAAAAACCTCCCTTACAAGTAGTTTACATGAAAAAGATTAAGGGATTTTCGTTGCTGAAAAGATCAATATTAGTCAACAATGTTCCCCAAGAAAATAATGAAATCTTGAGCTGCATTAATAGAAGCAGAGTTTCCAGAAGCAGGGAAGTGTTACCTTCATTGAATCTTCCTGAGCCAACTCATTTTTATGTTCAGTTCCAGACCCTTAGAAAAAACATCGACAAAAGGGAATAAATACAAATGGGGACAACAAGGAGAGTGATAAATCTGGGAGTCATGTCAAAGATGAAACAAGGAAAGATATTTTTGCATGCTAACCTTAAAAAAAGAAGTCTTACAAGATACATAACATTTGTTCAAATATTTGTAGAATTCTCATATAGAAAGTGTGGTAGGCAAAATAACAGTCCCCCAAAGAGTCTACAGCCTAATAATCCCTGGGAATATGTTGCCTTCCATGGCAAAAAGGGACTTTGCAGATGTGATTAAGGATCTTGAAATAGGTTATCCTGGATCATCCAGAAGGCTCCGAAGTCATCTCAAGAGTTCTTAAACGGTGGAAGAGGGGAATACAAGATCAGAGTCAGAGAAGGAGAAATGACTGTAAAATCAGAGGTAGGGGTGAGGTGGGGCCAGGAGCTAAGGAATGTGGGCAGGCTGTACAAGCTAGAAAAGGCAAAGAAATGAATTCTGTCCCTTCGCCTCCGGAAGACACACAGTTCTGCCAGCCCATTGTAGACGTGACCTCCAGAACTGAAAAATGAGGAATTTGTGTTGCTTTAAATCACTAAATTTGTGGTCATTTTCTTGTTTACAGCAACAATAAGAAACTAGAGAGTTAAATACTCTAAGTCATACTAAATAGCATAAAGAGTGCATGTAGATGGCAGTCATAGAATAGAAGTTCTGTGTGTTAGTCACCCAGTCATGTCTGACTCTTTGCAACCCCACGGACTCTCAGGCTCCTCTGTCCATGGGATTTTCCAGGCAAGAATAATGGAGTTGGGTAGCCATTTCCTTCTCTAGGGGATCTTCCTGTCCCAGGGATCAAAGCCAGATCTCCTGCGTTTCAGGCAGATTCTTTACCACCTGAGCCACCAGGGAAGGATTCAGTGCAAAAGCCCAGTCTAAGAGCAATCATCAGAAGAAGAACAGATTGAACTGTGTACATGGACCTCAGTCATCATCACTAAGTTTCCATGAGGCAGGGCAAACCCTGGGGGCCAGAAGGACATGCCTGCTCCGGCCAGGCATAGAAATGAAAAAGTAAGACAGAAGAAACAGTGAATGAAAAGATTAACACACTTCTGGAAGAATGAAAGCAAACAGAGGACTGGCCATTGGTATATCAGCTGATTCATGCGACTGTGGGGTATCAAGAGGCTAACGGATAAAACTCTGTACTTGGAAAACACTCTCAGTAGATACATAAAAAACTAAACAAACAAAAAACATTTTAAAACATTTTTTTTTATTTAAGGAAATAACAATTCCAGAGATAAATACTGTTCTTGACAGGATACATATCATAGTACATGACTAATTCACTTAGGTGAACGATATCTACAAAGTCCTAGTTAATGACAACACCAAATTTTTGCTTCCTTGGTGGTTCAGCTGGTAAAGAATCCACCTGCAATTCAGAAGACATGGGTTTGACCCCTGGGTTGGGAAGATCCCCTGGAGAAGGGAAAGGCTACCCACTCCAGTATTCTGGCCTGGAGAATTCTGTGGACTATACAGTTCATGGGGTGGCAAAGAGTCAGACATGACTGAACAACTTTCATTTTCACTTTCAAATATTGATTTAACCAAAACTGTGATGAATACTGGGAAAGGAAGCATGGGCTGGTTTTAAAAAGTTAAGTCCTCAACTACTATAAATGAAAGTCCAAAAATGATGTCTATCCAGATATATCAACAAAATCATAAATTATTACCATTATGAAATATTGAGGGAATCCTAGAAGAAATGATAAGGAGTTGAAAATAGTTGCTTGTGGGGAAAACTGGGGTGGTTTTTCATGTGTTTCTCTCTCTACAGAGTTGCAAAGTAGAAAAGGAGGACATATTTCCAATCTGGGATAATTTATAAGACAAGCATACCAATATGAATCAAACTATTTCTTGTGATAGTTTGCTAATCAATGGGCTGTGTTCTTAAATCTAAGATACAAGCAATCAGAATAGACAGAAAACTGGCAACTAACGCCCAAGAAATAGAAAAGAACACAAGAGCAGCATCAGGACAGTATATATACAAACATATATACATGCATACCGGAGAAGGCAATGGCACCCCACTCCAGTACTCTTGCCTGGAAAATCCCATGGGCAGAGGAGCCTGGTAGGCTGCAGTCCATGGGGTCACTAAGAGTTGGACACAACTGAGCTACTTCACTTTCACTTTTCGCTTTCATGCATTGGAGAAGGAAATGGCAACCCACTCCAGTGTTCGTTCTGGAGAATCCCAGGAACGGGGGGGCCTGGTGGGCTGCTGTCTATGGGGTCACACAGAGTTAGACACGACTGAAGCATCTTAGCAGCAGCATACATGCGTGCTGCACGCATACACACACACATCCATGCATAGAAGAGAAAGGGAGTTCACTCTCTTGAGCTCTGTTGTCAGACCAAGGGGAAAGCATCTACATGAGTANGAGTTAGACACGACTGAAGCATCTTAGCAGCAGCATACATGCGTGCTGCACGCATACACACACACATCCATGCATAGAAGAGAAAGGGAGTTCACTCTCTTGAGCTCTGTTGTCAGACCAAGGGGAAAGCATCTACATAAGTATTCCATATAATTATCACAACAGTTCCCATGGGATTGCAACTACTATGCCCGTTTTACAGCCAAGGAAGTTAAGGTTAAAAATAGCCCAGGGTCATACACTGAGAAAGCTACAGAGCTCAGATGCAAACCCTGATCTGTCTGATTTCCAAGCCTGTGTCCCTCCCAATGTCCACCTCACTTACTGTACTAGCAGTGGAACATGATAAATGCCTCACTGGCAGATCTGAAGGGCCAAGTTCAAATAAAATAGGGAGCAGTGTTACTGAGTAATACAAATATGACCACAATCAGGAGAATCAGAACTAGGGTATGGTTGTGAAGAAACAGATTCAGGTCCTTAGGGCAAAACTGGTAAAGACCCAGGCAGTGCCTCAGAGTTTACAAGGACCAGACAGGGCATCCCTACTGCCTCTACAACTGGAGCAAAAACTGAGCTGGAGTAAAGATTAATGTCCTAACTGGACCCACATATATCAAGGAACAATAATTTAAAACTTAAAGCCAGAATCTGAGCTTCTAGTCCTAGGACAACTGACATACCATCAGGGAGAGAAGCATTAGTTTCCCAAGAGTAGGGAAGCAAAGGACCTCAGATCACATGCACATATAAATGATAACTCTCCACCCAAGGAAATCAGTCCATTTCATCACTACAGATTTCCCTCTAAGATGGAAAAAGCATCCATTTGTCATTCTCTAAGCCACTAAGAATGGTTGGAGGGCATCACAACTCAATGGACCTGCGTTTGAGCAGGCTCCAGGAGTTGGTGATGGACAGGAAAGCCTGGAGTGCTGCATTCCATGGGGTCGCAAAGAGTCGGACACAACTGAGCAACTGAACTGAACCTTCGTCACTATGTACATACAGCCCACGTATGTACTCTTCCCTGTGAAGTCTACAGCAGTCACTAATCTGTTTCCCACCAGAACCATCAGAGGTCTGAGGAGCCCAGCAGGAAAAGGTAAGGTAGGGTACGAAATGACATTTTCAAAAAGGTGAGGGAAAGGGAACAAGGAATTGAGAAGGAAGCAAAGGAGAAGAAAAGGAGAGACAAAGAATGAAAAAAGATGGCACTCCTGACTGCAGAGGAAGAGAAACAGGAGAAAGAAATTCATCAGTATGGAGGACAATTTACATTCATGTGTCACTTGACTCTCAGCCCCTTTATTGTGATATAAAAGCTCCTTTTTATTTTGTGTTGAGATGACATAATTCCTAATTTTGCACTAAAGTGACATTAAAAATTCCCTACTTACATAAGTCTACTAAAGATTTATACCAACACACTTTATTATTTTGCAATAAATTACTTTTGTAATATAATTAAGGTTGGATGCTTCTTTTTCTCAGATGGTCCATGTTTCATACGCAGTAGAGTGCTAAAGAAATATTTTTTACTCAACTGATTTTTGAAAGATAATAGACTCATCAAAGTTGAGGTATATAAGATTAATATCTGTCCTGGATCATTGACCACTTTCTTTGTAATTCAACTTTGGAAGAAAATGCACCACTACCCAAACAAAGGAATTCGAATACCTCTTCCAATTTTAATACTGCTCCTTAGGCAAAATGCTATAAAACAGAAAAGATTTTGGGTAAAGAAAAGAGAATTAGATTTTCACAAGTCCCAAGTTATATCCAAATCGGTCTCTGTAATGAATTTGGCATAAAGGGATATTTTTGCTATCACACCACACCTTTTCTGGCACATAAGTGATATAGACAGATGGAAAAGTCACATGTAAGTTCAGTATAGGGATAGAGATTTAAAACTAAAGCATACTTCTATGCTTTCCATTTTGGTTAAATCATCCATTTGTTACCTTAAGATGAATACTGGGAAAGGAAGCATGGGCTGGTTTTAAAAAGTTAAGTCCTCAACTACTATAAATGAAAGTCAAAAAATGATGTCTATCCAGGTATATCAAAAAAATCATAAATTATTATCATTGTGAAATATTGAGGGAATCCTAGAAGAAATGATAAAGAGTTGAAAATAGTTGCTTGTGGGGAAAATTGGGGTGGTTTTTCATGTGTTTCTTTCTCTACAGAGTTGCAAAGTAGAAAAGGGGGACATATTTCCATTCTGGGATAATTTATAAAACAAGCATACCAATATGAATCAAACTATTTCTTGTGATAGTTTGCTAATCAATGGGCTGTGTTCTTAAATCTAAGATACAAGCAATCAGAATAGACAGAAAACTGGCAGCTAACGCCCAAGAAATAGAAAAGAACACAAAAGCATCAGGACAGCATATATACAAACATATATACATGCATACCGGAGAAGGGAATGGCACCCTACTCCAGTACTCTTGCCTGGAAAATCCCATGGGCAGACGAGCCTGGTAGGCTGCAGTCCATGGGGTCGCTAAGAGTAGGACACAACTGAGCGACTTCACTTTCACTTTTCGCTTTCACGCATTGGAGAAGGAAATGGCAACCCACTCCAGTGTTCGTTCTTGCCTGGAGAATCCCAGGGACGGGGGGGCCTGGTGGGCTGCTGTCTATGGGGTCACACAGAGTCAGACACGACTGAAGCATCTTAGCAGCAGCATACATGCGTGCTGCACGCATACACACACATCCATGCATAGAAGAGAAAGGGAATTCACTCTCTTGAGCTCTGTTGTCAGACCAAGGGGAAAGCATCTACATGAGTATTCCTTATAATTATCACAACAGTTCCCATGGGATTGCAACTACTATGCCCGTTTTACAGCCAAGGAAGCTAAGATTAAAAATAGCCCAGGGTCATATACTGAGAAAGGTACAGAGCTCAGATGCAAACCCTGATCTGTCTGATTTCTGAGCCTGTGTCCCTCCCAATGTCCACCTCACTTACTGTACTAGCAGTGGAACATGATAAGTGCCTCACTGGCAGATCTGAAGGGCCAAGTTCAAATAAAATAGGGAGCAGTGTTACTGAGTAATACAAATATGACCACACTCAGGAGAATCAGAACTAGGGTATGGTTGTGAAGAAACAGATTCAGGTCCTTAGCGCAAAACTGGTAAAGACCCAGGCAGTGCCTCAGAGTTTACAAGGACCAGACAGGGCATCCCTACTGCCTCTACAACTGGAGCAAAAACTGAGCTGGAGTAAAGATTAATGTCCTAACTGGACCCACATATATCAAGGAACAATAATTTAAAACTTAAAGCCAGAATCTGAGCTTCTAGTCCTAGGACAACTGGCATACCATCAGGGAGAGAAGCATTAGTTTCCCAAGAGTAGGGAAGCAAAGGACCTCAGATCACATGCACATATAAATGATAACTCTCCACCCAAGGAAATCAGTCCATTTCATCACTACAGATTTCCCTCTAAGATGGAAAAAGCATCCATTTGTCATTCTCTAAGCCACTAAGAATGGTTGGAGGGCATCACAACTCAATGGACCTGCGTTTGAGCAGGCTCCAGGAGTTGGTGATGGACAGGAAAGCCTGGAGTGCTGCATTCCATGGGGTCGCAAAGAGTCGGACACAACTGAGCAACTGAACTGAACCTTCGTCACTATGTACATACAGCCCACGTATGTACTCTTCCCTGTGAAGTCTACAGCAGTCACTAATCTGTTTCCCACCAGAACCATCAGAGGTCTGAGGAGCCCAGCAGGAAAAGGTAAGGTAGGGTACGAAATGACATTTTCAAAAAGGTGAGGGAAAGGGAACAAGGAATTGAGAAGGAAGCAAAGGAGAAGAAAAGGAGAGACAAAGAATGAAAAAAGATGGCACTCCTGACTGCAGAGGAAGAGAAACAGGAGAAAGAAATTCATCAGTATGGAGGACAATTTACATTCATGTGTCACTTGACTCTCAGCCCCTTTATTGTGATATAAAAGCTCCTTTTTATTTTGTGTTGAGATGACATAATTCCTAATTTTGCACTAAAGTGACATTAAAAATTCCCTACTTACATAAGTCTACTAAAGATTTATACCAACACACTTTATTATTTTGCAATAAATTACTTTTGTAATATAATTAAGGTTGGATGCTTCTTTTTCTCAGATGGTCCATGTTTCATACGCAGTAGAGTGCTAAAGAAATATTTTTTACTCAACTGATTTTTGAAAGATAATAGACTCATCAAAGTTGAGGTATATAAGATTAATATCTGTCCTGGATCATTGACCACTTTCTTTGTAATTCAACTTTGGAAGAAAATGCACCACTACCCAAACAAAGGAATTCGAATACCTCTTCCAATTTTAATACTGCTCCTTAGGCAAAATGCTATAAAACAGAAAAGATTTTGGGTAAAGAAAAGAGAATTAGATTTTCACAAGTCCCAAGTTATATCCAAATCGGTCTCTGTAATGAATTTGGCATAAAGGGATATTTTTGCTATCACACCACACCTTTTCTGGCACATAAGTGATATAGACAGATGGAAAAGTCACATGTAAGTTCAGTATAGGGATAGAGATTTAAAACTAAAGCATACTTCTATGCTTTCCATTTTGGTTAAATCATCCATTTGTTACCTTAAGTCCCTAACTTAGATTTCTCAGAATGATCGATGATCTATTTTGTTTCTCTAAAAGCAGTTGATATTAGGAGGTTCAAATTTTAGTCTAGTTTTCCAACCTTGACAAAGCACCTGGAACCAAGTTACCTTTCAATCCATGCTGTTGAAATGAACGAACATATATCGCTCCAAAACAGTAGTAAAACATTGAAATCTGAAAGGTAACTATTCTGCAGATCTGGAATTTTTTTTTAATGAAGAAAATTTTGAATATTGGAAAGCATACCTGTCAAAGTGAATTTCCTGCAGCTAAAGAAGACAAACAAATATAACCTTTTAAGCTTTTCATGCCTTATTTCTATAAGGGAATTTTTTAATTAAAGAAAATGGTCTAAAAAAAAGTCAATTACAGACAGCCAAAATTAAAAACACATTTTATCTCATGAATAAATTAAATATTAATAATATTGTGAAGTAAAATTTAAAAGAAAATTTAAGATAAAAACAAGAACAGATTAAATATTCAAACTAGTCTCTAACATAAGTTATCCCAAGGAATAGACAACCGAATGGAAACAGCAGGTGATTAAAAGATAACAAAGGAAGCACATACTAGTTAGAATCAGAATCACTTAATTAACAGGACCTCATTGCTTCCTTCCTGGCATACGAGGCCATACAGACCTAAAGAACAACTGTGTCAGATATTAATGGTTCATCGCAGCACTGTGTATAATAGTCAGGACTTGAAAGCAACCTAGATGTCCATCAGCAGACGAATGGATAAGAAAGCTGTGGTACATATACACAATGGAGTATTACTCAGCCATTAAAACAATACATTTGAATCAGTTCTAATTAGGTGGATGAAACTGGAGCCTATTATACAGAGTGAAGTAAGCCAGAAAGAAAAACACCAATACAGTATACTAATGCATATATATGGAATAAGGATGGGGAACACGTGTATACCTGTGGTGGATTCATGTTGATGTATGACAAAACCAATACAATATTGTGAAGTAATTAACCTCCAATTAAAATAAATTTTATATTTTTTAAAAAAGAAAAAAGATATTTTAAATCTAATTTAAATTTTAAACTTTATTCCTGATTTAATTCCTGACCCATTGAAATTATTAGCCAAATACATATCACCAGTTTAAAAACAGAAAATCTAGGCAAATGTAATTAAAATGATGTTATTATCTAAGTGGACATTCCTTATAAATTTTAAAACTATCACCTAGTTTAGCCACATAAAAAACTCTTTGCTATGTCAAATTACAAAAATATATTAATCTTTGTTAAATTGGAGATTATACATGCAATAGAAAGAATACCTATGCCAGCACTGGGAATTTATGACTTTCTGATCTGTTTTACATGTGTCTGATGAAGGATACAATTCAGCTGTTGTCATCCTGATTTCATTCTTGGATAACTTCACTTTGGGCAGCATAGTGACTTTCCACTGGTTATTCATGTGCTATATTGATTGACACCCTAACCCAAGTTATTAGATCCTTTTTAAATATATGGCTTTCCTGTGGGGGAAAAAATAACTTTTAGAGACAAGTAATGTGTTTTCTAAAGATAATATATATGCCTCCGAGAGACCAAAATAAGCTTCCGATTGAAGACATCCATACAAAAACTCAGGGATGCAAGTTAGGTTTCAGAATCAGATGTAACTTCTATTTGATAATTACACATAATAATAGTCGCCAAACTCAGCCTAACGATTACAAATGCCCTCTTTTAACTATTTGCTTCTATATTCTGGAACACATTATACGTGCGTCTGTAACTGTGTTTATGCCAAAGGAGCTAGTTTGCTCCCACTATCTCTTCATGGACATGCAAAGACTATATTTCACAGACTTCCTTGTTTCTAGATATATCTAGGTAGTTAGATTTCATTCAGTGAGCAAGTTTCATGCAACATTTTGGGGGACCACCCTTAGATGATAAATAATGCACATTCTTTAATTTTTTGTTTTCCCTTCCTCCTGCCTGCTAGCTAGAATGTGGACGTGATGGCTGGGGTCTGGAGCAGGTATCTTGAGCCAGCACGTGATTTTGGTATTGGAAATACACATAAAAGAGCAATCACACAGAAGGTGCTGCATCCCGAAGAACTTTGTGAAACAAACTTACCATATTAACATTAAACCACTTATCTATAAAACCTTTCCCTGTCCAAGAAATAAATTGTAGTTTTATTTAAGACACTATGGGCTCCCTGCTGGCTCAGATGGTAAAAACAAGCAAACAAACAAAAAATCCACCTGCAATGCCAGAGACCTCAGTTCAATCCTTGGGTTGGGAAGAAACCCTGGAGAAGGAAAGAGCCACTCACTCCAGTATTCCTGCCTGGAGAATTCCATGGAAAGAGGAGCCTGGAAGGCTATAGTAAATGGGGTCGTAAAGAGCAGGACATGATTGAGTGACTTTCACTAGGACATTATAATTTGGGTCTCTGTTACTCTTAGTAAAATCTAATCCTATATAATAATGTCCAATGGCAACAGAGAATTAAGGAGACAAAAGATTTAACTATGAAGATCCCCTGGAGAAGGGATGGCAACCCACTGCAGTATTCTTCCCTGAAGAATCCCATGGACAGAGGAGCCTGGCAGGCTTTTAATAATATGTTTAATAATGTTTCCCGAAGAGTGGGAAACAATTTAGCGACTAAACCTACCTACCAATGGTGCTTTAAATGTGCTTTTTTGAGAAGATGTGTATTCCTACAGCATTTAGAGAATGATAATGTAAGAGTAATCCTTGGGTTGGGAAGAAACCCTGGAGAAGGAAAGAGCCACTCACTCCAGTATTCCTGCCTGGAGAATTCCATGGAAAGAGGAGCCTGGAAGGCTATAGTAAATGGGGTCGTAAAGAGCAGGACATGATTGAGTGACTTTCACTAGGACATTATAATTTGGGTCTCTGTTACTCTTAGTAAAATCTAATCCTATATAATAATGTCCAATGGCAACAGAGAATTAAGGAGACAAAAGATTTAACTATGAAGATCCCCTGGAGAAGGGATGGCAACCCACTGCAGTATTCTTCCCTGAAGAATCCCATGGACAGAGGAGCCTGGCAGGCTTTTAATAATATGTTTAATAATGTTTCCCGAAGAGTGGGAAACAATTTAGCGACTAAACCTACCTACCAATGGTGCTTTAAATGTGCTTTTTTGAGAAGATGTGTATTCCTACAGCATTTAGAGAATGATAATGTAAGAGTAGCAAATACGATAGCTTATATTGAGAGAGAGGAAAACTAATGCATAGGAAAACTGAAATTCAGAAAGGTTATGTAATATATACAAGGTCACATGACCAGTAAGAGGTAGAACCAAGATGAAAGAAACCAGACCAAAGAAATGAAACCACCGGTTCAGATGGGCCACAGTACCACATCAGCCATAATCCTCAGGGAGGAGAATGCCATCCTCAGACACATCCCTATTCTGCGAATGGATGCTGCAGTAAGCAGGTGGCATTGCTCTTTCCTCTGAAATCAAAATGATATCGCCTCTACGTGAGTTCCTACTAGTGCAGTAGAGTCTCCAACCCAGAAAGATATTCATAAAATATTACTGCTTACTTCTTGAAACTAGCCATTAGAAATAATTTCTCTCTGCCAGAGAACAAAAATTAAACTCAAATTATTGAAATACTGTGTATTTTGCAATTCACAAAGGGAATTCTTATATAAATAACTAGTTTCATGCACAGTCACCTTAAAAAGCTAACAAAACAGGTATGATCCCCATCTTAAAGATGCAAAAAATTAAACATCAAAGAAATTAAGTGACTTAAGCCATACAAATGTACTTATTAAAAGATAGGGTCAAAATTCAAAATGCATCCTTACATGTTTATTATTCCCTCAAGTACATCAGTGGAGTTCCACGACTTTTGAAATCATTTCTTATCTCACCAATAAATCCAAAACAATGATCATGCATACTGATACCACACCTAGGACTGGATTCCCCCAAAGCTAATCTCTATAGTTAATCAAGAGGTTCTGGAAGTTTCATTATCTCTTTCAGGTTAATAAGATGATAATCAGTGCATCACAATTTCAAATACCTTTAAATCAGTCCTGGAGATTAGCATTAATTCTGCATCCAGTCACCTTGGTTTATAACATAGGTGTGCAACTGAAAACATCTTACAGTCAATGAATATCCAAATTTGGGAAATAAAATACTAAACTCTAGACTTGTAGAAATTCTTGGGGCATCATCTAGTACAACTCTCTCACCAATGGGCAAAGATATTCTGTAGTATTAGGGTTGCTTAATTCATATTACCAGTGATAATCAGGACAAGAATTGGAACCCAGACCTCTTGGGGCTAAGCTTTATGTTGTTTGTACCACAGCTTGCTACTTTCTAACACATATTTGTCAAGTAAGTTGTTGGAGCAGATATTATTCTTATACCAAGAGGATTCCTCAGATATGTTTTCTCTCAACACCCACTTTTTCATATTTTCTTTCAATAAAGAGGTCTATCATTTAGGATGTGCTTCAACTTATAAAAATTAATGTTAAATGCAACTTTTCCTTTTATAAGCAAGTAAGACTCATTTTAAATGGGATTGAAGCCAGAGAAAGGGATCACTCTGTAGCCAGTCCTGAGTTAACTACACAATTAACTACCATATTCATGACACAACGATAATGAAGGAAAACAAAATGCTTAGATTTGGTAAGTCACTGTCAAGTTTGTTTCAGCTGTCCCACCAAACATAAAATTCTGAGGTTATATGACTGACGTTGTTTCACCTACACAGTCCTTTCAATATCCGCAGGGAATGGGTTTCAGGACCCCTGCAGATATCGAAACCTGTAGATGCTCAAGTCTCATACATAAAATAGTATAGTATTTGCATATAACCTACACATGCCCTCCCTGTATATTTTATATCACCTTCAGGTTACTTATGATACCTAACACAATGTCAATGCTATGTAAATAGCTGCTAGCTCGTGTAGCAAATTCAAGTGTTGCTTTTGCTAACTTCCTGGAATTGTTTTTCTTTTTAGAATATTTTTTTGGTCTGCAGTTGGTTAAATCCAAGAATTCAAAATTTGCAGATATGGAGGGCCGACAGCATACATATAATTCACATGCGTGCAGGCTAAGTCTCTTCAGTCATGTCTGACTCTTTGAGACCCTATGGACTGTAGCCTGCCAGACTCCTCTCTCCATGAGATTCTCCAGGTAAGAATACTGGAGCGGGGTGCCATGCCCTCCTCCCAGGGATCTTCCCAACCCAGGTATCGAACCTGCAACTATGTGGCAGGTGGATTCTTTACCACTGGTGCCACCTGGGAAGCCCGCATATAATTCACACATCTTACCAGTTAGATGTTCTCTCTACTAATGACACTGAGTGTGTACATTCTTGCCATGTTACTGTGGGATTCCCAAGAAAGCACTCACTTCAATGGTTACATGAGATATTTGAATGAAGACAGGGCTTAACCCTTATACCCTCAAACTTCTCAGCCCCACTCCTACCCTGATACCAGTAGCACCCCTGCTACTGATAAAATACACATTTTTAAACTGAGCTGTATATTTATTTATTTCAAATCTCTTTTTACATGACCATCATCTTATTCTTAAGCCCCCTATCTCAATCCTTCACACTGGCAATTAATTTGAAACACATTCAAACTGATGACTTGAAAAAAGGACAAAACAAGCTGCTTTTTCTCCAGAGAAGTTAAGATTGAGAGTCAGTCAACAAATAAGAGAAATCAATAACTATTAAGCCAAAAAAGGACTAAGTCACTTTTCTTGTTAGCATTTAAATAGTACTGCAAGGTCTCAATTTCAGAAGCAAATCCTGGGGTAGAGATGGAATACAGAAACTCATCAACGTCCAATGACAATGAAGCCGTAGCAGTAGTGGTTCAATTGATTAGGGAGAAACATGCAAATAAAAACAGAAATAGCGCTAAGACAAAATTTCACTGCTTAAAGAACACACCAAGAACAGGAAACCCACAAGACACTGAGAAGTAGCTAAGACATCCAGAAAGACTACCAGATTTCTAGATTAAGGATCTGAAGGATGATTGCATTATTAGTGAGATGTGGAAGATTGAAGAGGGTTAATGAGGGGTGAGGGATTGGAAATCAACAATTGTGTTACCCATGTTAAGTTGAAGATGCCTGTGATCCCTCCAAATAGAGATATCAAGAAGATAGTGTGAATATTTGAGTCTATAACTCAGAGAAGTCTGGAGAGAAGATGCAAATGTGAAAAGTTCTAGCAAATGTGTTCTCTGAAGTCATGAAGTTGGGGGAGATCACCTTTGAGGGAAGTGTAAAAAAAGAATGAAGGCTGAATCAAGTACTATAGATGTCCAACATTTAGAGATCGAGTCTTAAAGGAAGGGCAAGTAAAGGGGATAGAGACTGAATTGTTAATGAGGCAAAAAGAAAGCCAGAAGAGCGTGAACTCATGGAAGCTAAGGCAGAAAAATGTTTCCAAAAAAAGAAATTGATCAACTCTGCAGAATGCTGCTGAGACATTGAGTGAGATGATAACAAAAACCTATACACTGAATTTGATCAATTTCAGTGAAGTGGTAGAGATGCAAGCCAGACCCCAGTGGCTTGAAAACTGATTAGAAGGTGAGAAAGGGTGCGAGCACATGTAAACTACCTGTTTTAACTTTTCGTTTTAGAGTACAGCTAATTAACAGTGCTATGATGATCTCAGGTGGACAGCAAAGGGACTCAGCCAAATATATACATGTATCCATTCTGCCAGGAACTCCCCTCCCACCTAGCCTGCCACATAACATTAAGCAGAATTCCCTGAGCTATACAGTAGGACTTTGTTGGTTATCCATTTTAAGTAGAGCAGTGTTAAACTGCTTTCAAAGTAATGTGGCCAGGAAGAACGACAGAGAAATGAGAGATGAGGGAGAGATGCAGACTGAGAGTTGAGGGAGATCTGAGGTTAGTGGGTTTTTCCTTTAAGAAAAAAAATATCATAGCATATTTTTATACTGATGAAAATAATCCAATAGGAAGAGATATATTCACCATGTAAAAGATAAAGGAAGGACAGAAGTATTTTAAAAGACAGGAAGGAATGTGATCCCAAGCAAAACTTGAAGGGACTGGATTTTGATGAAGGAATTGACTGTCCTTCCACATTTCTCTGAGGAAGAATGAGATGCAGGTTGTTTATAGATTTAGCAGTGAAAGGTCCCCAGTGACTATAATTTTTCTCTGTGATCTATGAGGAGAGCTCTTCTGCTGAGAACAGGGTAGGGGAGGGAGGAAGGGTAATGAGACCTCTGAGGAGCAAGTAGACAGATAAAATAGTCATCTTGTACAGTAGAAAAGTAAGCTTAGCAGTGTAATAGGACAATTGCTGATGTACATTAACGTGCCTTTCTCTTTTGCATTTCCATGGATGCGTATCTCTCCTCGGAGACATACATCTACAAGGGAGCTGGAGAGTAGATGTCAAGAGGCACAGAAGGGTGAAGATGAGGACAATTATAATAAGAACAGAAAGAAAGCAACCAATGTTCAGTTGAATCTCTAGCAATACTACAAGTTTGAAAACTAGACTTTATCAGGAGAAAAGGGATATTCTAAGTTCCATAAACTCTGAATAATGTATCAAAGGCAACCTGGCTGACTTGACCGTCACATTTACTCTCAGCAGAGAACACTCAAGACAAGGCATAAGAAAAGTCCCTTCCACAGAGAAGCCCAGCCAATCCAGCCCTGCAGGAGTATGGAAAGGAGAAGAAGAAAACACAGATCAAAATCTTTGCCTTTCCTCCCCCTCCACACTGGAGTTCAGTAGGGGCAGGTTTTGGAACATTCTGAAAGGCAGGAAAACACTGGTGAAAGCTATAAATGGCAGACTGCTTGTCCAAGCAGAGTCTGCCGACACAAACCACAGGCACGAATCCCTCGTTTGTTTCAGCATCATGTCTGAGTTGCATGGAACCAAGGGCACACATATTGCTCGTACTCAGTGATACCCAGTCTCTAAGTTGTGTCTTACTCTTTGCAACTCCACGGACTGTAGCCCACCAGGCTCCTCTGTCCATGGGATTTTCCAGGCAAGAACCCTGGAATGGGCTGCCTTTTCTTTCTCCAGGAAATCCGGACCCACAGATCGAACCCACATCTCCTGTGTCTCCTGCATTGGCAGGCGGATTCTTTACCACTGAGCCTGGGAAGCCTCCACATATTGCTACTGGTTTCTTAAAGCTTATGGGAAATATATGTGGATATCAAGGTGCTGAGAGGGCTGGTTGATCAGAGACCTGGCACCACAGAAAAAGAGAACACAAAACATGAGATCTGGGCAATCAGATCATTGGCTAAGACAATAGATTTCACAAACAGAGGCACACACAATACCTCCAAAATGCCACAGGAGATCAGATGTACCTCAGTGGATTCCAGTGCAAAAGGCCAAGGATCAATACAGATAAGACATCTCTCTTTTTTAGGAAAGACATCTTTCCTCCCCAAAGGTCCAGAGTTTGAGGCTGAGATGTCCTTGTCCTCCATCATAAAATCAAATAAGCTGTTCCACATATCTTGGAATTATCTTGAAAAGGAGCTGGAGGGCAAAGAGATTTGGAAGATCAAATACCCAATTGTTGCCCGAAACAATGAAATCTAAAACTGAGATTCCATTGATTAAATTTTATATCCACGTTTCCCCTAACTTACTATCTCATCTCCCCAACTTTGGCCTCTGCTACTAAGTAGGTGAGACCTGGTAGGCAGACATCACATCAGTTACAGAAAACAAATAATCCTTTTTTTTTTTTAATCAAAGCAACAGCACATAATATTTTGACCCAACAACAGCCGGAAAAAAAAAATTTTCTGGATTGTGTTTGAACCCATTTGAAGCTTGAGATCGAGAATTTAAAATTGAATAAGCTAACTTCACCTCGTGAATATTTTTCCCCAGTGTTCTGCAAAAGGGGATGGTTGGGTTTAATCAGGGATGAGCTTTTGCCAGTCAAATGTAAAGGGGGAAAAGAGGAGCATGGGAGTTTACGGCATTAGCAAGAGAGCAATAATAATGATGGACCATGACATTTATGCCAGACAAGAAAAGAAATGAAGACGGGGATGGAGGGAGAGAGGTGGAGACTAATGGATAGAGCATGAAGGCTTGATGGATTGGAAGTTTCCATGACAGTGAAGAATTGTTTCAGTGGGTGTTCTTGAGCAACTGAGCTGGGAAAATAAGTGGAGTGGTGGGAGTCAGAGAATGGGATATTTAAAGATTTTAAAAGTGATGGTAACACCATTCACAATATCTTGTATGTGTACAGTGACATACATAATTCATTTATTTAACTATCCTTGCCTACAGAGAAAGGGAAATTTAATAGAGACTAAAGTTTCAGAAAGTTATTTACAACATTAAAGAGGAAAATCTACATTCAAGTACAGTAGGGAAATGTGGAAACAACCATGTAAATCCAAAGACTTAAATACTAAATACAAATGTATCATTTCTTTTCAGTGATATAGGTCTTGTAAAAAACTAAATCACTATTTTTATCCATTTACTAAGCTGATTAATTAGCTGATTACTTAGTGAGAGTTATTCTACTAGTTTGTTTACATTTTTAAAAAATAGAACTACTTTCGTTTTTCTACATTTTCAATTTAGATATCTTCATTGAACTAAGCCAAATTTAAAATTTTTAATCCAAAAAGCTAGATTTAAGGATATCAAATTGCATCATTACCTGTTCCACTTAAGGTCAATGATCAAATATTTTAAATTTCCCCATCATATCAACTGACCAGCAAAAGTAGTTCATCACAGAAAGAGAGATTAAGTCCCCCTCTACAGTTAGGCTTTCTCTCTTTCGATATACATTTCAGTTTCTGACTTTTTTCTATATTGCCACAAAATGCAAACATTTCATACTCATAAAAAGGAAATATTCTTACATTTCTCTACTTGAAGTCTGAGACATTCAGAAGCTGATCAAAAGAATTCTATATATCCACTATTAAAAATTAAAATAATATTTTGAAGGCCAATTAAATCAACCTTTAAAATGAGCAAAATTAATTTTAAAACATATTCATATAATTCAAATTTTAAAATAACAGTTTAGCTTGAAATATGTAGTGAAATGATAACAACACCATATTTTTAACTAACATTAAAGCAACGAGTCACCACGTTGGAGGGCAAAGGCCTGATCTGGGCTTCTCAGCTCTGCTAAGCCANAATTTTAAAACATATTCATATAATTCAAATTTTAAAATAACAGTTTAGCTTGAAATATGTAGTGCAATGATAACAACACCATCTTTTTAACTAACATTAAAGCAACGAGTCACCACGTTGGAGGGCAAAGGCCTGATCTGGGCTTCTCAGCTCTGCTAAGCCAGCAATGTCTTCAGAAATGATTTGAATCTGAATACGTTTCAGCAGGACAGGCCACTCTGAAATTCCCACGGTATTCCCTACTCTTTGTTTTCAACTGGTAACTTTGTTCCTTGCTGATAAATGATTTTTAATTGGTGACTTCTGGTCTATGTCAGTCTGTTTTGTATAGAATCAGTTTCAACTATATTGTTCTTGCTTTCATTTTTAAAATACTAAGTGATCATAGGTTTTTAAATTTAAGCTGCCCATTTTCATTTTAAAAGTGTCTAAAAGACTTCAGTCTCTACTAGCAAAGGTTTGACCTGAATGCCTTAAGTAAAAATATTATTGCCAAGATTTGAGAAAAGATAATTCATGAATGTCTTCCAGTTTCAACCACAAAGAAGTTAACCCATTTTTTCTAACATTTGAAAATATATACATATTATTTTCTTAGATTCCACTTCCTTGAGGCATCATTCAAACTTCACATGAGGTTCAGAATGTAGTAATTAGCAGTAGGCTGCTTACATTTGCCAATATATTTGTACAAACATATGTTGGCACTCGGTTCCATATCAGCTACACATCAAAGAAGGGTGCTGAGGAGGAATTATTCTACCTCAGGGCTGGATTAGTGTCTCTGCCTGAAATAGGCCTCATTTAAGGGCACGGCTTGGGGGAAATTAAAGAACCTGCATGGCCTGAGTATTGGAGTGAATCCATTAACAAAAAGCTGTGCTGAATATTTCTGCCATTCTTTTTCCATTCCTGCTACTATGATCCTGGGGCAAGTTGTAACCTCTTTTATCTTCAGTTTGCCAGTCTGCAAAAGGCAGACCATATAATTCTCTCGCAAGCACCTCACAGAACCATGGGCATGGCAAGCATCCTTGTGGTAGGAAAGCCGGTGCTTCCTTCTGCTAATATCCTTTTTCAGGTATGCACCAGCCTTCTCAGCACCTCTCCCCACATCCTCCACACCTCTCCTTAAAAAATGAAAGCGCTGAGCCCCCAGTAAAGCCACAACAAGCACCAAAGACAGAAAAATCTCCCTAATCTCACCTCCCAAGAAAGGCTGGCTTTCTTTCCATGGCTGTGAATTTTAATAGCACTATTGCCAAAATGAGTTCATATATTTTACAGGAAAACTAAATAACTTTAATAATCTTAGGGCTGACAATGTACAAAGTTCTGTCTGTGTTTCCCTAAATTCAGTCCTCCACAACATACACTTGAGGGTACCTACAATTGTCTTCATTTTGCATAGGAGGCAACAGAATTGGATTAAGTTGACTTACCCAAGGTCACCGGAGAAGGCAATGGCACCCTCCTCCAGTACTCTTGCCTGGAAAATCCCATGGACGGAGGAGCCTGGTAGGCTGCAGTCCATGGGATCGCTAAGAGTGGGACACGACTGAGCGACTTCACTTTCATTTTTCACTTTCATGCATTGGAGAAGGAAATGGCAACCCACTCCAATGTTCTTGCCTGAAGAATCCCAGGGACAGAGGAGCCTGGTAGGAGGCTGTCTATGGGGTCACACAGAGTTGGACACAACTGAAGCGACTTAGCAGCAGCAGTGCCCAAGGTCACACCACTAAGGCACAAGGCCAGAATTTTAACTCAACTCTAACTCCAGAGCCCGGGGATTTAATCGTTCTACCAGAGCTCAGGATTGAGGACGAATCAGCACAAACTCATCAAGAAGAGACTGTCATCAGTCAATAAGGTGCTGGAGCCATTACTGCAAAAGTGGGAAAACCAAGTGTTACATTTTCAGAAATCTCGTGATAGTGATAGTAATTATTCAAATTTAAACTATAGGGACTTCCAGGTCCAGGGATTAAGACTCTGTGCTTCCAATGCAGGTTCCATCCCTGGTCAGGGAATTAGGCCACACATGCTGTGCAGCACAGCCAAAAAGAGCATTCTTTTTAATTTTATAAGTGTATAATCAAATACATTATATTAAAAACAGTGGTAAGAAATATTCAAAACTTTTTACATAACAAATGGATCAATATAACCTCAAAGAGACCTTCTAAGGGACGAGTTAAGTCACACTCCAGAGAGACTGATGCTCATAAACCCTGGGAGTGTAAATTTTAAAAGCCAAGGATTCCATTATCTATTGCTGCTCAGAAAACTATCTCAAAACCTAGTAGATTAAGCAATAACCATTTTATCATATCTCATAATTTTTGAGTTAGGAAATGCAGCAGCTGAACATAGGCTGGACGATTTATCTACTAACTGGAGTGGGTTGCCATGCCCTCCTCCAGGGGATCTTCCCAACTCAGGGATGGAACCCAGGTCTCCCATATTGCTGGCAGATTCTTTACTGTCTGAGCCACAAGGGAAGACCATTTTTACTCTACTACCAACCAAATTACCATTAAGTTTATTTTATCTATCATTTTTTTAATTATTATTACCTAGAGATACTGCTTAAATATTTATAGGTGACATGATATGATATTGCAATATAAGGAGAGTGGATCAAAATACAAATAAAATAATATTGACCATGAGGTGATAATTTTGAAGCTGAATGATGGCTGAATGGGGCCTTATTATGCTATTTATGTACATTGAACTTCCCTGTATTAAAAGAAAATCTGTTTCAATGTCCATCAAGCAAAAAGCATTAACCTAGTTGCAAACACCAAACACAAGAAAGACTGCTAAACCCAGTAAAAAAAAGTCGCTGCTTCGAGAAATGACTGATTCTAGGACTGGAGCAGAAAATATGCAAATGAGCCTGGGGCTTCTCAGCGCTAGGAAGCAAAGAAGTGCTCAAAACAGACGCAGAGTCAGGAGCGTGTCAAAGGGACACAGGAGCCTATGGAGAGAGTCCCCTGTGGTCAAAGCTAGAAAATTGTAAGAAACAAAGTAAAGTAGTCTTAAATTATAACCCAGAGTTAAAAATAAATATCCATAAATCTATACTAACATAAATATGTAAATAAATGGGGAGAACAAGTAAACCTCTCAGCAGAAGAATGCCAAATAAATTATGTAGATCCTCCATTCTCAAGGAGATGGAGCATAACTCCCCATTCCTGCATCATACTGCGACATGGATAAAGGCTATAAAACTCACCCTTAAACATCTGTAATTTCTTAGTCTGTGGTGACAGTCTTCTTTAGATGAGATGTGTGTAGAGACTTCCTCCCAAACAATAAGGAAAAGCAGGAGGGGAGGAATTAGTAATTTTACTGTGGACAAACCTGTCAAACTGCCTCAATCAAGTGTTTGAAGTTAACATCAACACTGACAAATCATGTTGACAGTATGCATCCTTGATACCATGTGATGAAAATGGCACTTTTCTCTGTAATCGTCATCCCAAAAACTCATGGTCTGAGTCTAATCATAAGAAAATATTCAGATTCCCACTGAGGAGCGTTCTACAAAATATCCTACCAGTATTCCTCAAAATCGTCAAGGTCATCAAAAACAAGGAAAGTCTCAAAAACCGTCACAGCCAAGAGGAGTCTCAGGAGACGTGATGCTTAAATGTAATGTAGTATGCTGGCTGGGATCCTGGAAAAAAGACAGTTAGGGGTATCAATAAAAATTAAGAAAACCTAAATATAGTATGGAGTTTAGCTAATACTCCAAGATTAATATTGGCTCATTAATTGAAACAAATGTACCATAGTAATATAAGATATTAATAATAGATAAAACAGGATGTGGGGTATATGGGAATTTTCTATACTATGTTTACAATTTCCCTATAAATCTAAAACTATCCTAAAATAAAGTTTGTTTTAAAAAGTTATAATAAACTTCTTCTGCAGACTTGATGGAAATCTGACAAGCTCTAGAGCTTTGAAGTAACTTCTCTAAGCCGTATGTCAGGGACTTGGAAGCAGCAAGAGAAACCTGCACTTTAATCCACACTCGCCTACTGCCAAATCTGGTTATTAGATGAAAGAAGGTAACATCAAGAGAGAGGCATCGCTTAATGAAAGAGCTAGCTTCTTTCTCTTCCTAATGTACTGCTTTATGTGGATGCATTTCTGCCCCACAACACAAAAAATAAAGAACCGAGATCTAATGCGGCCTAAAAGGACAGCAGAGGGTGCTGAGGGTAGTGTCAAGTACAAATCAAAAAATATACAATGGGCATAAAGAAATGCATCTATCCTCCAAAAATATCCAAAGAGCAGGGCGTTTCATAGACCCCTAGAAAATCTGGATTTACAGCTTTCTCAGCATCCTGGAAAGAAAGAATTTGGGGCAAGCATAAAGATTCATCTTAACAAAGTCACGTATCTTCTCAAATAGGTCCATCTCGGAGTTTTCTCAGGTTCAGGAGAAGAGGTCAGGCAATATACCCATCTGCCCCCATAAGCAGTTCTCACCTCCAAACACATAATGTGCCATGACTATGAGGTCAATTCTTCCTCTCATTCTTACAGTTATGAACAGAAAAGATCCTAGAAGATCAGAGCATTCTCCTCCCTTACTGAACATCTGATGAACAGCTGTAGGCATCCCAGGTGACCATCCGGTTGTGGTGTCTGGTCAAAATAAACCTGCCTCGTGAGCTGAATTTATTTTTGGCTACCACCAAGAGGGGCTCCAACTGCCGGTGGAGTCACCCCTCCAGTGGTCCAGGAATCAACACCCAAGTCTAGGCCCAGGTTCACGTCTCAAGGATCACACCTCTCAAGGGCGCCATAGCCACTTGTATGTCCTACTGGTGCGTGGATGTTATCCACTTGAGAGCACTGCTCCTAATAACACTCATCTGCTGCGAAGGCAAGCCAGAGCTGGCCCACTGGCCCACTGGACCCGAGGCTTGCACACCCACTAGGTTGGGAGTTTATGGAGTTTTCAGGTTCTATCTGCATTGTACTATGGCATACATTAAGCTACGGAACTCACCCCAAAGCCCTTATAATTTCTTTTGGTTGGTGATGATAAATTCTCCTAGTAAAATTCACCAAAAACCCCTATACATCAAATGTGTGAAAATTAAATTCTTTATAGAATCAAACATCTATTATCAGTATCAAAGGAGGAATGTAGTGACAGGTACTTTAAATGTCCTGTTCACAAGATTATATAAATTTTGTGAAATAAGCGTAATTGTCTTTTAGTGACATATTAAAATAAGCTTTTTAGTGACACACTATAAGTTTTTATCATCTAAGTGTACATCCAATGAATTGTTCAGAAACAGAAACATCTTGATTTGACTGAAAGATGGTATCTCACTTTAAGTACCATATTCACTTTTCACCATGTTCAGAGAAGCCAGAATCTCCTTTGGGGTGAACCAGTCAAGAGTAATTCTGACTCATCAAAAATGGCCAGCCAGGCATTCATGGGAGGGGTGAGCCACCTTCCTTGAAAAACAAATAAAGCAAAAGCACACTCATAAATTTCAAACATAGCTTTAGCACCTACATTCAATTTGCTGTAGTTTAATTAAGTTATACCAGCCAGCCATCTGCAGGCTTTAATAACTCGAGAGTCTAGTCCAGTGACCAAAGAAAGTCTCTTACAAAGTGGCATTTAATTGAGGGCCCCCAGGCCACTCAAGACTATATTGTCCCAGAAAACACTCACCTAGGCAGACATGAAATTAAATCTGAAGAAATGGTTTCTCAAAGGCAGGATGCAACAGGAACAAGGGGAAAAAAACTGGCAAACATAGGTACATAAGATTGACCATAGAGAATCTCCATTTACCACTTCAATGAAATCTTAATCATGCTTTATTTACTAAAGAGAGGCTAGATTGAGTATAAAATATAGACATGTATCTAATTGACATTTTATAAGTATTTGTTTTAGAGCAACATAATAAGTGGGCATCTATCTACCAATTAATTGAATCAGTAAAAGAAATTTTACTAACCCAAATGAATGACTTTTCTTAAATCTAAACTTTTACATGAGTGATAATTAATTTTTAACTGATCTTTCAGAAATGTTTGTAGTACTTAAGAAAAAATAAAGCTTTCAGTCTTACCAAGAAAGTCGTCACTTAGACATTTATATTTCCTGTCTATAGTAACAACTTCAGTTATTTGGGGAAGGCAGTTTTGCTGGTGGAGAAGCACAATTTTCTTAGTTTTTCTCTGCTTTTGAGCATTGCATTTAGATGGTTCACACTCCTAAGGCAGGCGAGAAAAGATAGAGAAGATAGAATTCACATTAATGTTTTTTGATTCCTAAAATATTCATGTCATATCTTAAACCCTCTAAAAACTGTCCCAAGTTACTTTAAAGGTAAGAAAAAAAATTGTTTTAGTCTGTCCCAGTTATATTCCATTGAAGGTATGTAATGTTTAAAACTAGGCTTAAAATATTTAAATGATGTATTTAATTATTGGTTCTATTTTTATAAATGCTATGCAAAGTTGCATTTTAAATATAGCCACCGATACTGTTTTCCAGTGTAAAATTCAATACTCTGTTAATTTCACAAACTTGTATATGTTTCATGACTATCTTTTTCTCATCATTGCAGTTGGAAGCTAGATAAAATGAAATGATAGTTTCATTTTCAAAAAGTGGTCATCTTAGGCAAGATTTGTCTTATCCTTAGATGCTAAGACTATAAAATATGTGCTTCAACATACCAAAAATATTCTTAAAATCCTTCGCTCCTTGCAAAGTTAAAATAAACTCCTAATGACAGTGACTCAAACATGAAATCTCGGGGGATAGGAGATAGGAAACAAGGAAAGACAGGAAGGAGTAGGGAAGGACATAAAAAAAAAGGTTGGAATGAGGAAGAACAAACTGTCTCTACTTCATATTTCTGTATAGGTCCAAGACTGTCCTTAAACAAATGTTCAGCCAATAATACCAAGAAATGTGAGCTCCTATTTTGCCATCTCCACTTCACATTCTTAAATCATTTAAAAATTCACCCCTATTATGACAACAAACTAATCTTCATTTTCCCATCACATAATCCTATCCCACTTGAGTCTCAGATCTGCCTATGAAATGCTGAACAGAAATAAGAACCAAATTGCATTTGGAAGGCTTCTCCCAGACTCTAACTGCCTTCAACCCATGACATTTACAGGCCATGCAGAAAGCAGGAGTACCACGTGGTTATAACTAACAGTCAGTCATCTGAGAAGCATGCCAAAGATCTGAATCGTGGGGCTTGTGCATTGTTCTTTTCACATGTAATCAAAAGTCAGCAACCATTTTCAATGTAAAAATTTCATCTGGGATTGTCAAGATGTGTGCCAGGTTTCAGTTGAGGGCAATTTTGAAATGGTTAGATTGTAGAACCATCAAATAATAACTTGGTAAATGGAGACACTGATGGATTTTTAGCTCATAAAATTCTCCAGCAGATCAAACTGAAAAGAAGAAATCCTCAGGCAGGTGGACCAAAGTGTGCTCCATCAAAAGGTCAGTGGTTGCCCTGAAGCTCCAACCAGCCAGTCGCAGGCTGGCAGGAAAGACAGTCTGCAACTTCAGGAAGTCTGGGCTCCCAGGTCCTGGTAATGGATGAGAAGGGACTGAGGAAGAGGATCTGTCATTGGTTTGGGTTCAAACGGCCTGGAATCCAGCTATGATTGGCCACCAGCGCTCTGTGGATCCTTGGGTAAATTGTCAGCTGAATTTTCTACTCTCTCACAGACTACTACTCATTTCTCCGTTGGAAGCTATGTGTTCCAGCCTAATGAGGCTTTTTTTAAAATGTGCCACACCTGTTTTCCAAGGTCATAACAAAGCTGCATGTGTAAAAATGTCTTGCCAGGCTGTACACACTCATTTTTAAAACTTTACACATCTAACCTTTCAGTTACCTCAGGACACTTCATGAATAGAGGTCGTAAAATTTACATTGCAAAATTTCACTTAATAAATGTTTCCCAACAAATCTAACCTCTTGAAAAGCTTTCATTAAAGGTCACTAATCGACCAACAACCTTTGAAAATTTGTTCAGCAATTAGGATTGCATTTTTAATATAATCCAAACATGATTGTGGAGAAACATCTTCATTTCTGCTTAGCCCTCAGCACTAATTTGCCCATGTAATTTGTTCTCTTACACCCCGAGAGACTATATTTAAAAGGTTGTACTGACAATTTTTAAAAGTTGCTTAATTAAGTGAGTGAGATTTTTTTTTTCCTTGGGAAAAATCCTCAGCCCATATCCAGATCTTGTTTTAAACCATGGTATCTTAAGGATTCTTTCAAGGTGTTTGAAGTATTCTTAATAGTTACTCAATTGCTATAAAACCCAATTTCTATTCTTCTAATCTCTATAATCAAATCTTTACTTTCAGGACTTGCTATTAAGCCTCTATTTTAGGATTATCACTAAAATATTCATCTTCTGTGACTCGCTACCATCAATTTGAAGGTGGTGAGAAATTTACACATACTTAGTGCGGATATGCTCCTTACTCAAGAATAGAACGTGTTCTAGAATTTTGTAATGTTACTGAGAAAGTACTTTGAAAGGCTGAATACCTGGCAGATAACTTGGTGAATACAATGCATGAACGTGCACCATTAAGCTTACAGAGCAGTTAAGTGCATGATACATACACTGAGAATCATAGGAGAACTGATTACACCAACATCAGTAAGATCCATCTTTGCATGCTAGGACTAAAGCAGGAGCCACACAGAAAGAAAAGCCTGAAGAAATCAAACACAAGTTCAGAGGATAAATATAATAACAATAGTTGTACAACGATGTGGCTGTACTTAACGCCAGTGAACTGTACACTTAAAAATGGTTGCAATGGTAAATTTCATGTGTTTGACCACAAAATACTAACAATAATAATAACAACAAATATCTGTGTGCTTCCTGTCCCAAGTGCTTCCTGTGAATTATCCAGTTGCTTAATCTTCAAAGCAACTCTATGAGGAGACACTGGTATTATCTTCTGTTGAAGGAAACCCAAAGACCACAAAGATAAAATAACTTTTCCAAGAGCTAATAAAGTAACTTTTCCAAGCAGGTTCTCACAAAACAAGTATGTAATAAAAGCCTATTGAACCCAAGTATTCTGAGATTAGAGTCTGTGATTTTTAACTATATCCAATATAACCTCCAAGGTAACTCAAACAGGCTTCCCAGGTAGCTCAAATGGTAAAGAATTTGCCTGGAATGCCAGAGACCTGGACTCAATCCCTGGGTCAAGAAGATCCCCTAGAGAAGGTCGTGGCAACCCACTTCAGTATTCTTGCCTGGAGAATCCCATGGACAGAAGAGCTTGGTGGGCTACAGTCCATGCGGTCGCAGAGTTGGACATGACTGAGTGACTAACACGCAATATGACCTCCATAGATGTTAAGGAAAATGCTTATAATTATAGGGGGAAAATGGTCATACTGAAAAGTACAACCATCTCAAAATTTTAGTCAAACAAAAAGACAACTGGCTAACAGACACCAATAATGTGAAGTGGGAGGGAAAATAGCTATGCTTATTTATTCATCTAGGCAATAAATACTTGGCTGTCTACGAGAAGCCAGTTCCAGGCATTGGGAATACTGTGTGAATGAGGACCTTGCATTCCTAGAACTCACATTCTAGGCAAGTAGAGAGATGGTTAAGAAAAGTAAATAAATTGATAAGGTTATTTTGACTCTCAGCAATTGCTATGAGGAGGTATTAATACAACATTGATGACAAGAAAGTGATTAATGTTAGAGAGAGTAGAGGGTGGTTCCTAAACTTGGAACACTCAACCACGTAGTCCAGATAACTTTCTGCTGTGTCTTGGTGGGGCGAGGGGGGAGGTGTGTGTGTGAGGGGTGTGGGAGAAGGGGGCTGTCTTGTGCATTGCAGAATATTGGCAACATCCTAGTCTCTTCCCATTAGATGGCAGTAGCACAACCCTTCCTCTCAAGTTATGACAAACAAAATGGCCCAATGTCTCTTGGGGAACAAAACCACCCAGTTAAGAACTATAGCCTTAAGGGATCATAGGAGGTCTTCTCTGAAGAGGTGATGTATGACATGATAGGGACAGTCATGAAAGATCTGGAGGCTCCGTATCTGGGATCAAGGCAAAGGAATGGATAATGGCAAGCATTCTAAGGTGGGGAAAGGGATCAGAAAGAAGACTGAGGTGGCTGAACCATCATGAGGTGTGCCAAGAGTGGTAGGAGGAGGTATACAAGTATACAAAGGTCAGATCCTGGGAATCCCATAGGTAACTGAATTTTAGTTTATCAGGAAAAATTGGGGACAAGGAAGACTTTTTTTAAACACTAAGATAGATGAGTAAAGAAAGTATTTTTAAAAAATAAAAAGAAAATACTTTCCTATTTTCTTTTAATTTCTTTAAAATGTTTGGTTAGCATCTAACACGTATCTGTCACGAAACTATTGGCTGTACAGCCAGTCATTTCTTCATTCACTATGCAAATATTTATTAAGGGCCCACTAAGTTCCAGACACTGTTTTAGGCACTTGGATACATCATTGAACAACAAAACATCCTGCCCTCTTGGTTCTTATGTTCTAATCAGAGGAGACAGATAAATGATACAATGGAAAATGGTTATACAGTGTGATAGAAGATGATGAGTATTATGCACAAAAAAAAAAGTAGGATAAAAGGATAGAAATCACAATGGAAACACATAGACAAGTCTTAGAAAATAAAAATAACAATAAATTCATTATTTTCTTATGCAAATAGTTAATACATTTCTAGAAATTTCCACTTATTCTTTCATTTTCATTGGACAGTCTGCAAAATCAAATACATTTTGTCTTCCACTCTCATGAATGGACTTGTAAACTGACTGAAAGACACCTGAAAATGTAAATAAAGCCCAACCACACACCTGTGGTGAAGCTCAGGGTACCCCAGAAGAGGTATCAAACTATTTGACAATTGATAATACCTGAGGAACCTCTGAGTCACTTTTGCTTGGGGCCTCAAATATGTGAATATATCACCACTAGCATGAATTCCAATCAAGATGGATGAAAAGAAGCATCCAAAAATCTGTCAACTAATAACTCAGTCAAGTAATCTGTAAATTTGTACAATGCCATCCCAGATCAGGTATAAATTTCTTTTTGCTTTATTACTAAAAAAAATTAACCATGTGAAAGCTAAAAATTAATGGCAATTTTGAGTGCAGATCATAGTAAATACATACTCCCTATAGCTGACTTTCATCAAATGACATTTCAAATACTAAGATGGGAAGAAGTTAAAATTCCCTCTGTTAAGACAAGACCAAAGATGAATGTATTAGTTTCTGACAGTCACTATAAAATTACCACAGACTTGGTGGCTTAAAACAGCAGGAATGTATTCTCTTAGAGTTCTGGAAGCAAGAAGTCTAACATCAATTTCACTGGGCTAAAATCAAGGTGCACCAGAGCCACCTGGCCTCTGAAATCTCGGGGGAATCTGCTTCTTGCCTCTTGCAGCTTCTGATGGTCGCCAAGATTCCATCATTCCATCCTGCATCACTCTAGTCTCTACCTCCGTCTTCATGTGACCTTCTCTTCTGTGTGTCTAATCTCCCTCTGCTTCTCTCTTAAGAACATCTGTGATGATGTTTAGGGCCCATTGAGATAATCCAGGATAATCTTCTCATTACAAGACCCTTAACTAATCACATCTACAAAAACAATTTTTCCAAAAAGGTAATATTTATAGGTTCTATTTACAGGTTCTAGGGATTAACATGAATATCATTTGGGGGGACCATTTCAAAATTTACCACAATGAATAATGTTCTCTTACTTAGAGGTAAGGGGGAAACCAAATTAAAGCATTTGGGAAAAAATCCTGTTCTCATGTATGCATGCATTACAAATCATCACCAAATATCATTTAAGCAGTAAATGCTGTTCTGAATTTCAAGAATTTTCTATTCTTCCAAATTAACTGGAAGTGTTAAATGTAAATGACAGCATATCAAGTATTCCATGACATTAATAGGTTTAATCTTCATTGACTTCAAAAAAGTTACTATAGATTCCAGGTATGGTCTTTTAGTTAAAGGAGAAAATGATTACAACAAAATGAATTGTTTTATTACTATAGAGATATGTTTTATACTCTAGTATTCATAGAACTGGGTATCAATTCTGATTTTTCAGTACAAATCTGTATTCTTAAATAATAGTTTTAGGACTCTTTATTTTTTTATATTGGTATTTCACATTTGCTAAGAAAGCTAACTCCTAGTACACACTCAAATACTAAAATCACATGACAAGGAGTTGTGTTCCTCTTAGAACTGAGAAAGCCACTTGAGATTACACCTTCTCTAACAGCAAGAGAAAAAAAACACAAAAAACCTACAAAACCATAACTCTTCTTGAGCCCAGTTCAGTTCAGTTCAGTCGCGCAGTCGTGTCCGACTCTTTGTGACCCCATGAATCGCAGCACGCCAGGCCTCCCTGTCCATCACCATCTCCCGGAGTTCACTCAGACTCACGTCCATCGAGTCAGTGATGCCATCCAGCCATCTCATCCTCTGTCGTCCCCTTCTCCTCCTGCCCCAATCCCTCCCAGCATCAGAGTCTTTTCCAGTGAGTCAACTCTTCGCATGAGGTGGCCAAAATACTGGAGTTTCAGCTTTAGCATCATTCCTTCCAAAGAAATCTCAGGGCTGATCTCCTTCAGAATGGACCGGTTGGATCTCCTTGCAGTCCAAGGGACTCTCAAGAGTCTTCAACACCACAGTTCAAAAGCATCAATTCTGCGGCGCTCAACCTTCTTCAATCAGAGTCTTTTCCAATGAGTCAACTCTTCGCATGAGGTGGCCAAAGTACTGGAGTTTCAGCTTTAGCATCATTCCTTCCAAAGGAATCCCAGGAAAGCATAATTAGTAAATATACTATATTTAAATCTAATTATAAGAGCATTCTTAAGCAGATCCTATAGCTCTGTGGGACTTAATTTCTGTCTCTATTCCCACTATGCCACAATAAGTACTCACATAACTAAGATCTTGACAATCTAAGCTTTCTTCCTCTGGCTTAGAAGGATCCTATCAACAATATATATTCAAATTTTGTCAGAATATTGGAAGAAGCCTGCAACTCTTTGATTCAACAAAATTAGAAACTAGCTTATCAACAGAAAAAAAATGGGCTTTCTTAAGGGGTGAAATAATTTGGGACATTTAAAGTGGATATTCATGTCATTAGAAAACCTCAAGAAGCAACTTGGAATGCTTGAGAAAAGCACCTGGAGGTGATACTGGGACAGCATGTACCCAAGAACACTAAAGGGAGGCTTCAGATGTATGACAGGAGATTCTGGATAGATTGTGCAGTCTCTTCCTTAGTCAGCTGTATTCT
The DNA here is from genome assembly GCA_006410675.1 of Oreotragus oreotragus. Lineage (NCBI taxonomy): Eukaryota > Metazoa > Chordata > Mammalia > Artiodactyla > Bovidae > Oreotragus > Oreotragus oreotragus. The sequence goes on from SJYX01000210.1 coordinate 197,822, forward strand.
TCATCAATCTACCTTGAGGTATCCATATGTTTCCTGGCTTACTCGTCAAATAAAAACGTACTGACTGGCCAATAAGAATATCCATCTGTTTGGCTACTCTACACTGTAAAGTATTCAACTGGCTTTCTAGCAAAAATTCTTTTCTGGTGAGTTTGGCAATATAAGCCAGCTTTCCTGGGATCTTATCTCCATACCCTCTCCTCTCAGCCCCAACTCAGCTTTGAACAATGATGGAGGTTTCTAGATCTAAAGTTTTGGAAGTCCCAACTCCAGAAAAGGGGAAAACTATAACCACAAAGTCTTGCTTATCAAGCTATTCCTCAATGCTACAAGTGGCACTTTGGAAGCAGAAACCTATTATAATCACCTTGACTGTGTCTACAAATAAATTTTTCAATATTTGAACTAACAGCCTTAAAATCTGTGATTCTCTGTATTCATTTGTCTCTCAAATTTTGGGCATAGCAGCTTGCCTTGTGACCTGTATTCTCTGAGGGATCTAAGAAGCATTGTTGATTTTTAGTTTGTTCAGTTTTTTTTTTTTTTTCAATTGTGGTGATGGGCTTGTCAACTTTCAAGTTCTTTACACCAGAAAAGCAAACTCTCGGAGTCAGTGAAGTACAGGGAAGCCTGACATGCTGCAGTAGTGGCTGAACAACAAGAGACTTCAGGGACAATGTCAAATGCAGCAACATCCTAGGGGTCTGAGAAGGAGAAGAGAGAGAGAAAGTACCTGAGAAAATGTTGGAATAGATAATTAGATGAAGACTTCCTTAACATGGGAAAGTATACACTCATCCTAGTCCAGGAAGTGCAGAGAGTCCCAGGCAGGATAAACCCAAGGAGGAACATGCCAAGACACATAGTAATCAAAATAACATAAGTTAAAGACAAAGAAACAGTATATGTAACAGCAAAGGAAAAGAGACAAAAAACAAACAAACAAACAAAAGCCCATAAGTTTATCAGGTCTCTCAGCAGAAACTCTGCAGGTCAGAGGAGAGTGGCGTGACATATTTAGAGCAATGAAAGAGAAGAACCTAAAACCAAGAATATTCTACCCAGCAAGACTCTCTTTCAGATTCACTGGAGAAATCAAAAGTTTTACAGAAAAAAAGAGCTGAGAGAATTACCACCAATAGACTAGCTTTGCAACAAATGCTAAAGGAACTTTTCTAGACAGGAAAGAAAAGACCAAAACTAGGAACAAGAAATTTTCTATTGGAAAAGCTCACCAGTAAAGACAAACACACAGTAAAGGTAGAAAATCACCTGCACACATTTATAATATCAAAAACAGCAATTATGAGGAGAGTGCAAATGCAGGATATTGGAAATGCATTTAAAATTAAAAACCAGCAACTTGAAATAATCTTTTTTATGTATAAACTGTTATATTAAATCTTCATGGTAACTGAAATCCAAAAATCTACAATAGATACAGACACAAAAAGGGAAACAAAACACAACACTAAAGTTAGTAATCAAATCACAAGAGAAAAGAACAAAAGAGACCCAAAAAACAAATTCAACACAAATTTTTTAAATGACAATAAGAACATACATATCAATAATTACCTTAAATGTAAATGGATTAAATGTTCAAACCAAAAGACAGACTGGCTGAATAGATTTTTTAAAACTCCAGTTCTATGGACACATACAAACTGAAAGTGAGGGGATGAAAAAAGGTAATCCATGCAAATAGATCAATATTCAAGAAATCTGGAAAACACAGCAGTGGCCACAGGACTGGAAAAGGTCAGTTTTTATTTCAATCCCAAAGAAGGACAATGTAAAGAATATTCAAACTACCACACAATTGCACTCGTTTCACATGCTAGCAAGGTAATTCTCAAAATCCTTCAAACTAAGCTTCAATAGTACATGAAACTTGAACTTCCAGATGTACAGGCTGGATTTAGAAAAAGCAGAGGAAACAGAGATCAAATTGCCAATATCAGCTGGATCATAGAAAAAGCAAGAGAATCCCAGAAAAAACATTTGCTTCTGCTTCATTGACTATGCTAAATTCTTTGACTGTGTGAACCATAACAAACTATGGGAAATTCTTAAACAGATGAGAATACCAGACCACCTTACCTGCTTCCTGTGAAACCTGTATGCAGGTCAAGAAGCAACAATTAGAATCGGGCATGAAACAATGGACTGCTTCCAAATTGGGAAAGGAGTACATCAAGGCTGTATATTGTTGCCCTGTTTACTTAAATTATATGCAGATTGAAGTGAAGTGAAGTGAAGTCGCTCAGTCGTGTCCGACTCTTTGTGACCCCATGGACTGTAGCCCACCAGGCTCCTCCATCCATGGGATTCTCCAGGCAAGAACACTGGAGTGGGTTGCCATTTCCTTCTCCTGGGGATCTTCCCAACCCAGGGATCGAACCCGGAGCTCCCGTGTTGTAGGCAGACGCTTTACCGTCTGAGCCAAATACTGGGCTGGATGAAGCACAAGCTGGAATCAAGAAATACCGATGACACCACTCGTATGACAGAAAGCAAAGAGGAACTAAAGAGCCTCTTGATGAAGGTGAGAGAAGAGAGTGAAAAAGTGGGCTTAAAACTCAACATTCAACAAATGAAGATCATGGCATTCAGTCCCATCACTTCATGGCAAGCAAAGAGAGAAAATATGGAAACAGTAACAGACTTTGTTTTCTTGGACTCCAAAATCACTGCAGGTGGTGACTGCAGCCATGAAATTAAAAGATGCTTACTCCTTGGAAGAAAAGCAGTGACAAACCTAGACAGCATATTAAAAAGCAGAGACATTTCTTTGCCTACAAAGGTCTGTATAGTCAAAGCTATGGTTTTTCCATTAGTCATGTATGGATATGAGAGCTGGACAATAAAGAAGGTTGAGCACCAAAGAATGGATGCTTTCCAACTGTGGTGTTGGAGAAGACTCTTGAGAGTCCCTTGGACTGCAAGAAGATCCAACTAGTCAATCCTAAAGGAAATCATTCCTGAATATTCATTGGAAGGACTGATGCTCCAATTCTTTGGCCACCAGATACTAAGCCAACTCATTGGAAAAGATCATGATACTGGGAAAGACTGAAGGCAGAAGACAAAGGAGACAACAGAGGATGAGATAGTTGGATGGCATCACTGACTCAATGGATGTGAGTTTGAGCAAACTCTGGGAGATGGTGAAGGATAAGGAAGCCTGGTGTACTGCAGTCCAGGGGATTGCAAAGAGTCGGACATGACTGAGCAACTAAACAAAAACATGCAAATAGAAATCAAAAGAAAACTGGAATAGCAATACTCATTTTAAAAAAAAAACAGACTTTATAATAAAGACTTACAAGAGACAAGGAAGGAAACTAGATAATGGTCAATGGATCAATTCAAGAAGAAGATATAACAATTATAAATATATACACACCCAACATAGGAGCACCAAAATATTTAAGACAAATACTAACAGCTCTAAACAGAAAAATTGACAGTAACACAGTAATAGTGAGGGACTTCATCACCTCAACTTCATCAGTGTTGAGGAGTTCAACATCTCAACTTCATCAGTGGAAAGAGCATGCAGAAAGAATATCAGTAAGAAAACACAAGCTTTAAGTAACACATTAGACCAGAGAGCCTTAATCAATATTTATACAGCATTCTATCCAAAAGCAGCAAAACACACATTCTTCTCAAGTGCACGTGGAATATCCTCCAGGATTGATCACATGCTTGGCCTCAAGGCAACCCTAGGAAAACTTAAGAAAATTAAATTCATATGAAGCATCTTTTCTCACCACAATGCTGTGAGATTAGAAATGAACCAGAAAGGGGTGGGGGGGAGAACTGTAAAAAAAAAAAAAAAAAAAAANTTCTTTTCCATGGGAATGGTCTTGATCCCTGTCCCCTGTACAATGTCACGAACTTCCGTCCATAGTTCCTCAGACTATCTATCAGATCTAGTCCCTTAAATCTATTTCTCACTTCCACTGTAAGGAATTTGATTTAGGTCATATCTGAATGGTCTAGTGGTTTTCCCCACTTTCTTCAATTTAAGTCTGAATTTGGTAATAAGGAGTTCATGATCTGAGCCACAGTCAGCTCCCAGTCTTGTTTTTGCTGACTGTATAGAGCTTCTCCATCTTTGGCTGCAAAGAATATAATCAACCTGAATTCGATGTTGACCATCTGGTGATGTCCATGTGAAGAGTCTTCTCTTGTGTTGTTGGAAGAGCATGTTTGCTATGACCAGTGCATTCTCTTGGCAAAACTCTGTTAGCCTTTGGCAGAGTACAAGAGGAAAAAAGCATCTGTCAATGGAAATGTGGAAGAAAAACACAAATGTTTACAAATTTTTAAAGGTCAGTGATGCGCTAAAAGGATAATTTAAACTGCTTGGGAGGACCCAAAGAGCACACATTCATTCTCCAGCTCTTTTCCATGTATCTCCCTCCTCATAACAAAGATTGGAGCATAACGGAGAATCTAAGAAAGCCCCTCTTGGTAGGGAAAGGCATGAAGCCCTACTGTATCTCAGATCCTTCTCCCACAGGAAGCAAAAGCCTAAGGCTCTGAGAAAGGAGCAGAGAAGCCATGCCCCCAGGTGAAGACCCTCTGCTTCTGGAGGAAGGCAGAAGAAAAGCCACCTTCTATTGTGAGAAGATAGAACACCACACACCTCCACTCCCAGGCAAAGACCTGATGGAAATTTGGATCTTCAAAGAAATGAAAAGAATCAAAACAGGAAGAATTAGGACAAATATAAAAAACATTTTCCTTATTTTTATTCATTTTAAAAGATAACTGACTAAAGCAAAATCATTCTAGAAGTTATAACATGAGCAGAAATAAAATTTATGACAGTAGCACAAAATATCGGAAGGAAGAAACAAATATATACCATTACAAGGTTCTTAACATTGCATGTGAAGTAGCAAAATATTATGTAGAGATACACTTTGGTAGGATGTCTATACAGTAACCTCTAAAGCAATGTCTAAAACCAAAAAAAAAAAAAAGTATATATAACAAGCCAATATTATTAATAGTTGTGTCAAAATAGAATCATTTAAAAAATCAATGCAAAAGAAAAGAGAAAAAAGAACAAACAACAGATAGAACAATAAAACAAAGAGCAAAACAGTAGATTTAAATTCAGGCTTATTGATGACTGCATTAAATGTAAATACGGATTACAAATAAAAGACAGAGATTGTCACGTTTGGATTTTAAAAAAGCAAGACCAAAAGATGTGCAGTAAAAGAACCACGCTTATTAAAAGTAAAAGAATGAGAAGAGCTGTATAAACACTAATCAAAAGAATGCTGGGGCAGTTATACTAATGAGCCAAAGCAGATGCTGGTACAAGGGATATTACTAAGACAAAGGGGAGCTGTCAATAATGCTGAATGGTTAAAATATACCAAGAAGAAATAGCAATACTGAATGTGCAGGCACTTAATTACAGAGCTTTAAATACACAGGCAAAAACTGATAGGACTGAAAGAAGAAATAGAAAAATCCACAAGTATGGTTAGGGATTTCAAAAATCCTCTCTCAGGAAGATTGTAAAGTTAGTAGACAAAAAAATCAGTAAGAGTTTTTAAAATTTGAACAATATCATCAACTAACCACTCAACAACAGTAGAAAACATATTTTTAAACCACAATAGATTATACTCTGGGCCCTAAAACAAATTTCTCAACCCATTTGAGAGAACTAAAATCATATAAAGTATGACCTTTAACCAAATGAAATATGACATGCAGATTTCAAGGCCATAGGGAGCTCTAAGAAAGGCTGATTTTCATCCGTTCTGTCAGAAGAAGTTGAAAAAGCTCCTATGAAGGAAATAGCATCTGATGTACAATTTTGATAAGTTGGAAGGAGGTTGCTTCACACTGAGAAAAGAATGTGAATCAAAGAATGAGAACAGGAAAGTAAAGTCATGAAAGCGATTTCATTTTCGTTGGGGAAATATAAGGTAAAATCATGATGCAAATGGGGACTTTTTTTTTTCTGGCCTGACCTGTGGAATCAGGCTGAGTGAGTGGTACCTAATTCAATCAGAAGCTGGCAATCCTCAAGATAATATGAGCATGCATGTCACTTGTCAGCAGAGTAAGAGAGAACACTGGAGTTGAAGAGGCTATTATAATAGTCCAGACAAGAAGCAGTAAATGTCTCAACATGAATACCAGCAGTAAAAAAGTAAACAAGTATAAAGTTTTGGTGTGAATATATAAATGTTGAAACTGATTTAATTGGCAGACGTGTGGTGGTTGTGGGATGGACAAGAATCAAAGGAGGTCCTCAAGAAACATGGTGGGGTTTTGATTTGGGACAACTTGGAAGATGGTGGTGCCATGAAAAAAATTATTTTAAAAAGTTATATATATAACATATGTAAACTTGAAGGAAAAGTCAGTGGAAAGAGATAAAGAGAAATGATGAGCTGGATTTCCAAGAAGAATTGTTAAATATTCCCAGTTCATCCAAATAAAGACTAGAGAGAGAAGAAAGCATCCTGCAACTGGAGATGAAGATGGGACTCGGAGTCTGAATTTAAAGTCATCTACATAGAGGTGGGAGGAGAAGATACAAAGAAAGAAGGGAAAGATATCAGGAGTCGGACTTGGGTTTGTCTACATTCAAGGAGAAAGATAATGAATTAACAGTGAAGATAGCCAAGGACTGTCCATTACTAGGGATTTTCCATTCAACAAAAAGGTTTTATTATCATAACACTGTACACTCAAATGTGAACTCTTCAGCTATTGCTCTACAAAAACAACAATAAAAACTTGTTTCCTTTGCTGCTATAGAACAGACTATTAAGACATTATTATGATCCATTAATTCAGTTCCATGACATACTGAAAACATGGTCAGAATACATTCTACTCGAAAATTTTAAATCACTCTGCCACATATCATCTGTGCATATAAGTTTAGCAGAATGATATTTTCTTTTAAATATCACTTAAGATCACTCAATTATGAGAGCAGAAGGAGAGGTCCCTTTAGTAATAGTGTTGTTGAATATTGGAATGAAAATCCTTGAGCTCCTTGTCTTATGAAATAAGTCATTTTGTGTGCATAAAATATAGTTCAACATTAAGCATTTTCTTCAAAATGGGGGACAAATCCCAGAGTAATCTTCGTACAAAGTTATTTTAGGTGCCTAATGCCTGTAAAATTATAGTTGTGCCTTGTCCTAAAGTTGAGAGTCTTTCAACATTTCATCATAAACCCCGTTTTTCAGGGGCTTATAATGCAACTCTAGAAATTTGCTTCGGGATGAAACTTGGAATACCCAATTTCAATCTGATCTTAGTTATAACCAGTTGAAATAAAGACAGAAAAGTTTGTGTTATCTGTCTCCACCTTTGGCTCTAGGCAATATTCAGTTTAAAGAAATACTCTCAGGCATTTCCACTAATTTCTCATTTTTCAAAAATCTTCATCTTTGGAATTTTAAAAATACAGCAAAAAGGATAAAAAGGAAAATTTAATGAGTAATTAGTGTCTCAAGAGAAGGATAAAGAGTTACTGAATCTTTCATCGCCAACTCACCCTCCAAAATCCAGATAAGGTCAGCAGATACTGAAACTCATTACAGCATAATGACATTTATTTTCAGTGAAGAGCTTTGATTGAATGAGAATAGAATACTTAATAGGCCTATAGCATAAAAGACATGTGAAAATTTAACCATAAAGAGTTCACCATATGATGTGGTAATACCAGAGTTTTTAATGTTAAAAAAAAAAAAAACAGCAAAACACTACTCTGAAACATAGCAGTAGCTTTTATCTCAAACATTTATTGTTTCCTTATTCATATAACAAATTCCCTTTCCCTAATGAGAAGATGTATCAAGTTAGCGGATAAAAAGATATTCAAACATAAATAATTACAAATTATCATTATAATATTAAGTGCTGGAGAAGGTATACAGAATAGGATGCTTTAACAACCTGAGAGTTAATATATTTCCCTAGAAGCTACATAGCTATTTGACGAGATGAAGAACAACAAATGTAGTCATTGTTTGCTTTGGCGATTCCTATATTCCTTTAAACACAGCCCCGTCTTCAGAGCAATGCTTCATTTACGGATTGCCAAGTATCTCTCATCTTCGGCACACCCCACCGTCACTGATCACACACATCATCACAGTACCACCTAACATAACATAAAGTGGTCCCCTCATGTCTAGCAAAGAGTAGGCCCTCAACACCCCCTCCTCCCCCATTTCCTTTGCATTTCTTCCCTCCTTCCCATGGTCAAGGACATCCATGCCCTATAACTCATCTTCAAACTCTGTGTGCACTTTTGAAGGTTTTTCATAATACATGTGGGCCAGATCTGATAGTTTTAATGTCTAAATACAAGAAGGAGAATCAGGTTGAAAGCTAAGGTATACAAACTGACATGACAGGTAATAAATTTGATTGAAAGGTAACAAGACGAAAATGATTTCAAATTTTAATCTCCATTCTGCTACTCGCCAGCTGTTCTTAACCTGTCTGAGCCTGAGTTTTCTTATGTGCAAAATGAAAACATTGGATCAAGAGATTTCTGAGATCCTTTCTGGCTCTAGAGTCTTGAAATTCTTGTGGAAAGACGTATTCAGTCCAGTTAGATAAATTTTTTGTTGTTGTTATTAGGCCCAATTAAACTCATAGATAACAGTTTTCTCCCCCTCAAAAGTATTTTGCTGTTTTGACTAAACAGGATAATGTCTGGGAAAAATTAGACTTGCTACTGAAGTTCACTGATTTGTACATTAAGGACTCCCTTCCCAACAATAGACAGCTGATCATTTGACCGTTGCCTGGCTGCAGGGCCAAATCCGTAGGAGAAAATAAGGACAGATCCTTAACGAAATCCCTCATTCTTGTAGATATGAAACTAACTCATTGGAAAATCCAGTCGCTTTTATGGGTGAGCTGTGCATGTGAAGTACAAGCTTGTTAAGAACTTAAACCAATATTCACAATTCGATGTCAGCTAGATTCCCTTTCTTCCCCATCCCTCAGTGAAGTACTATCAAAGAAGAGTTATAAAGATGAGAGAAGGGAGAAAATGAACCTATGTATCTCTGAATTCATCTCCAGCTCACTGTGAAAATGTGCAAGGTATTTTAAAGCGCCAGAGTCTGAATATGTTAAGAGAATTTGGCCACTCAATTTGCCTACCCCAGTAGCTATCCAACTAAAGTGTGGAAAAAATTAAAAGATGCATGGTAAAACAGATTCAAACCTTTCCCACCTTCAGAACCAGGTCAGACAGTACCCTGTCAGAATCTCTTGTCTTTTCTCTCTAAATAAGAACTGCTATCAGTAGCTCTAGGAACCACGGCCCTGCTCCTATTCTACCAAATAACTGAGTTAAATTGGGGTTGTGCTTTCACATCAGAGAGGAAAAATATGCCATATGTGCATGTGTGCTAACTCACTTCAGTCGTGTCTGACTCTGTGCGACCCTGTGGACAGCAGCCAGGCAGGCTCCTCTGTCCATGAGATTCTCCAGGTGTGAATGCTGGAGTGGGTTGCCATGCCCTCCTCCAGGGGATCTTCCCAACCTGGGGATTAAACCAGCGTCTCTTACATCTCCTGATTGACAGGTGGGTTCTTTACCACTAGAGCCACTTGGGAAGCCCAAGGTTATGCCACAAAGTGCTGCAATAGCTCCAAGTAGGAGGAAAAACCAAGGGAACCACAGAAACATGCAAGGATCAGGCATTTTTAGAAATTAGGGGCATCAGATTCCATAGGAACTCTGACTCTCCCCTTGGTGTAGTCCCATTTTGGAGGCTCTGCAGTGTAAGCCAAGATCCTGGACAGTAATGTGCCTCTAGAGTACATGGTAATCCTTTACTAAGCAGCTTTGAGGTCAGGAAGTATAATTTCAATTCTGCATCAGAGTACAGTACTGAACACACTCTAAGGACTGAAAACAGAGGGAATTTAATGCAAGGAATTAATTACGCAGGTGGAATTGCTGACAAACCAAACTGGAGAAAGTCAAACAACCCAGAAATGAGCAAAAAGCAAGAAGCCACCCCATGAGCTGCAGGGACAAAAGGAGCAGCTGTGTTACCAGGGGCCTGAGGAAGGCGTCACCCAGAAGAAGCTGGACTCGCCTCAGCCTGTGCAGCAGGGGCTGGAGTCTGAAGGCTGGGCAGCCACCCGTTGCAGAACATACCCCGTCTGCTCCCTTCCTCCTGCCCTTCAGTCTCCTGCCACTGTCTCCTCTTGTCTGAAGCCAAAAGGAAGACAGTTTGAGAGCAGAGATGCAGCCTGCTGGGATTAGCGCCTCTGAGGTGCAGAGCAGGGCTGAGGAAGGACGAGGAATAGATCTGAATCTGCAGCACAGGAGTCAAGGACCAGAATGGGGATTTTCATCCACTCATTAACGGGCACATGGAGACTTCACTGACAGTCCAGTGGTTAAGACTCAGCACTGCTAGTGTAGGGGATACAGGTTCAGTCTCTGGTCTGGGAAGTAAGGTCTCACACACCTTGCAGTGTGGCCAGAAGATTTTCTAAAATGCATACAGAGTGAGTACCTGCTATGGGGTCAGGGATTTCTCACTGGAGCAGGATGTAACTAACGCAGTAAGTCCCAAAGGAGCTAAGATGTTTTGGAAAGGACATATACGTAAGCTCATAATTAAAATCCCTGTGTGTGAGAAGTGATAAGATACATGAGAACTCAGAGGAGGGAGTGGTGGTCAGGGAACGGTGCTCTTTATATCATAAATATGCTCTTTAATTCCCTCGGGAAATATGTTAAAATGGTGTATCTTGGATTGGAAACACAGACTCTGTATTCTTATCACAGAATCTCTTCTCTTAAAAACCCATAAAAAGGTCCTATAGAAATTATCGTTGCTCTTTTTATTTCTTACTCTCCATGATCAAATGACTTCTGTCATCTTTGAGAGATTTTGACTGTCTCTGGAAAATGATGGCTAGAGTAACCCAACCAAAATGAATATTGTGGTAAGGAGGCCATTAAGCTGGAAAGACACACAGCCAAAAGTGTTCTGGTAGACTACGAGTCAAGAAGGGGCTGAGGGGAACAAGAACAAATTCAGCCTTTGCAAATGTAAGGAGATTTTCCAGTAAAGCGACAATAATTTAATTACAAAAATGCTTCTGATACTGCTACCCATGAAATCTTTTTTGGCAAAACAACTGACAGGATAAGGAGAGCCGGCTAAGTGATTACTGATAGGTTTGAATTAGAGCCAGATTAAAGGTACTATACTGGCTTTCCGTGTAGGGTGCCTGAAGCAGAAGCCAAACATTCAGGACTGAACCCTCTCACTAGCATATAATCCAAGGCCACCCTGGTCTGTCAAGGCACACTGACAAGTTTTAAGTTAGCAGGCTGAACATCAACATTTTTGTCTTCTGATTTATTTACCATTAGGACGAAATATTAACATAGTCTGATTGATTTCTATGGCAAAAATCAAATGTTAACCGCAATCATACTAGATGACATAACTACAGAATAATCATTTCAAAAGAGCAAATCATACGCGCCATAAAGAACCACAGGACCATTTCACTTCTTCATCGCCCCACAGTGCTTTGTGTTTTATAGTCAAAGTCTTAACAGCCCATGAAGGCTGATAAACACCTTGTGTTTAATAGCAGACTAAAAATGTAATCATCATTAAATGATTTTTAAGCCTGGGTGTGGCTCCGTTTATATAAATTCATTCTTTTTTTTTTTTTTTTTTTTCTGACGCTTTGTATTTTATTGGGAACCATCCAGATTTTTATTTAAAACAGAAATCCGGGGGGTGGGGGGACAGAAAAAAAAGAAAAAAAACTGCACAGTTTCTGTTCTGGACCATTAATTTTTCAGTCAGATCTAACTATCATTTAATTGGTTCCTGATGCTAAAACTTGGATTCCACTTTAAATGCTTGAAACTAGAGCATATAGAATAATTTGTTATGCTGAGCTATTCATCCCAAATGTCCAGGGAAAATAAACCAATCTCAAAATAAAACTGGGCTACCTTCTGTGATGACACAAAATTAATAGTACAGTCTAAGAAATAAACCTGGTGTCTGTTTGCCAAAAGAAAAAAATCATTAGCATGTCTATGATGAAGTAATATTTAATTCATATTAATGCCTAATGTAAAAGGAGTTCTGTTCATTGAAAAAGCAAAAAAATCCGTGAACATAAATATTAGAAAGTGACCTAATTTAACAAGAATCAAAATCATTATTCAGATAAATCTGCTTCTTATTCGGTATGTAAATGGGTTTTTATTACATCTTATTTCTTTTAAAAATCAATTAAAATTAGTTCTGGTAATATTTATTTTCTATACTTAATTTCTAGAGACAAATTCAAGCTTCTAAAGATTTCAAGGCAGTCTGCATTGTTACTTCACAACTTGAAATCTAAAAAGGAAAATACTTTATAGATATGACTTTTTTAAATATAAGAATAGAAAAAAAGAATTATTGGATAATTTAATTTAACCAGAAAAGTGCCTTGGGAGATTTGCATTGTAAATAGGTTTCTGTTCACAGCAAACAGAGTCAATTTGTAATCTGACTCAACTAACCAGCTCAGAAAAATAACCTCTGAACAGAAATTCCACACATGCAAATAAGCACCAGTGAAGATCCTTGTGAAATAACTGCTAGTTCAGCATGAACCCAATGCAATTTGGTAACCAGCTTCTGGAGAGATGCCCAATTAGTTAAATAATTCCTCTAGCCTGAATGCAGCCCTATAAGTGCTCAAATCTAAAATTTTTTGGAGTTTTTCAAGGATAGGTTGTAGGTCCTCAGCTATTGATGGTGTCTATTAATATGTTTTTGTATCTTCAGTAATCATGTGCTAAGTTGCTTCTGTCATGTCCCACTCTGTGAGCCTATGGACTTGGGCCTGCCAAGCTCTTCTGTCCATGGGATTATCCAAGCGAGAATACTGGAGTGGGTTGCCATTTCCTTCTCAATAATCATAGTCTTTTGTAAATCAAGAGCTCTTTTTACCCCTGAAATGAAGTTTAAAGACAATAGAACCAAGTCATTTTCTAGTGGTTGAAATAGCAAGAGAAAAAGGAGATTTGTGATGCACAATTCATTTAATTTGGGGAAGGTAGGGCATAAAATGGAGAAGGAAATGGCAGCCCACTCCAGTATTCTTGTCTGGAGAATCCCATGGGTGGAAGAGCCTGGTGGGCTGTAATCCATGAGGTTGCAAAGAGTTGGACATGACTGAGGGAACTTAGCATGCACACATGCACTCAGGGCATAAAGCTTGCTTATCTTCTGTAAATATTTTTGAAATATATTAATAAAATTCATCCTATTGCTGTTTTAACTCTAATCCCTAACCAATACTTTCACCCAGATACAAAGCACTGACTAGAGACATATTTTTACAATTCCTTTTCCTAATCTGCTCCTGATGAGTTATTTCCAGTTGTTTCTTTTCTATTAGTTTCGAGTTGCAGTATCAGAAACATTTAACAGTATTGGAAATTTTTGTCACTTTTGTAATTAGATTATCATTGCCTGAACGCTGAATCTGTTGTCCTTCCCTGAGCCCCTTACTCATCTCGTGGTCTATGAAGATACTTTTGGCTGTATGGTTTTCCAGCCTAATGACCTCCCCACCAACAGATCAGAATTTTTGTGTTGACTTAACTATCTTCCCTTATTTTCCTTTCTAACATCAGTTTCCACTGGCAAAATGGTGCCTTGGTGCCAAGAATTCACCATCTTTCCTTGCCCCAAAACTTCAACCTCTGGTGTTACCCAGCTCAAAGAACAGTAGCAGGTCACAAGACAAAACTGGCTAGACGCGAAGATGCCTCTCGCTCCCTCAAGTCCCACGTCACTCACCCATCCTGTCCAGTGGACCCCAAATGTGCTGCACGTTCATCTCCTCATTTTCACTCTTTGCTCATTGCCTTTGTGTCTTTGTAAATGTTTGCCTGGACTATTACAGTACTCCTTTGCCGTTTTACTCTATCCCCTCTCTTCCTTTCCCCTTCAACTTTAACCCTCCAGTCAGGCAGGTCCCTCTACTTCAAAAAGTCATCAGTGGCTCCAAACGCCTACAGTCTAAACTCCTTGGCAGATCTTACCAGACCGTCTGGCCCACATCTCTCGCCAACCTCCATGTTTACTTCAATTTGTGTTTCCCCAAACTTCTCGTTTCCTTTTTACCTTTGAGTTTGCTGCTTCCTCTCCGTGGAATATCTTTCCCATTTCACCCTGTAAAATCTTCCTAGAGAATTCCTTTCAGATTCAAGTTCTTCTACCTCTATAGGGAACCTCCCACGTCCAGCCCTGGCAGTAAGGCTTTCTCTGGTCTTCCTTCCTGGGTACTATTGCACTCTCCCAAGGACATTCACCCACTGCCAGGGAATTAGCAATGAGAGGTGCACATTTCCTAAGAGGTAGGGTTTGTTTTTTTTTTTTTTTTTAAATCAGTTTCTGAATTCCTAACATCTAATACAAGTTCTGAGAATCTGAAGAGAAGAGGACAATGGAGGAAGAAAAAGAAGAAGAGAGAAAATGAAGGAAGAAGGAAGAAAAGAAAGTAGAAAGGAAAAAACAGAGTCAGAGGGATAAAACAACTTAAATGCCCATACTAGAATGCAGAAACTTTCAGCCAATTTAGACATCAACTACTAAAAAAAATGGCGCAGTAAAATGTCCAAAGCAGAAACTAATGTGACATTGTAAATCAACTATTCTCCAGTAAATTAAAAAATAATAATAATACAAAGAAATCCTTTTAGCCTACACATGGAAGTTTGTGGATGAAGCCTGAAAAAGATCTAAAACATAGTACAGTCCTTTCTAACATAACTGAGTCATAAGTTGAGATTGGTTTCTGAAACCAATAGTATCTAGAAATAAAGAATATAATGAATGTCTGAACAGTGTGTGGGGGTCAATTTTCCTCCAAAATACACCCTAGAGATTGCAAAGGGAGAGAGAGGATAAAGGTTGACTAGATGTGATTGGAGCAAAAAAATCACCTTTTCCCCCTTCAAAAGTCATCAGAGAAAGGAAAGGGGGGTTGTACATTAATGGAAAAATATCAACCACTCTGATTAAATGTAACATATTTTTTACTCACTCAAATTTCAGAAGGTCGGGGGAGGGGCCGAAGGGTGTGTTTTTACTAATGATTAATCATCCTTTCTCTGTGTTTTTCAACCTGGTGACACTGTTGAACTGGGTGAGGGAAGAGAAGAATTAAAGTCAGTTTTCTCTGATTCTACTAGAACATGACCCTTAATGAACGTTTCCCTTGGTTGTTCACTTTCATGTACCCACTGAGATCCCTGCTTGAAAGGGTTTTTCTTTTATGACTTGTCACCTAAACATTCTTCTTTGACTTACGTGGAAGAATAATCAAATAAAGGAAGTTACGGCACAACATTATTATCCCCAAAGCAATTTATAATAGATAAGGTATTGTCTGGTTAAAAAAAAAAAAATGAATTCCGAGATGATCATTTGTTAAAATATTTGAGAAAGATATGAATGTCTTTTTCTAAAGGAGTCTGCTTTTCCTATATGGTGGCAAAAAAAAAAAAAAAAAGCCTACAGACACAGCAGGAATAAATAATTCTCAGTGATTTATTTACAGAGCCTGAAGTGTATGGTTCTGAACAAGATATTTCCCAGAGCTTGCAGCAGCAATCTTGAGGCAACACCAGACACGTTCCAAGTTCCCAAACTACTTTTCCACAGACGTTTACCTCTATTCTCCATGCTGTATTTTCTGCTCCAAGGACAGCAACTGATTTCGTTTGCTTTTTTCCTCTAACACATATGCCTCTCCCATGATGCTAAACCTCTAAGGTCTCAAATGAAGCGATATAGGTGAGACTGACTCAGTGCCGTTTAATCACCAGTCAGTCAAACACTCAAACATCATCCCCTATTTCATCCCTGACGTACTGCCTGTCCCAGATAAGCCATTTACCTCCATTCACTCACTCAGTATCCATGGAATGAGAAACTACTGTGTTCCTGGTACAGTACTGAGTGTGTGTATGCGCTCAGTTGCTCAGCTGTTTTAGCCTCTTTGCAATCCTATGGACTGTAGCCCGCCAGGCTCCTCTGTGTATGGGATTTCCCAGGCAGGAATACTAGAGTGGCTTGCCATTGCCTTTTCCAGGGGATCTTCCTGACCCAGGGATCAAAACCACATCTCTTGCATCTCATGCCTTGGAAGGTGGGTTCTTTACCGCTACTGAGCACCAAGATACAAAGAACCTGCTGTTCTTCAGTGTGACCCATAATGACGATACTAAGTAACCAGTGCCGTAAAAGAGGGAGACAGAAAATCAGGATGCAGACACAGAGGAGCAACCAACCCTAGCTCCTTTCTTCAAAGGAAACAGAAGCTTGCCTTCAAAGGAAAGTCACTATACTTAACCCCAGAAATCAGTGCCTATAATGCCAATGTGCTGTCGGATTAAAGTTTATCACTTTTTCAAGAGCTGGATCTGTAAGATCTTCTTCCATAGACAAAACTAAGAAGTAGCTTGAGGACATTATCTAGACACCTGTTGGTGGGGATGGGGAAGGTGGAAGATTACCTAGGAAAGAGAATAAACATGTACGAATTATTGAGAGATGAGCTTACAGTGCCTGTGGAAATGTAGTCCAAGTTCCCGTCTGTGGTTGAGCATTAACAAAACACCTCCACCAGAGGCCAGCAAGAGCAAATTCATGGAGACTCGTTCCAACTCGCGGTGACATAGGACTGAATGATTTTCAAGGCACTTTTACCCATGTTATCACCACGCACCCAAGGGTTCCTCAGAGAGTGAGAAAATTGAGGCACTCACGGAAAATATTAACATCCCATCTGACCAGGACAATTGAGAATCACAGGGTCTTACTAGTAACTAGCCCACCTAGATGAGTTCTCCAGTCTTCTGAGGCCTGAATCCCCTTCCACCAAGACACAACTTCTTGTACTTCACTGTGTGAAGAAACAGAAAGAGTGAAATCTCAGTACAGAAACAGGCTTTGTGGTCAGAACAATCAGATAGATGTGACCACATCATGTACATGTGATACAAATAAAATTTCTGTCTTTTTTTCTCATTAAACTTTTTTCCATTGTGTCTCAAATGCCCACATGTGATAACTAGAATAGATTCTTTACTGTGCTAGATATCACACTGAGAAAGAATAAACTCTGGAAAACGAAAGTAGGAGCAGAGCATCTTTGATAAAAGGTAGAGGTTCTGGAGGTCAGTACTTCCTACCACAGACTAAGAGGGACTGAGGGGATTATGAGGAGGAAAATATCAGTCTTGGAAGGGATTATGAAATCCACTCGAGACCAGAGATGTTTGCCTTGTAAATCTACTCATCATCTCCAGAAACCTGGGATGGCTTTCCCTTGGTTGAAGTGAAGTGAAGTCGCTCAGTCGTGTCCGACTCTTTGCGACCCCATAGACTGGAGCGTTACCAGGCTCCTCTGTCCATGGGATTTTCCAGGCAACAGTACTGGAGTGGATTGCCATTTCCTTCTCCAGGGGATCTTCCCGACCCAGGGCTCGAACCCAGGTCTCCTGCATTGTAGACAGACGCTTTACTGTCTGAGCTATTAGCAGAAGGAAAATACAGGTGTGGACTAGGACTCAACACTACCCACCACTGGACAGAAAGAGATGCCAACCCCAGGGGANCTTCTCCAGGGGATCTTCCCGACCCAGGGCTCGAACCCAGGTCTCCTGCATTGTAGACAGACGCTTTACTGTCTGAGCTATTAGCAGAAGGAAAATACAGGTGTGGACTAGGACTCAACACTACCCACCACTGGACAGAAAGAGATGCCAACCCCAGGGGAAGTTGGGAATGAGGAGGGAATGAGCAAGCTCAGCTCTGCTGAAAGTGGTTGAATCTGGAACTGGACTATGAGGCGTGGGGGATGCAGCAATGGAGGGACTACACCCGCTGTGTTCCTGGTATATTGGCTGGGTTTTGTTACTACAAAACAGACCTAACCTAACAATGTCTCAAATAAGACGGATGTTTACTTTTCTTTCAACTGTCAGTCCCAGCAATCCAGCAGGTATGACAGGTCCCTGGCGCCAGGAACCCCGGCTCCTTCTTGCCTGTTGCTCAGTCGTAGCTGCTCCACCTGCAGACCTCTCACCCCACTGCAGCCAACAGAGAGAAAGAGGAGAAAAAGGTGTGGCCTCTCCCTTTAAGGATAAATCGCCAAGTTGCACACAGCACTCTTGTTAATATATTACTGGCTAGAACACCATCACCGGTGCATACCCAGTTGCCAGGGAAGCCCAGCTAAAAATTCTGCTACTACTACAGAAACAAGGGAAAGCAGATGTCGGAAGACAGCCAGCTTCTTCGGCCACAGATCCAGCCCTGAAGAGTCAGTTATGACAGAACTTTTCCCTTCATCCCCCAACTCAACTACAACTCATTTCTCACACTTTGGTGTAATAATGAGGCTCTTGCTCCAGCTGAACTGCAACCCCATTTCTGAACCACTAAGACATCGGCCACTCCCAGCAATAGGAGCTGCAAGCTCAGGATTTGCTTACAAAGACTCCTCCAGAGTGACTTAGCCTCATGAATATATCACTGATATTTTTCAAGCACTTGCTCTTAAGACAAGTGTTAAGAACTAATTAGTGATTAAAAGAAACATTACCTTTAATAAGTAAATATCATTCCATGAGAAATAGAAATGTTCTCTGCCCCCCACTAGAGAAATCACATACTTTTGGGCATACTAAGAATAGTACTTTAATACTTGGGAGATATGAAAAGATGATGAAACTGCCTTGTTTAGTGATATAGTTTGAAAGCAACAGTTAAGAGCACATTTCTCAATTCTCTCTCCATTTACCAATCTCGAGATGTCACTACATTAATAAAGGGAGAGGACACTAAATCTGAGCTTGAAATGATTCATACCCAGTTCTAATCAAAATTGGGTTGAATGAATACAAGGAATTTATTTGGATTAATATTACTCACAGCAAAGATTCCAAGAAAGACATCCTACATGATGGGAAATTTGAGGTTCTCACCACTGTCCAGAGCACAAATACATACCATCCAGTAGCTATGTTACATTGTAAGGGCACTGTCAAACATCTTGTATATGGCAACATTAAATATGGGTCTGGAAGCCAGTTAGAAAATCCCTACACTGAGTTTGTTTGAGGGCTTAACAATATAAATTGCAGAAGAAGAGAGAGACTGCTCTACAATGTAACACACTACAAACACCCATCCAGAAACATATTTCATCAACTGAGTAAGATCCCCTTGGCAGGCCAAGTCCCAAGGGTAAGCTGTAGCATCTGTAACATCTCCAGCTCTGGGAGAAAGATGACATTCTCTGAATCCTGGAGGAACTGTAATTTTCTCTGCGAACAAAAAGCATCATGCAAGAGCACGGGCCTTGTCAGCTTTATTACCACTGCCAAACCCCACCATCTCTCTTCCCACAAATGCTTATACTATCACACACGCACATACCCTCACACAGTGCAAGCGATCACTATGAAGAGCGTTATTTCCAATAGGAATAATTACATTGCTCATTGATAACTTCCAGACTCAAATAATTAAGGCCATCTGATCAGTGGGGTGATTAAAATCTTTACCTTTTCCCTGGAAGATGAAAAAGGCATCTGTGGCAGAGAATGGAAGCTATTTATCCTCAATATCCTTCTTCAGAATAAAACTCTGATTTTCACCTGGGCATATTCCGCCCCCCACCCCCGGCTCCTCCCCCTCC
>SJYX01000210.1:226191-262133 GCA_006410675.1 Oreotragus oreotragus
ATTTTGGCATAATTATCACCGGTAACCTGAGGCGTGCCAATGTTAAGATAATAAAGGTTATTTATAAAGCATGAGGTACTACAGTACTGTTAGGAATAAATAAAACCCAGAACTTTCATTCCTAACTTCAGCTAACAACTCTTTCCCAACCAAAGAAAGAATTACCTCTGAAGTTCTGGAAAGGAAATAGTGTCAACAGGCTATATTTTGCACTCTTTATTGAAGGAATATTTGAGAAATGAAATGTGATAATAATCAGATGTTTACTCCAACAAGAAAGAATGCATTCATATCAACTTTTGCTTCCGTCATCTGACTGTAAACACTCAATGCCTGTAAAGCTGAATCCAGGCCAAAGAAGGATGTAGGCCAAAGTGCACGAGTAATACGGAGAGCTTGAGGCTAGAAAGTATGTTCCCTCAGGGTAATTCTTTTTATTTAGTACTTTGCACTTTAAGAAGTTTGTTTTAATATGATCAACACTCATCAAGTGCCTTCTATGTGAAGGTATTATTTTAGCAGCTTTGGTGTCAGTGGCCAACAAGGAGATCAATGTCCTGTCCCTACCATTTTATCTAATCCTTGAAACAAACTCACAAGAGATAGATGTTATCCCTATTTTGTAGTTAAGAAAAGTGAAGTTTAATAGTATTAAATGATCTTCCAATGATCACAGATCCATTAGGCTGAGACAGTGGTAAGAATCTGAACTTTGTCATTTGACTCCACCAGTGCCCCGTAAATAAAGCACCCCCAGCCCTAGGGGGCGCCCGAGAGTTCCTTTGTGGCCATCCTGGCTTTTCCTAGTTACACCATCAACTATCTGAAGGACAGCTCCAGGAGTCCGCCAACTGACCTTTGAACAAAAG
This sequence comes from Oreotragus oreotragus, assembly GCA_006410675.1. Classification (NCBI taxonomy): domain Eukaryota; kingdom Metazoa; phylum Chordata; class Mammalia; order Artiodactyla; family Bovidae; genus Oreotragus; species Oreotragus oreotragus. Next base: position 227,061 of record SJYX01000210.1, read on the forward strand.
GTTGAAGAAATAGAAGGCTGCTCAGAAGCTGGAGATGAGGATGGGGTGGAAGGGGGTGAAGTAAACAAATGGGAGTAAGACCCCAGTCTCAACCCTTCTCCTCACACCTGAATTCAGGAGGAACTGTCATTATTTGAAAGTAACTACTAATTGTGATATGAATGTAATACATTTTGAAAATAAATTTGGCTTCCACCAAATTTTATAGTTGCTCCAAAAAAAAAGTTTAGCTGGTTATGTGTAGAGTGCAAACGTTACTCCTAGATTCAAAATCATTGACTATTCCGGCGAAATCACCCAGTAACAAACCCCATGCTAGTGATTAATCTTTAGGCTGTGGTTTCCAGCACCAGCCGAACAGTATCATCCCCTGAAGAGTTTCTAAACATTACCATTTCCCTAGGACACGCCCCAGACTAATCAAGTCAGAAGGCCTGGGAATGGAGCTCCAACTCGAGCTTTGGTTCAAAGCTTTCCAGGTCATTCTGCTGTGCATCAGAGCTTGATAACCTCTGCCTTTCACTGCTTCTCAAAATGCAGTCCTGGAGACCAGCAGCAGCTGCATTATCTGGGAATCTAGTTAGAGACGCAGAGTCTCAGACCCTACCCCAGATCTACTAAAGCAAAAGCTCAGTGAAGGAGGCCGAACAAGCCATGTCTTAGGAAGCTCCCCGGTGATTCTGGCAAACGCTGGAGTTTGAGAACCATTGCCTAAGAACATTCTGTTAGTCCAAGAGTTAAGATGTTTCTAGTTAAGCATCTAAAAGAGCTCCTAAGAACAGACTTTTGGATTCAGTGGGAGAAGGCAAGGGTGGGATGATTAGAGAGAATAGCCTTGAAACATATACATTAGCACATGTAAAATAGACGATCAGTTCGAGTTCGTCAGTGGATGAAGCAGGGCACCCAAACCCAGTGCGCTGGGACAACCTAGAGGGTGGGGGGTGGGGGCTACAGGATGGGGCAGAACAGGTATACACACTATGGCAGATTCATGTTGATATATGGCAAAAAATCACAATATTGCTAGTAATTATCCCCTAATTAAAATAAACTAATTAAAAATTAAAAGAGCTTCTAAGCCATTTCATTTCCTAGCATTAGCAAAGCTACTCCTTGAAAAACACACTTTACATTAAAAAAATAATGTCACAGTAAATAAATTCAAAATAAAATATACAGAAATTACCCTTATCATTTAATTCATCTTTTCTGAATTTTCCCTCTATTTTTCATGGATTTTTTTTTTCCCCTTCTGTTTCTAACGATCAAATGTTACAGTTTTCTGAGTGCTGGCCTCATGTACAAAGTTGCCTTTTGCTTTAATTGCATGAGACACATGTGAGCACAGAAATATGAGTTACAGATTTACATGTATTAATCTCTGTGAGAGAGCAGCATTCTCCAAGTAGCATGTAAGCCTCATGTGATGGTCCTGGGTGTCACAGGCAGGCATAAGTTGTTTACATTAGCAAATACATTTCAACAAAAACACATGTTGGCAGTTAGCATTCTCTCAGCTCCTCACAAAAGTCACTCTGTGGGGAGCTAGACTTTGTGAGAAGAATCTGAATTTGAAAAGTTTCTCTTTACATTTGGATCCTAATGACCATCTGAAGATCTCAAAACATTTTGGACATGTTAGCTTTTCAACCCTCTCTACAACGAACTACAAGGAGTCAACGTGACCAATCCCAAAATCATAGAATAAATTAAGAAACACTATTCGTAAGCCAACAAAAACATCCCTGCATCCGTCTAGGTATCAAAAATGACTCCAAAAGGATGAAATAAAGTTCAGCTGATTTACCACATTACAGTAGTGGTTACCATTTTAGCTTCACATCAATATATTTCCGTTCTGAAATCAAATGCCCTGACCTAAAGCACATACACGTTTTTAAAAAGCAAAGATAGATTCCTGTGGATGAGGCCCTATTTCTAACAGTGCCTTTGGCCTTGGCAGCGTGCACAGGGGTCACTGTGGTCACAGTTGTGGTCATGCTTGCATTGACACTCCCTAGCCTTGCTTCTCTGGTTGCACCTCTCTCCTAACTAGAGAGATTCAGGGGCCCCCAAACTGCAGGCTCTTCTTCTTCCAGAGCAAGGATTTTAAAAGGCATGTAGTAGCTTGGAGGGGAGAGGAGGGACTCATAAAAATCACAAATTTTAGCATTTGAATGTGAAATCTTTCACAGCGTCTATTTTCACTCTTATTTCAAAACATTTGCTTTGGCTGTATTGAAAGAAAGTTGCTCCCAAGGCAAGTGTATGTCTATCAATGAAGGGCGCTGCAGATTCGAAGCAGAGTATCCACCTGATTGACTATTTCCATCCTTCTTTTCAAGTGTTTTTGACTAATCAAGAGAGAGAGGAAGGCTTGAGGAAGCTTGTTAGCACCTCGCAGTCCAGCACTCCTGCTTGACTATCTGAAGCAGGCTCAGCCACAATCACGGCCTCTAAAACCTTTTTGCAAGCCCCTACCTTTCAAACTTGTTTATTCAGTTTTGCTGTTGTCAGATCCACACCCATCAATTCTCTGCAGCTCCAAGTTTTCATTCTCTGCCAGCTCCCTTCCGTGACGGCGTGACCAGTTTACCAGTTCTTTACTTCCTGTTCCGCCCTTGACCCCAGTGTCCCACAGCATTATGGCCTGAGACTTTGGGACAGTCACTCCCACACACCCAGCCCCAGGTCCCCAAAGCCCAGATGAGCAACCCTGTCCCTACCACTGTTTGCTGGCAGGGAGAACAGTGGTTTTGTCCACATCAGTAGGACATTTCCACGGGGCTGACCTGAAGATCATTCACTCGCCACCACCTTCTGCTGACATTTAATCAGCTAACTACCTCTAAGCCCCAGCTCTTTACAAGTTACCTTCTCACTCTGGAATTAGCGCTTTACCACGACTTAAATTATTCATAACAGTAGCGGTGAGTCAGAATAAATATAAAAGAAAAAGACATTTTAAAATATTTGAAGAAAAAAAGGATTCAAATAAACATGAATACCTAGTTTGCACACTTTATATACTTTCTCAAATAGCTACTAATAAAGAATTTCTATTCAAAATAAGCCCCACAGGCATACATCCTGTGGAAAGTTTTATTTCCCTTTTTCAGGTTATTTATTTTAAGAAACTCTTGAAAATGATATTAATTTAGTGTCCAAGACTTTGCTTTAGCCTTGAGTCCTCTCATCCAATTCTGATAAGGTTTACTATGTAAAGAGGATTAACTTTAACATTTAATTTAAGCACTCTAAGGATTATATTATCCATAAATGTCAGTAAATAAGTATTATCTTTATCCTTTGGTATACAAGATGTAACACTCTTGTACTGCATTTGTTTTTCAACAATTGGAAAGTTTGCTGTGGGGTGGGACTCTTTAAGAAACTGGTGTGTGACCAGCAATACAGGTCAAAGATCCATGTGGCCCTTAAATGTCTTCATTTTCTCCCATTTACTCTAGCCTTATGTAACATCTGTTCTTTAGTTAATCAGCCCCACAGCAATATTGTTAATTCTTCCCAAAGCAGACATCTTTGTCTTCAAACATATGTATTCAGATTTTAGTATTTCAGATACCTTCTTTATACAAAACCCTGCTGCTGCTGCTAAGTCACTTCAGTCATGCCCGACTCTGTGTGACCCCATAGATGGTAGCCCACCAGGCTCCCCTGCCCCTGGGATTCTCCAGGCAAGAACACTGGAGTGGGTTGCCATTTCCTTCTCCAATGCATGAAAGTGAAAAGTGAAAGTGAAGTCGCTCAGTCGTGTCCGACTCTTAGCGACCCCATGGACTGCAGCCTACCAGGCTCCTCCATCCATGGGATTTTCCAGGCCAGAGTACTGGAGTGACAAAACCCTGCTAGTGAGAAAGAAACACTAAATTAGATCTACCTTTGTTGTTATTTGGGCTTCCCTGCTGGCTCGGACGGTAAAGCGTCTGCCTCCAGTGCGGGAGACCTGGGTTCGATTCTTGGGTTGGGAAGATCCCCTGGAGAAGGCAATGGCACCCCACTCCAGCACTCGTGCCTGGAAAATCCCATGGACGGAAGAGCCTGGAAGGCTGCAGTCCATGGGGTCACTGAGGGTCAGACACGACTGAGCGACTTCACTTTCACTTGCTGTCATGGCCAACTCTTTGCAACCCCATGGACTGTAGCCTGCCAGGCTCCTCCATCCATGGGGTTTTCCAGGCAAGAGTGCTGGAGTGGGTTGCCATTTCCTTCTCCAGGGGATCTTCCTGACTCAGGGATCAAACACATGTCTCCTGCATTGCAGGCAGATTCTTTACTGCTGAGCCACCAGGGAGGCCCAGATCTACCTTAGCAGCAGGAATATTCAGTCTAAACAACTGTGCTTATCAACGTGTTCTTTACAAACATTTTCATCTAGCTTCTTTCTGGTTTATCATCACATTCCTGAATATTGTGACTCTGCTAAGTACCAACTATAAATTCACCAAATCTAGTGCTCTGGAGAGATTACCTATATAATTTTTCATCTCAGACCACTAGCCTAAATCTCACCTCTACTAAATTACCAACTCATTGAAAAAGACCTTGATGCTGGGAAAGACTGAAGTCAGGAGAAGGGAATGACAGAAGATGAAATGGTTGGGTGGCATCATCGACTCAATGGACATGAGTTTGAGCAAGCTCTGGGAGATGATGAAGGACAGGGAGCCTGGCGTGCTGCAGTCCATGGGGTTGCAAACAGTTGGACATGACTGAGCGATTGAACAACAACAACTAAATTTCAGTGCAGAGATAAGAGAGAAAACATTTAGCTTTCCAACATCACCCAAAGTTCTTACTTTGTCAAATATTTCATTTTCCAGTTATAATACAATATAAACATCAGGCTTCTGCTTCTCTTATAAAATGCTGGCAGAGCCTCCAGTGGCCTTATGTAGAAACAGATCTACAAAATCAGACAGCATCTTAAAGATGTAGCAAGGCAAAAAAACTGGAATACCTCAAAGTAAAAGAAGAGAGAGAAAACAGCCAGTGCTCACTTTCCTAATGTCCCAAAGCAAGATTTTCACTTTTGAAAACAGCGGACTGTAAAGACTCTGCTTTTCCATGAATTATCTTTAAAACTGAAAGATTTCCGTCAGTTATCCTAAAAGCATATTAATAACGATAATGATCATTAATTAATCATGGTATCAGCACCTTTTATAAGTGTATTGTTTGTGCTTCCTCCTGCCCCTATCTGTTCCCTCACTCCGGTTTCCCTAAGACTGTGCTCCGTTATTAAGTCTCTGTATTTAAAAGGGGCCCCACTAGAGCTTTTGCTTCAGTCTGTCTACTCTCTGGTAAAACTTGGTATATCAGTTACGTATTCCTGCATCACATAGCTATAGGATCTTGGTGGCATAGGACACGTGGCACTGAATTTTGACTCGCAGATTTGCCAGGCAGCAGTGCAGCTTCACAGAAGAAGCCAATGGCACCCTACTCCAGTGCTCTTGCCTGGAAAAATCCCATGGACGGAGGAGCCTGGTGGGCTGCAGTCCATGGGGTCGCTGAGTCGGACACAACTGAGCGACTTCACCTTCACTTTTCACTTTCCTGCATTGGAGAAGGAAATGACAACCCACTCCAGCGTTCTCGCCTGGAGAATCCCAGGGACAGGGGAGCCTGGTGGGCTGCCGTCTATGCGGTCGCACAGAGTCGGACACGACTGAAGCGACTTGGCGGCAGCAGCAGCAGCAGTGCAGCTCCACCTCAGGGTGGGGCTAAGGAGGTGCCTCCGCCCGGAGCTGTGGTTCTGCCCAGGCTGAACCACTCGGGCTCGGCTCCAGTCTTCTGCGTGGATCCATGTAACCCTGGAACTCGCCGCCGGAAGGAAGTTCTTTTCGTATCAGTGGCACAGAAGCAAGATGGCAGCACAGGAGCATCGGCACCTTTTAGCCCTTGCTTCTATCACATCTCATAGACCAAAATCAGACATGACTGAGTTCAAATGGAGAGAAACTAATTGCAAGATTACAGGGCAAAGGATGCAGGATAGGGAGAGGTGTAGAAATTAGGCCAATGATTCAATCTACCCTACCGGCTGACACAACCACTCTTATAATTTAAAAGGTTATCTCTAGTTGACAGATGAAGAAATAACCACTCAAGAGATAAAGGAATTTTTCCAAAGTCACAGTTAGGACTGAGCCAGAAAGTCAAGCTTATCAGGCACAAAAGTCCATTTATTCAGAAACTGCAAATGAGTGGCCACTGTATGCCAGGAAGGCTGTGATAGACAGGGCCCCTAAGGCAGAACTCTTGCTTCTTGCTCAGAAGAGTCCTCATTTTTCACATTTCTCCACTAGAGCACATTCCTCTTTTCTCAGCACAGCGTGTTTACTACCTAATCATCGTGTTTGTTTCTCCAGAACATCTGTATAGTTAGAGCTAGGAAATTCCTGCATGATATTAATAATATCTCACTGTGTAGGAATAAATGCCTTAGGCTCTCTTTATGGGAAGATAGAAATGGGTATTTTCCTTCTCTAACTGACATTAGTTTCTTGAATAAATAACAAAAGATAAGGTAGACCTTTCTAACCCTCGTTTTCCCATAGTTTGGGCTTATATTCCTGCTTGTAAGAAAATCACAAAGATACTCTTTTTTAATCCAATGTATAATGTTATTAATTCTTAAGGTAAGGTGTTATCATATTTCACAGCACAAAATGTGCTGCAGATATTTACGTCAAGATAACTTACCAAATATTATGATTTATATTTTAGCTTTCTTCCTTTCAATTATTGTCATATTTGTTCAGAATACTTAGAATGAAATTATGAATAGCAATAAAACGAAATGAGATATCAGAAGAAAAAGTATGTCCTATTACCAGTTACCAGAATCTGCACCAGTGGTTTTTCTGTTCTTGGTCACATAGCAGAATCAGAATTTATAAAAATATTGATGTTCAAGCCCATTCCAGACCCTTGGAATGGGGTCTGGACATCATCATTTTATCAAAGTTCCTTAGGTGATTTTAATTACCTGGTTTTAAATGACCAGCCAGAACTGAGAAACATGGTTCTTCTTATACCATCAACCTATATTTTTCTTATTATGACTGCAGTTATTTCCTTAGTCTAAAGTTACCGTTTGAGCTATTAAGGTATATCCAGAATCCTTGTTAAAACTGTTGTTTTCATTCATTCATTCAACAAACATTTGCTAAGTGCCTGCTATTGTAAAGGGGACGTAAAGAATACAGACCAAGAGCCATAGTCCCTTCTTTTAAGGAGATTATGAAGCAAAAAGCAAACATTTAACAAGAAAACAAAGACGATTTAAAAAGTAAACTAAACTATTAGAAGTTATAATAAGTGCCACGAAGTAAATGCCTATCTGTGAGGGCACTGTACACAAGCTGAGACTTACAGGATAATTAGGAGCTCACCAGACAGAGTTGGGAAAAGAGTGTTCCAGGCAGAGGGAACAGCATGTGAGAGAGTCAGGTTTGTTCAGGGACCTGAAAAACAGTGCTTATGACTGCTGCAACCTGGGGTGGGAGAGAGGGGTCAGGCTGAGAAACAGGGGTCACATCATTAGAGCATTTATTATATTCTTTGAGTGTGTGTGTATATGTGTGTGTGTGAATGGCTCCATTTATTAAGTATCTTGTTTTTCAACTGTTTTCACATATTGTTGTATGTAGTTATAGATTATTTATTCCCATTACCATATCATGTTTTGTTGTGTGAATGTACAATTAATTTATCTACTCTACTGCTGATGGGCATTTGGGTAGTTTCCAGTCTGGGGATGTTTCCTATAGTGCTGCTGTTCCTGTATAACCTTTTGTTTGGTTGCATTTTTTTGTTGCTGTTGAAGTATCATTGATTTACAACATTGTGTTATCAAAGGGGATAGAGAGAGAGGGATGAATTAGGAGTTTGAGATAAAATAAATAACCAGCATGGACCTACTGTATAGCCCAGGGAACTCTGCTCAATATTTTGTAATAACCTATCTCTTTGGGTTATTACAAAATATTGAGCAGAGTTCCCTGGGCTATACAGTAGGTCTGTGTTGGTTATTTATTTTATCCCAAACCCACTCCAGTACTCTTGCCTGGAAAATCCCATGGATGGAGGAGCCTGGTAGGCTGCAGTCCATGGTGTCGCAAAGAGTCGGACTACATATATATTGACAAAATATTATAAATCAGAATTGTGTTTTGACTGAAAAATCTGGGTTATTGCAATCAGAGTCAGATTAATACATGATTACAGTCCTATGGTGTGACTGCACTTTGGTTTTGAAAGAGCTTGGCAAAATTAAAAATCATTATGGGAAATTTGGAGGATGACTATAAAACAAATATAAATAGGAATTTTAGCAACCTGAAATTGGATATAACAATATATAGTGTGAATGTGTGATAAAGACTTGTAATTGATGAGCTTGAAGAAAAATCTTGGTGTTCTAGTTAAGTATATCTTTAAAAACGTAAGGGATGACTATATAAAGAGCAGTTACCACCAGTAGGTAAACTAAATGAATGCACCCTGTTCATCTGCTCTTTAGAAAATTCTGTTGCATGATAGTTACCCAGTTTTAAGACTTTTTTTAAAAAAACAAAAGACTCCAAATAGAAGTATAAAGCTAGCTGTTCTCCATACTTATAAAGATTAAAAGTATAAAATAACTGTAAGATGGACACAGTTCATTTAAATTCCACTGAAATCTTTTTGTTCATGTAACCTGATATAATTCTAAAAAGAGCCCTGCCAAGAAGTTGCCATTATATAAATTTCACATTTGAGGTATCTTACATAATTTAAGTATCTTTCCCACTTATCTAAGGATAAGAGATAGAACAATGAGTCAAATCAACCCTTAGATTTTCAATTCATGCCTGTTTATGGGTCGAAAGAATAATTGTGTTTTTAATGCATTATTTGATAAATATACACCTTTTATTTCCTATGCAGCTTTTAAAATTTAATTTTTTAAACACATAAGCTAATTTTGATGTCTCTAATAATCAGTACTGCTCTCTGGTAGAATTTTTAATTGTTTTGTTTTATAAATTTATGCTAACAATTTTTTGTGCTTAATAGTTTTGGAGTTGAAAAACTTAAGCTAACCCAAATCATGGTGTTCCTTCCTACAATTTTTCCAGGTCCTGAGGAGGTAGAAATCAAGTGCCCCTGGAATCACATTGCTTGCCTTGGTACCAACAAATGTATTCATTTATCCCAACTGTGCAATGGTGTCCTGGACTGTTTAGATGGATATGATGAAGGAGTACACTGCCGTGGTGAGTCCATTTGCAGAAAAATGCAACTGAAATACTGAATTTTTCATAGTTTTATTGAAAGTTCAAAGAGAATCTATAACCTGTTTTGTCTTTCAACCCCAGCTTTATCAATTATTGAGAAAGCATAAGTTTTATTGCCAGTGATTTTCAATATTCATTTCAAAGCTGTGACTATTGTGCTTTATTGAAAAATGCTATGAGAAATAAAACACACACACACAGAGACACAAATTTAGACTTTGAAGTTGGGCTCTTAAACAATCACGTATTTCCTAGCAAGAAGTGCTTTTGAGCAAAGGACAAATGAGAAGTCTTTGCCACAGTAGACTGATACCATACATAAAAATATGTTCCCTCTGAATTGTTACTTACACTAAGATTATTTGAAGTAAAACCTCTGCAACCAAATATTTTAATAGAATGTATCATGAGAAATGTCCCCTTAATATTATTTCCATGAAGTTATACTACTAACTTTCTAATTTTCCTTCTTTTTACAAATCTACATTCTTCAGTGGTCACGGGTTTACCTGTATATTCATGATGGGTGTAACTAGATCTTAAAACTTATAAAAAGTTAATTGGTTTGGAAAGCAGGTATAAAATGTTAGACAAAGAAACAGGGAAAAGTTGAGGATTAAGGTAAGGATCCTGATGTGGAAACAGAATTAAGCTATCAGTCAAGTGAATCTGTTTTCAACTTGAGATAGAGAAAGGACCCACTGAATCAGAAGTCTCTAACTCATATTCTAGCATGTTGAATGTAACAATATGTTTACCGAAACTGTCAGAGCAACCTGTCCTTCATGTTGGAGTCAGTAAAACTATAAGGAGTACAAAGCACTATAGAAAGCTGGAGATGCATATCTGGTATCTGGACAGACTCTAAATTAATGCCATTTTGGAGAGATCCTCAGTGACCAAAAGTTCCAGTTTTTCAGGAGGAGCTTCCCTTCTTTATGTTCATAAAATGTTCAAACTTAGCTACTGCTTCTTAAACATTGCATGGTGGGCAATGAACAGGCTTAACACAACTTGTCTGGAGATCTGACAGAGCTTACTGGCTGCCATTTTCCCACATTTGGACTGAAATAACCTAGACTCAAAACCGGAGATGGAGAGATACATTAGAAAAAGAGTAAATCTTAGTTTAGAAAGGTAATTCAAAGTGGAAAGGATGTTGAGAAAGCATAAATCAAGTATGTTGCTAGGTCTTTCCCTTCTTTCTAATGTAATGTCCAATTACTCTGGCTCTGTGGACAGATTCAGACTGAGAAGTTAAAGGTCTTTCTTCTTTGATCGTATTTCCTTTCTTAGCCTTGAACTCTAGCAGGGTCACATAAGAAGCCAGTGGATTCTTAGTTTCAGTTATAAGCATAAGTATAATAATAAGAAATTTTACTTTTATTTAAAGACTGTGACAGGTATTCCCTTTTATGATTGTATAGTTTTAAAGATGATGTTAATAGAAGGTAAATTAGTGAATTACAAGATATTAGAAGTTAGAATTTAATCTTCTTTTCAGAAATAAACTGTATTTTCTAGAACCTAATTCTGTCCTCCTTAGTTTTGAGTTTTTTATTACATTTAAAACAAAATTCCAGATTGATATGTGTGAGCTTCTTTCAAGACTGAAGCTTCTTTAAAGACTGAAAAATCATCACATTGCCAAATACTTCCTCAGAGATGATTATGCAAATTTGAATATCTTAATCATATTTCAATGACATGGATCATATGAAAATATAAATGAGTTCTCTAGTAAAATCTAGAGTTTTGATTTATGGAGACAGGGATATATATATATATATATTATATATATATGTTAATAGTAAAAAAGGGATCAACTTAAAACAAAATATCAGTATAAAAATAAAATGGCATTAAATATATATTGATTCTTGGAAAAAGTACCATATAATTCAAATAAAAATTTAGGGGATATAGTTGCTTACACTTCTGTCTTTTCCTGTTCTAATTCAAGTTTCCAGCTGTTTCAAGTTTCACATCTTTATCACAAGTGGCAATATTTTTTTTTTTTCTTAATTTGCCAGTAGGACACTGATTGTATCACTTTGGCCTTTTTAATATTTCTAAATTTAACCAAATAAAGTATTCTAAAATACCTAAATAATGCACGCCCTGTAGTGGACTTAGAAATAAGGGAAAGTATATTTGGATCTCTACCTGTTATTTACCTTAGTAGTGGGATTTTATTCTGCTTCTCTGGCCTTGCACAATGACATAGAATGGTAGGATCAAGATGACTGAGTGATACTGTGATTCCAGAGTCAGTGGTTTAACAAAATATTTCTGCCTTGAGAAAAGAAAATTAGGAACATGTTTGTCTGCTTGTTCAGGTAAACTGCCCTGGACTCTATCATCAGATAGAAGGAACACCAGCTTCATCATATATGTGGTTTGTGTTTAGAAAAGATGATCGATTGTAGGCAGAAATATACCATGAGAATTGAGTGTATTTTCCCACCTTCAGCCTTCCTCCTGATTTTGAGTCACACTCAATGAAGGGATGTTTTCTCAAGGGTTAATTAGGGACATAATTAACATCAAGTCTCTAAGGACTTTTCCACTTACTAGAGATATAAAATAAAGAAATAGATTAATTCAAACACTGCATTAATTTTTGAAATGCTTTCCTTTGTAGAAAAATTCTGTCTAAATCACTTCTATCTCCATTGCTTTCTTTCTGTTACATTCTGAGCACATATTCTGGAGAAAGAAATGGCAACCCACTCCAGTACTCTTGCCTGGAGAATCCCATGGACGGAGGAGCCCGGTGGGCTGCAGTCCATGGGGTCAAAAAAGTCAGACATGACTGAGTGACTTCACTTTCACTTTTCACCCTCATGCATTGGAGAAGGAAATGGCAACCCACTCCAGTGTGCTTGCCTGGAGAATCCCAGAGACGGGGAGCCGGCGGGCTGATGTCTATGGGGTCGCACAGAGTCAGACACAACTGAAGTGACTTAGCAGCAGCAGCAGCAAGATATGATTCAAAGACGGATATGTTTCCTTTTCCTCATAAAAGATCTTGAGTACACTTGTAATATATTTGTGACCCTTGTGAAAATTAATAAGGAGAAAATTTAACAATTTGGAGGTGATAGTTTGGTCTTGGGAATGCTTTTGTATCAACTAAATTGTTTTCTGAATGGTTTCCTAGAAAAATCAATTTCTTCTTGGTAAGGATAATGAAAAGATATCTGTTATTAATGATTTTCTATAACACTGATGTTTTAATTTCCATAATTTAGCTTCATTTAAAGAAAGAAAAATGGACTTTTGTATATGGGTATAGCTGTATGTAGGAATGTGCTTATAAAAATCCTACAATAGAAAAGTTCAAAATCACCATATAATATTAAAAAAAAATTCACATCTTCCTACATATTATTTAATATGGGTGGTAATATCACTATCTAAATTGCATGAACAATGAAAACACATTATATACACACAGTATGATGCCTCTCAATATAGGATGTTGTTGCTTAGTTGCCAAATTTTTTGCGGCCCCAACTCTTTGCAACCCTTTGGACTCTGGTCCACTAGACTCCTCCTTCTGTGGGATCTCCCAGGCAAGAATACTGGAGTGGATTGCCCTTTCTTTCTCCAGGGGATATTCCTGATCAAGGGATCAAACCCACATTACTGGGTTGGCAAGTGGATTCTTTACCCCTGAGACACCAGGGAAGCCCTTCAATACAGGATATTTCCACAAAAATCCTCACAATTGTATAAAGAAGTGAAAAATTCAACTAACAGAGACCAAATGAACTGAGGTGTATCAAAACACTTTTAATATTTACCGTCCTTAAGGTAATTCCTTTTGTTAATATTTAAAGAAGCTCTGAAGAAGAGAAACCCTCTTTTTATTCACAGTTCTGGTTAGATTACGTTTGCAGTGCCAAATGGTCGTTTATCTAAATGCTCACGGGACTGATAGTCTCTGTGGCCCTATCTGCTTTACTCTTATTAAAAGAATCTGAGAACTCTTCCGGTTAGTGCGAAAAGGGCGTCTATCCTCTGTGGCCCTAGAAAAAGTGATTGTGGTTGGTTTCCAGTAAACATTTCAATGTCCTTTTAAATTCAAGGGGATAAAGTGTGTAAAGAGTCTATTAAAACTAATTAGGGAATGAAACTCTGAGGTCTGAAAAGCTCCCTACCCAGACACACAAGTATGCATACATAGACACATGTACTGTTCTTTTCTGATCTTTCTATACTAAACCTGTTCCTACATGATTCTCAGTGTATAATATATTCATTTAGTGTTTTTGATCAGGAATCAAAAGAAGAATAAGATTCTCTTAAGTATTATCTAACTCCTTGAAATAATGCATATGAAGAAATTTTAAAATTCCATTTAATTATTTTACTTGCCAATTGGAATGTAAATTTCCTTATACATGCAATTACATTTTTCTCTACCTACAATCTAACCTAATTTATCTATTTTAAATTCTAGTAATTCTAATGTATTTATTTTAATGTATTTAATTTAGATACCAACTTATATTTAAAATTTTATTTAGTTTTCTTTCATATTGCTCTACATAAAACTAAATTCTTATGAGAAGATGCCAAAAAATCCTGAATGTGATTTACAAACTAGAGGCTTTCTCAAAATGGACCAGGATAAATGGCAAACCTTATTAACTATAATGATTCACCATAGAAAAATTAGTCAGCCTTAAAACTTCTTATGTGAATCTCATATATTCTAAATATTTCAAAAAGTAATTAATCTAGCCCAATGAATTAAAATTAATAGATTTGATAATATTAAATTTAATAAATATAATAAAATAATTAGGAATTCTTAATGCAAATTCATGACTCTGTTCTCTCATTTTTCCAGAAAGGAAATATATTATCTCGTTATGATACTTCGTTAGTCATTACAGCACGGACTTCCAAGCAGCACAAGGATAGCTTGTAGCTGCCAAAAGGGGCTTTCCTGGTAGCTCAGTAGTAAAGAATCTAACTGCCAAATGAGGAGATGTGAGTTTGATCCCTCGGATGGGAAGATCCCCTGGAGAAGAAAATGGCAACCTGCTCCAGTATCCTTGCCTGGGAAATCCCATGGACAGAGGAACTTGGTGGACTACAGTCAGTGGGTTGCAAAACAGTCGGACATGACTTAGTGAGTAACAAAAAAACAACTGAAAAGAAAGGAAGGAAAGAATGAAATTAGTGAATTTGATAAAGAAAACAAATGCATCTGGTGCATATTGTTGTTTTTACTTTCATTTTATTATATGAATGAATCTTCTATTTCCATTTTGAAAGTTCCTGTTGAAAAGTATTGCCAGTCTCTTTCTAAATTAAAATCAGTTCACCATGCTATATACAGAACGGAATTTCAGCATGCAGAATCCAATAACAGAGGTATGGAGAAGAGTGAAAATTGCAAGCAGTGTTATGAAAAGTGTACCGGTCAGCTTGACACATGTGGAGGGAAACTTCACAGTGTGTACTCAGTCATGTAAAACATTGGTTGAGATAGAAAACAAGCAAACTGGAATTAGCCAGCGTGACCTGGGTTTGTCTGCTCAGACCACTTTTGATTACCAAAGCTCCTACAACTTAAGAGTGAAAGTGAAAGTCACTCAGTCCTGTCCAACTCTTTGCAACCCCATGGACTATATAATCCATAGAATTCTCTAGGCCAGAATATTGGAGTGGGTAGCCTTTCCCTTCTCCAGGGGAACTTCCCAACCCAGGGATGGAACACAGGTCTTCTGCATTGCAGGCAGATTCTTTACCAGCTGAGGCACAGGGGAAGCCCAAAACTTAAGAGTAAATCCTGCTATATTCTCTTCTTTGTATTGGCTTGTGTTAAGGTAATCAGATAGTCACAAATCTATCTTAAGTGTAAGCATTTCCTCCAAAGAGCTTAGCTTAATTAATTGAGTTAGTTCAGTGAAAGGCTATGATCCTTAACATTTGTTGGTTTCAGGGCCAAATGAATGCTTCTTTGAAATAAAGGAACAGTTCTTAGAAAGAACAGATCTTCTACAAGTGTATTATTCCTCTGCAAGACTGTTGTATATATTAATGACAGCTATATGAAATTAGGATAGTATACTTTGTACAGACTATTCTAATTATATATATATAGATGTGTGTACACATATGTATATACACACAAATACATAAGTACACATATATATGTACACATATGTGTACATATAGGTACACACACATATATACACACATAAGTATATTTTTCAAAGTTTTAGTTTTAAAAATTCTGCTTAATTAGAAAGATACTTTTCAACACTGATTTATCAGATATAATTATAAACTAATCCTGCTAAAGAAAATTAGATTTCAACTTTCAGCTGTTTGAATATGTTGACTTCTGCTGCTGCTGCTAAGTCACTTCAGTCGTGTCCGACTCTGTGTGACCCCATAGACGGCAGCCCACCAGGCTCCCCCATCCCTGGGATTCTCCAGGCAAGAATACTGGAGTGGGTTGCCATTTCCTTCTCCAATGCATGAAAGAGAAAAGTGAAAGTGAAGTCGCTCAGTCTGTCCAACTGTTAGCAACCCCCTGGACTGCAGCCCACCAGGCTACTCTGTCCATTGGATTTTCCAGGCAAGAGTACTGGGGTGGGGTGCCATTGCCTTCCCCGATGTTGACTTCTAGAGATAGTTAACTAGCTAACTAGATACCTGTGAGGGGAAATGACTAAGTCATTTGGTTCAGTATAATCAAAGATTGTTTTTTTGGAAATGAATCCTTTTGTAGTCGACTGACATGTTTGATTAATGTTAGCATTATTTTTGTAAAATAGAAAAAAATAATGCATAGACCTAATAGCTTAAAATGATCTAACATTGAAGAATCTCGCTGAAAACAAAGATATTCTTTATTAAAATATCATCTCAAATTCTGTATCTATCTCTCTTCTTTAAATAGTTTCAAACTAACAAACTATTTCAGTATTTTTTGACCAAATCTTTTCTGTGGTGATAATCCTGGTGCATGATGGACCTTCAGTTGGTGTTAAATTGTACTCTAGTTTCAGATGATTTTATTCTATTGAAGTATATGTAAGTCAAACATGGATCCACCACTCACACCCAATAAAGTATTTATTTTGTTTGCCTAATATCTATAGAAGAAATGGCAGTTGCTTGACAGACAGCTTTACTCCTTGGCTCAGAGAACTCCTATTATACCTGTGTTTCAAACTTAACAGCCTCTTAGATTGAAGGCCTTGTGAAACCATAGAAAGTCAAAGAATCAGGGTTCCCACTCCTAGTAATCTCTCCCCAACAGAAGAGTTGTTAAGAGTCCCCACCAATTTTGGAATTGTTAATTTATATGAATATTCATGCACACTGGAACTCATCATTTATCTGGATCTTTCCCTCACCATCTTTTTCCTCATATGATAGAAAACAAAGAATAGTCTGTAAGAAACAATAAAGCGTATGAGGTCAAAATGGGTAGTATTCTAAATATACCAGTAGAAACACAGTGAAGCTTTCCTTATAGTCAACTCATGTATTAACTTCAGTAAATGTTTATTGAGCATTGACAGTATTCCAGATGCTTACCGAAACCCTAGGGATATAGAAAATCCTATTTTATGGCTTCATGGAATTCACATATCTTAATGGAGGAAGGTAAAAATGTCTAAGGAAGAATAAAATGAGGAGCATCTAATTCTGCTTTAGAGGATGCAGGAAAATCTCCCAAGAGAATTAATCTGCATCTCACTCTAGGAGTTGAGTAGGCAAATGAGGGAAGGAAGAACATTTCAAAAGTCAGGAACTATATGGACAGAAATACAAGTAAGGCATCATTGTACACTCAAGACAGTTCTATGCTATTTGCTAAGTTTGAAGCATAGAGTCGTGAATGGAGAGAGATGAACTTAAAGCTGAAGAAATACTTGGTCCAGACTTGGAGTGGTTGTGTTTGAATAAGTATATGGTGATAGTTGTTGTTTAGTTGCCAAGTCGTGTCTGACTCTTTAGTGATTTCATGGACTGTAGCTTGCCAGGCTTCTCTCCACATGGGGTTTTCCAGACAAGAATATTGCAGTGGGCTGCCATTTCCTTCTCCAGGGGATCTTTTTGAAACAGGGATCAAATGGCATCTCCTGGATTGGCAGGTAGATTCTGTATCTCTGTGCCACCAGGGAAGTTGTATGACCCACTTAAAATGCATTGCATAAAACTGAAAAGAGAAAGATTATGAAAAATCACACTAGGATATATTCTCAACAATATTATAAGGATGTTATATAATGCTATTTTATAATTAAACATGAAGACTAGCTTATTGCATATATGTATTAATAGCTATCTAACTTATTCTTCAAAGGTTAAAAATGCATTTTTATAATCATGAAATTTTGAGCTATGAAGCCATCTATACATTCACATTGATCAGTTTCTAAAACAAGGCTTGTTAGGTGTTATTCTTTAATGTGTCACTTTGATGAATTTCATATAAGGGAAAGCCAAAACAGATGACATGGGGAGCCATATTAAGTGAATTATTTTTAGACAAGAGTTAGTTACTGGGAAACTGTACTCAACTACATTAAGCAACTGAAATCCCATCTTTAGCAGCTACCAAAATACTACCTTGCTGCTGCTGCTGCTAAGTCACTTCAGTCGTGTCCGACTCTGTGTGACCCCATAGAGGGCAGCCCACCAGGCTCCCCCATCCCTGGGATTCTCCAGGCAAGAACACTGGAGTGGGTTGCCATTTCCTTCTCCAATGCATGAAAGAGAAAAGTGAAAGTGAAGTCACTCAGTCTGTCCGACTGTTAGCGACCCCATGGACTGCAGCCCACCAGGCTACTCTGTCCATTGGATTTTCCAGGCAAGAGTACTGGGGTGGGGTGCCATTGCCTTCCCCGAAATACTACCTTAGTTGATGCCTGTTTTATCCTCTTGTATCTTAACTTTGGGAAATATATAACTGTTTCAGTATTATTCAAAAGTATTAATTACAACAAACTCTCACTCAGTTCTCTGCTCAGCCTCAAATGTAAGGCCAAATACCCTATAATTCAGTATTTGGTTTTTGACGTAAGCAGCTTCATACTTAAAAAAGTAAGGAATTAAAGCAGGTAGGTAAGGTTGAATGGCATCCTCAGGAGTCACACAGTTTGAGAGTAGTTTAAATACTGTGACCTTGAGTTTTCATTTGCAGTTTTGACTAGTGGGCCTTAACACACCGACTCAGAGAGATGCATGTAATTGGTATGCTTCAGCGTCCCTTTCTGACTTGTTCTTTAAGCAGCAAGGTGGCTTGTAGAAAATATACCGAAAACCATTTTGTACTGTTTGTTCCCTGTCAGTTTTATTAACTGATTGATCAGGAAAAAAATGTGTGCTGAGTGAACAACAAGTGGAAAAACTATGTAACAAGTTTGACGAATTAAATGTTTAAATTTCACGCTTAGCTCTATCCCCTTGAGAAAATTTTGCTTTCATTTGATGAGGAAATGTGGAAAGGAAATGCAGAAGCTCATTTTAACTCTTTAAAGTAGTTTTGCAATATTACAAATAGAAAGTTTTTTAAAAAAAACTCTTTAAAAATTTGACTTTCATAGTGGAATCTGGAAGGAAAAAGAAGAAACTTTTCAAAGTCATTCAGTGGAGAAAGATTACATTTTGAAGTAAAAATCAACACTATGCCATTCCATGAGAAGTAACTAATAAACAGAAGATTTGAGATGTGTTAAATTCAATCTGAAATTTTAAGAAATCTTACAGAATTCTATAGAAAGAGGTTTTCACATTTTACAGCCAATATTTTCAATTCTGAATTTCTAATCTGTTCAAAATTGCAGAACAAACCATTTCAATTGCCTTTTCTTTGATCCATTGTTATCACTTATATAGAAAACCCTATTCCACGGAATTATATAGGTATTAATATCATGACAACTGAATATCTGAATTTTAAAACAACATTCAGAGAAACGAAATAGCCATGAGAATTGTGCTTCAGAACTCCCCATAGTCAGTCCATAATCAAGTGTAACCTTAGTTATACTTTGCTCATGTGAAGATATAGAGAAATATGCATTTGTATTTTAAGTTTCTCCAGACTTTTCTGCATCTATTTGTATATTTGAGTAGTGACACAATGAACTCAGTAAACGTTAATCTTTGTGGGGGGAAAACACCACCCTGCTTTATTTGCACTAGTGGAGAATTTGCATTCTAGCTTCCTAATCAGTTTTTGATTAAGAGGAAGCATGGGATTTGAAGTTTTATTTCAAATGAGACCTCTCTATGACCCAAGGGATTGTACACCAGGGCAGGCAACCCGCTGTGGTTGTAGAAACCGTAATATGCCAACCCAAATGAGATCACTCTGATCATAGGGCTTCTTCTGAATTAGGTCAGTGTGACCAGAGCCAAGCTTGAGTGTGAGATCCAAGGAGAATGGAAAGGACAAGCCCCAGAGAACACTTTCAGTTCCATTAGCTGAAACCTGCGATGTGTTCTCATTCACACTATAGGTGCAAAACCAAGAGTGCCGAGAAAAACATCCATACAGTTCAATAAACAGCTTCGAGATTTATCCCATATTCTCAGAGCAGAAGCACGGAGAACCGAAATAGTCTCATTTTTAGTTAGCCAAATTAAATATTACTTAAGACATCTCTAAGAAATTTGGAGAGATAAATTAGTATGTAAAAATGCTCTTATATCTAAGTAGTTTCTATAAAATATGTAAATATTATACACAAATTATATATAAATTTATTACCTGTAAATACACATAGAAATATTAATATAAGCATGTGAATATATATTCTATTAGATTTCCCTGGCCTGGTCTATTGGACATCTAGTTGAAATGTTTATTTTAGGAAATTATAAAAAATATATATATATCTTTATGCATTCCACCTATGTTGTGGTCCACGTGTTCCTGTTTGTTAAAATCAGTGTAATACAATGTTTTTACTAGTCATATACTTACTTTGAGTGCTGTGAAAAAAAGGGAAAGTTGCTCAGTTGTGTCTGACACTTTGTGACCCCATGAACTTTGTAGTCCATGGAATTCTCCTGACCAGAATACTGAAGTGGGTAGCCATTCCCTTCTCCAGGGGATCTTCCCAACCCAGGTATTGAATCCAGGCCTCCCACATTACAGGTGGATTCTTTACCAGCTGAGCCACCAGGGAAGCCCAAGAATACTGGAGTGGGTAGCCTATCCCTTCTCCAGCGGATCTTCTCAACCCAGGAGACAACCCAGGGTCTTNATCTTCCCAACCCAGGTATTGAATCCAGGCCTCCCACATTACAGGTGGATTCTTTACCAGCTGAGCCACCAGGGAAGCCCAAGAATACTGGAGTGGGTAGCCTATCCCTTCTCCAGCGGATCTTCTCAACCCAGGAGACAACCCAGGGTCTTCTGTATTGCAGGAGTCAGTTCTTTACCAACTGAGCTACCAGGGAATCCTGGCAAATTGAGTTCTGTGTCCTACTCCCAAGTAACATCCATTTCCTTTCTTATAAATCAGATTTGGATTCTACTCATTTAAACTAATTAAGCATAATGAAAAGAATCTACCTGTAATGCAGGAGACCCCAGGTTGACTCCTGGGTCAGGAAGATCCTCTGGAGAAGGGATAGGCTATCCACCCCAGTATTCTTGGGCTTCCCTGGTGGCTCAGCTGGTAAAGAATCCACCTGTAATGTGGGAGGGCTGGATTCAATACCTGGGTTGGGAAGATACCCTGGAGAAGGGAACGGCTACCCATCCCAGTATTCTGGCCAGGAGAATTTGGGCAGGACAGAGCAACTTTCACTTTCAAGTCTATTTGTGATCAGAGCCTAGGAATCTGCCCTAACACAGTATAACTTATCTTTTCAGGGTAATTTTTCAGTGCACATATGTCTTTGTTTCATTCATCTTTTTCTCCCCCCTCCCACATGTGTCTTATACCCCTAAGAAACTGCAAGCAACTGAAGAAACTTATGGTGGTGCAGTGGTAAAGAATCTGCTTTCCAACACAAGAGATGAGACAAAAGAGACAAGAGTTCAGTCCCTGGGTGGGGAAGATCCCCTGGAGGAGGAAATGGTAACCCTCTCCAGTATTCTTGCCTGGACAATTCCATGGATGGAGGAGCCTTGTGGGCTACAGTCCATGGGGTCACAAAGAGTTGGACATTACTGAGCAACTGAGCACACACACAAACTTACACTTAACTTCTGGCTAAATCATTTCCCATCAGGGACACAAGCGACTGGGCAGAGAAGACAAACACAGGAAACAGAAATATGAAGTGCAGCATTGCATGGGGCTGTGCAGAATAACTCACGATGGGTAGTACTTCACTGTATGCCGGAAATATTGACCTGAAACAGTCTGCTCTTTGTCAACAAGGTTCACTCCTGCATTCTACCTAAAGTAATTTGCTCTTTTCAGTTTTGTTTCTTATTTACTAGAAATATCTGCAAAATGCAAAAGGGATGCAAAGTTCTCCTCGGTGATTATAACTACAAATAGAGAAGCTGCAATAATTTTTTCTCAGTGTGAAACAGAAATGTAAGATAATAGGGCCAAAAGGGACTTTGAGAGGTCATCCAGTCCATCCATTTGCCTTTAGGCTGATTTGAACCCAAACTTGTCTAGGCTGATTGCTATCTTTCCAATTCGGACAGCCTCCAGGAGAGAAATCCTAACCACCATTTTTAGTAACACAATCAGTGCTTAGCAGTTTATACTCTGAGCAAATGCTTAGATATTATATTGTAAAATTCCCTACGCCCTCTCAGTTTTTAGCTTTACCTCTCCATTAGATTTAGATTCTGTATTCCTGTGGCTTAATCATGTTTTTCTTATACTTCTCCACGTATCTTTAAATTTCCAAAATCTCTTAAGTTAGAAACTATCCATCCCCCAAAACCAAATGTGTGTCTTGACTAGTGTAATTGAATGATCTAGCTCCTGACTCCTATGATTCTCTTTTCATTTTCCATTCTTTTTACATATTTGTATACTTAGTGTTTTGGAGAAGGCAAGCCACTCCAGTACTCTTGCCTGGAAAATCCCATGGGAGGAGCCTGGTAGGCTACAGTCCATGGGGTCGCTTAGAGTCAGACATGACTGAGTGGCTTCACTTTCACTTTTCACTTTCATGCAATGGAAAAGGAAATGGCAACCCACTCCAGTGTTTTTGCCAGGGACGGAGGAGCAGGAGGAGCAGCAGCAGCAGCAGCAGCATGCTTAGTGTTGCCTTGCTCACTCCTGTTGTGTCAGTTAGGAATTGAATTTGGCTGTGGCAAACAGATCTTTAAAAAGTCTGATAGAGAAAGCTGGTGATTCATTTTCTCTTGTAAAAAATGTCCAGTGATGTAGATGTTCCATAGCAGGTAAGGTGAGTTCAGGGCATGCCTGATCTGTACCCCAGACTCCTGCATTTCCCTTCTGCCATCGTATCACTTGCCTACAATCCTCAAGATAGGCCAGCAGTCATAGATGATTGCCGCAGCTCCAAATGTCACACCTATATTCTAGGCAGAGGAAGAATAAGATATCTCTACCAAGCCAGTCAACCACCTTCTTTAGGAACTTCCCAGAAGCTTAATCTGTGAATTTGTATCTCTGTGTCATTGGCCAGAATTTTAACACACAACCAACCTCAGCTGCACAAAAGATTGAAAGATGTAGTTTTTCCACTGTGCAAACATTGCTTCAGTGAACTTAGATTTGAACAAAGCAGATAATGGATATTTGGTAGCAACTAAAAGTTTTTGCTATACATGATTTAATAGAACAATTGATTACTCACCAAATAAATGTTTCAGCTGTCAGCTGAGAAATTATTCACAGCCTGAAAGTTGAGAGTTATGTTTTATTTGGTGACAGCATCTCAAGTAACCCTGAAAGAACTGCTCTAAGAAGATGGGGAAGGGGGACAACTAGGATATATAGGAGTTTTGAAACAAAGGGCAGATAGTAAGAACAAAAGGTTACTGTTAAAGAAAACCCAAAATCTCAAATTAAGGAGTTTTGTACATTTCTATTTAAGGGAAGATGCAAGAGTCTGGGCTCACTGAAATCATGCCTTTTCATATGCATTTTACCTATCTAGGGCCGGTATCCTATATTTTCACATCCTGAGTTTCCTCAGGGCTCATTGTAAGGAGTGGCTACAGTTTGATGACTGCAGGTATTGATGTTTGATGATGGCAGGTATTCTTTTCCTTGCTGAATTCCCTCAGGGCTCACCAACTCACCTTGGCTTCTATCTACGAAGACAGTGGCATCCTTTGTTTACTAATATGACAGGCAATATTCCATATATCCATTTATTATTTCACTTATCACAGTTGTATTGTGTTTGATAAACCTACAAGAAGGTTCTAAAGGACAGAGAGCAGGGCCTCAGCTGGTGCTAAGGCTTTGAAAACCAGGAAACCAAGATGTTTATACATATTAAACAAGCCTTTTATTCCAGATACAATATTGTATAAATTAAGAAAATTATTCACTATACCTGGGAACTATAGGAGAATGGTCAGGATGTACTATGAGTTCCAAATATCTGGACTGAATGTTCATAGAGAATAGTTCCTGAGGAGTCAGTAAGGAATGGCTGCAGCCTGAGAAAGACTCCAGATATGGGAGAAAGGTTTATGGAAGAAAGGTACTCTCTCCTTACCATTCTCTCAATATTTTTTCCTTTCTTATACATTTTTTTCTCTTCCCTTTATACTGTCCCTGCATCTTAAACTTTTTTAGCTTTTACATTTTTATTCCTTCAAGTTTAGGCTTAAACTTGAAATTTATTAGCTATCTGAATTTCAAAATCTTTTCTATTATTTCACATCTCTGGTCAGCCAATCCTATTTCATCATTTCTTTTTTTTACTATATGATTTATCATCATATATAAAATTTTGTATAATATTTTGAGAATGTCAAATTATATTAAACTGCTTTGCCTTCTCATTCTCTCCTTGACAGTAAATTTCTTTTCGCTTTGCTTTGCTTTAGAATGACTATGATAGTCTCCAAGTAACTAAATATACCTCAGCTGTATTAATGCTTTTGACTTTTGTTTTGAAGGGTCTAATTATTTTCTCTTCAAATTCCAAATTCTATCTGGTGGTTACTTCTGCCATTTTTTATATCCCCCGATAAATTCTTATCTGTGAGATCACAATTAAGGAATTCATTTTTACCACGTGATTTTAGAGTAAGCAGGCATTATATAGGCACTAGAATAGATCTTCATAAAAATTCACAGTCAAAATAGCATATTGGATAGTTCATGTTTATGTATAAAGAAAGGGAGAAAAATGGGAGGAATGAAGGGAGTATATATACATAGTATCACTTGAGGCCCATCACAATTCTGAAATTAAAACCCTGATGTCTGTGTAAGCAAACAGCAAGATGAAGAATTCTATGTGTCAAGAAATGTCAAGGAAAAATGTTTTGTTTTGTTTTGTTTTTTTCCTTGAAGGAAATTCAGTTTTATCAAATTCTCTATGAACATAACTCAACCATTCTTCTCATTGGGTAAATCCACATCAGTGTGGTGGTGTGCTTCTCTTTTGAATGGTCTGGTAAGGAGCTGGGGAACTCTTTGGGATGAAACTAAAGGTATCTTTCACCACGTCAGTCTGCGTTAGGAAGGTCTGTGTGGGTTGACCAGCAAAGATAATGTGGCTTTCCCAGTATTAAAAGTTTATGTCTTTTAGGACCCTGAATTTGATATCAAATGCTACTGAATTGAATTCAGCATTATCTCTCAAACTGGAATTGCTATATTTCTAGTTTATACATTGCACTGGATTTCTCAACCCTCAAAATCAGGGGAAAAAATGGGAGATCGGGATTGACATACATACTACTATATACATCTAAGATGTGCGCTTAGTCACTCAGTTGTGTCCGACTCTTTGCAACCCCATGGACTTTAGCCCCCTATGCTCCACTGACCATGGGGATTCTCCTACCTAGGCAAGAATACTGGAGTGAGTTGCCATGCCCTCCTCCAGGAGATCTTCCCAATCCAGGGATCAAACCCAGGTGTCCAGCACTGAAGGTGAATTCTTTACCATCTGAGCCACATATAAGATAGATAACTAATAAGAACCTGCTACATAGAACAGAAAACTCTGCTCAGTACTCTGTAATGACCAATATGGGGAAATAATGTAAGAAAGAGTAAATATATATTTACATATAACTGTTTCACTTTGCTGTATACCTGAAACTAACAACATTGTAAATCAAACATGCTCCAGTAAAAATTAATTTAAAAAAATCATGGGGCAGAAGTTGCACACATATAGAAAATAGATTTGGATTTTTAAATTGTTGACTTATCTTCTTTGCTCAAATAGAAATAATTAAATAATCTCTATGGAAGAAATAGCACTCTTTCTTTTTAAATCTAGATATTGAGACAATCTTTATTGCATCAGATTATTTTTGTTTGGTTCTGGGCTAAACTATATTTCTTGATTTTTTTTTCTCTTTGCTTGTTGTATTTTTCTCCCAAAGTTTATTTAATTCACCAATGCATATTTCCTTTATCCTTCAATAGTTTTTAAATTTTTAGTTGTCCTTTATTTATTTTGAACATATAATATTTTCTGTGAGAAATATTTCCCAAAGCATGTATAAATATTTCCAAAGTATTATATTACAGATGTGAAAGTTGGACTGTAAAGAAGGCTGAGCACCAAAGAATTGATATTTTTGAACTGTGGTGCTAGAGAAGACTTTTAAGAATTCCTTAGACAGCAAGGAGATTAAACCAATTGATCCTAAAGGAAATCAACCCTAAATATTCATTGGAAGTGCTGATGCTGAAGCTCCAATACTTTAGCCACATGATATAAAGAGGTGACTCACTGAAAAAGACTCTGATGCTGGGAAAGATTTAAGGCAGGAGGAGAAGTGGATGACAGAGGATGAGACTGTTGGATGACATCATTGACTCAATGGACATGAGTTTGAGCAAACTCTGGGAGATAGTGAAGGACAGGGACACCTGATGTGCTGCAGAGTCAGACATAACTGAGCAGCTAAACAATAGCAAAAACTATAATTAGCTTACAGGTACCTCTGTAAAGATCTAATTTATTAATACAGAGCAGACTAGGTGCTATTAATTCAATCACAATTGATAGACTAGATAAGGAGCTGCGAATTAAATAATGTCTAAATGAAGGCTTTCTAGGGAAATATTGATTCATACAAACTTATTAAAACAGATATTAAACCTGATAAAGCTAAGACTGAGGAGTTGCAGTGAGGTGAACAGACAAAGGGCAGGAGAATAGAATAAAATGAGCACTATACGTTTGTATTGTGCATGCAGTAGGTTAATCTGGACTACGTAAAGAAAATAATAGTCTGATAGAGCATATTTAAGGTTGACTTAATGTCAACTATTTTGTATGAACACAAAGAATTATTTACTCCAATATCCTTTTGTCACTTTCACAGTTAGGTGATGAAAACTATGTGAAAAGGAACTAAAGTTAGGTGTGAGGAAGGTAATATGATTTCTTTCAAAAGAGGGGCTAGGAAAGAAAAATATATGAAAACATATAAAAGTACTTGTTTTATATGAAAGCATGTTCAAAGACTGTTTCATGGGTCAGTTATTACTTAAGGTTGTTTTCTTCGTATTTTTTTTTGAGTTGATTATTAATGCTAGTTTCATGCTCTTTTTCATAGACTCAGTTTTTGGAAATGTAGTTTTATTTACATATTGGATAAATATTTGCTAAAAATCCAATATAGACCAGTCATTATGCTGAACTATGAAGACATTCAGATGGTTCATATCCTGTAGAGGTTCCCATCATTAAATGTGAATATAACTGATTAGCAAATAATTGTAAACGAACTGATAGAAATACATCATTGCCTTTATTTTTTTATCTTTTAAAATTATTTTTCACTTTTTAATTTTGAAATTTTATTATTATTTATCATTACCTTTAGAGAGGCTACAATTAGACCTGAAGCTCAAGTTTCCCAGAGGAACACTATTATGGATCAGTTATAAATATAACCAGCACTTGTGGGAGTATGATCAGAAGAAAGTGATTTTCTTTTTCTACCTTGAATCACACCTTAAAAAAAAAAATTAGATCAAAAATGGCTGAGGAATTCACTGGAAAAATTTTTCAATTTGTACACTTCAGGCCTCTTTCATTTTCTATTGACCATAATATCTTTAAATGACTTAAACAAGTAAGGATTTATTGGCTGAGATAACTTCATTTTTGGTCTTGCCCGATGATCCTGTTGACTTCAGAATTCTCGCTGCTCCAAATTCAGGGAAAATGGATCTCACGTTGCTAACATTTTCAAGAAAAGTCTTGGGCCTGAATTTCTGTAGCTTCCACTCTGTGCCTTCTATACCATTCATTAGGAATTAGAGTGTCAGAAATCCATTCTTCCCCTCACTTTCTCTGTCTTTAATCTGCCAGTACTTATCCCAGTACCTATATTATTATGTCCTTTCAGTTCCACTCATCACCACGGAACTGTAATCATCACAAAGGCTCTCATTTTGTCTTTTTTATTTTTTTTTTCATTTTTCCACTGTGCCCTCTATGATTCACAGTCTACTGTGTGCAGAACTCCTACATACTCAACTTAATCTTTCACAGATCTCAACAGCTTCCTGGTAAAGAACATCTGACCTGCTTTGATTACCTTGTAGACCGCTCAAATGAAAATAGATTTTCCCTAACTGCTCTCCTACCACTGGCCCTAAAGTTGGGGTCAATTTTCTTCATCCTCCTTACTGCTGCATGCCAACAGTTCTTCATCTATACCCCAAAATATTCAGCTTTATAGCTCATGCCATCAGATTATTTTGTCCACTACTCTTTATTTGTTATCATCTACTGAAACCCAGGTCACTCCCCACTCGTTTTCCTTGACTGTGACTCTGTCTCACCAATACTACTTCTGTCTTAATTCTTGGCAAATTCTATATACTTTTAGGTAAATTTCATAACTTTTCCTTTTAATTTCTCTATAAAACATCACCAATTCACACCAATCAGCATTCTTTAGCATCTGGACTGTGCCATTGGTAATCATGGCAAGTCCTTCATGATCTCAGTTTTTTTAAGCCCTCTGTGCCCACTATCTCCTAGTTTCTAGTTTATCACCTCTAGTACCTCTTATTACTTCTAGTATTTCCACCCCTGCAAACCACCAGGACATGATACCATTTATACTCCCAGATGTCCCCAGATTTAGTAGACATTCTTAATGTGTTCACTTTCCTCTTTATTTGTCTTCAGTACCATAGTCTACCATTTAATCACTTCAATATATGGTACCTCAATCCCCTAGCCATCCACTTGTTCCCTCATATTCTACTGGCAAAGTCACAACCCTAATTAGAGCCAACTTCTATTCCTGTTTTGTCCCTCCACCTGTGTAGTGGAACCTGGCTGGAAGAAAACAATAAACATGTTGACTGATTTCACTTTAAATCCATGACCATAAGCCTCAGTTTTGCCTTGACGTTATCAGCCAGTCGTATTATACTTTTCTAGTCAATTTGCTGTCCTTGAAATTTGTTTCACATCTTGTTATCTCTCTCAAAGTAGCATTTTCTTAGCCATCCTCATTCACAATTAGTGATTTTACTTTCTACATAGCTGAAAACACTGAATTAATCAGAAAAAAATGCACTGACTCCCATCACTAGAGATACCTACTTTTTGGCATATGCACTTACACACTAACCTTCTGATCTGTTACTATAAGTGACCCACTCATAGTCTTATCTGAAGCTAATACTAGATCTCATCTGTTCTGAGCCAATCAAGCACATTGTTCCAGCTCTCCCCTCTCTCACACCAGTCTTTTCTTAACCTTTTCCATTTAATGAACATGCAGTCATGCTATATCTTCCATCTTACTATATACATATATTTATTCTAACTGTACTTTCCCTGGTATCTTTTGTACTTTTTCTTTATTTTTATTCTGTTCATTGTCTCCATTTCTCCTACTCCCATTCTCTATTTAGCACAATATAATCACACTTTCACTTCTCTCACTCCAATGAAACTACTGTCATCAACAACATCTGTAAGAGTATACCCATTGGTCAGCTTAAAAACTGTCCTCTTAATTTCTACATCAGCAATGTCTGACATCACTGATCACTTCCTTTTAGTACACATTCTTCATTTGTCTTTCAGGGTACCATCACACACTGTTGGTATCCTTAGCTCACCTCTTGTTCCTTTTCCATCTCATTTACTGTTCTCCTGTTCTCCTAAAACCACCTTATTCCTTGGAATTCTTTTTTATTTAACTACACTCTGTGATTTCACTTAGACTCATGGCTTTACTATCATCTATGTACCAATGACTCCCATTTTTTTTTTTTTTCCCGTCCTCTAACTCCATAAGTGTACATATAACTGCTTTCTTGAAAGTTCCACTTGGATATCTAACAGATATCTCAAAATCACATGCCCAGCATATTCCCTGTTCTTCAAAACTGTTTTACTATAGGTTTTTCCTTCTCGGTGGGTGACAAGCCTTAATTTCTCACGGCAAAACTTTTGGCTAGATCTCTTTCTTTTTAGTCCCCCATAATGAATCAATCAGGATATGTTATTAGCTATACATTTAAAATATATCCAAAATCCTATCACTTTTCACTAGCTTTACTGATATGTCTAGCAATTATTTTGTACTCTGAAATAGTCATAAAACTGGTTTCCCTTATTTCAACACTGTCATATCATACTCTGTTCTTTCAAAGTCAACAGGTGACCATTTAAAACTTTCAGATAATATCAGGACATATCACTGTTTTACTGTAAACCTAACCCATGGAATTTCTTTTCATTATATTCAAAATAAAGTCTAAAGTCCCTCAGTGACATATGAAACTTGTATAATCTGGCCCCTCACTGTTTGTCTGGCCTCATCTCTAATTGCTGATCCCACCCCACCACTGCTTTTTTCCTCAAGTATATTTGCCTTCTCACTATTCATAAAATACATCAAATATACTTTTGTCTTTAATCTTTTGCGTGAGTTGTTCCATAAAAGAGAGTGGCTGGCGGTGGGGGGTGGGGGGAGGTTTATTATTATCATTAGATTATTTTAGAATGCTTGTAATCAGAAAGAGTTCAAGACTCTAATGGATGATTGCAGTAGTGGAAAATTGATTGCCTTGGACAATAATTAGATTGGCAATATTTTTTTTAAAGAAGGAAATACTTAACCCTCTGCAGAGAATCCAACCTGATATCAATTACTTAAAAGGAGAATGTGAAAAATACACCATGCAAATTAGTAACTAGTTTGGATTTAAGAAGAAATAGGTTTCTGAGTGTTCAAATGTATTTATCTTAGTGTTTTATCTTTACAATTCTGAGATGAATATGGGACACAAAAGCCATCTGGAGTTTTACTTTTGTGATTGCACAGGCTCACTTCACCTTCCTTATCTTCTGTCCATGTATAGAATCCTATTTTTCTGACACTACAGTTGAGAATGAAAGTGAAGGCTCTTGACCTTAATCTTGTCCTTGCTTCCTCATCAGATTCTAAAGAAATTACAGTCAGTTTCAGGGTTAGGCTAAGGAACACCTGCCTGCACCAACATACCACCTCAAGACCTTTATTAGGTTTCATGAACTGAGTCATAGCAGGATCATGAGGAGGCCCAGCTATCACATGCAGGAACTTTGGCCTCAGAGCTTCCAGTTTAGTGACTAAATGAGACAAGCCAAGATATCCCTTTACAAGTTCATTTGCACTCAGTTGTGCATATGTGTGTGTATATTTTTTAACTATTTCTTTACATCATGCCTTTGTAAGTGTTAAAGACAACTGTGTAATCTGTGCAGTGTATACTGGTTACCTGAAGAGCTTGATTAGTGCTGGTTCCCTTGGAGCTTTTTCAGCTAGATACGTGTTGAACATACAGTGCTGTCCAGCGCTGAGAGTCAGACTTTAGCTAAGCTTTATTAATAAATAACTGAAATTCTGAATCTGGATGCTGCTGTACTGCTATTTTATGTATCAGGACAACAAACAGCGGTTGTGTACTGGTAATTTTACCATGGGCCTCCCAGGTGGCTCAGTGGTAAAGAACTGGTCTGCCTTGTAAGAGACATGGGAGATACGGGTTTGATCCCTGGGTTGGGAAGATCCCCTGGAGAAGGAAATAGCAACCTGCTCCAGTATTCTTGCCTGGGAAATTCCATGAACAGAGGAGTCTGGCTGGCTACAGTCCATGGGGTCACAAAGAGTTAGACATGACTTAGCAACTATACAACAACTTTACCAAAACTCTTAGACAATTTCTCCTCTACAGAGTACGATACAAAAAAGAGGAGAAATAAGTCAACTTTAAATTGAAGAAGTTCAGCCATTTACATCTACTTATACGTGAGCCTCAGTATGTCACTAAAGAAAGAGTATGTGTGTGTTAGTCACTCAGTCGTGTCCAATTCTTTGCGACCCCATGGCCTGCATCCTGCCAGGCTCCTCCATCCATGGGATTTTCCAGGCAAGGATACTGGAGTGTGTTGCCATTTCCTTCTCCAAAAGAAAGAGTATGAGGAGGAATGTTATAAAGTAGAAATAGTTTGCTCAAAGGACTGTTTCCTGTGTTCAGGAAAAAGTTACTTTTTAATAAGTGATTACCTTAATGTGTGATGTTGAGGCAGCTGGTCTGTCTGTGTTATGTAATAATTATTGGCTAAAAATTAATTTTCATTAGAGTTTAGTTTTTTTAAAGTGAGTTCGAGATACAAAATACAGATAGTCTCTCCTCTTATAATTGAGGAAAATAGCACTCTTAACACTAAGTTTTATTTTTGTTTTTTATATTTGCTTTGTATAGATACTGTATACACTAACCACAGGGCTTTCCAGGTGGCACTAGTGGGAAAGAACCCACCTACAATGCAGGAGATGTAGGAGAGGCAGGTGTGATCCCTGGAACAGGATGATCCCCTGGACAAGGGCATGGCAACACACTCCAACATTCTCGCCTGGAGAATTCCATGGACAGAGGAGCCTGGCAGGCTATAGTCCTTAGGGGCACAAAAAGTCAGACATGACTGAAGCACCTTAGCACACACGCACACTAACCACAGCAGACTATTCCTACATCTTATTTTTCTATCACCTTAGATTAAGCTGGCTTTTCTGGCTCTGGAGAGAACGACTCCAGACTAAATATCTTCTTAAACACAAAGAATGAATTGGAAGGAGCAGTAATTTTGGAAGGGTTCATTGATCTTACTTTTGAATAGCTTGTCATTGGCCAAGTGATGATGGCCCAAACAATACTCAGTTCTTTGCCTCAGCTTTTCTCATGGTCTGTACTAAAAACTTTGGCATTTATTCAAGAGTAAGACACGTAGAAAAAACTTCAAACCACCAAGTATCTTGAACATTCATATTTATTCTCAGTTATTTTTATAGAATCTGGGTTAAAGATGAAAATATGAGACTTACTATTGAGTTATGCCTTCAATATAAGAGGATCTTTACCCTCCAGGAAATGTCCTTCTGTCATAACCAGTTTCTTGGAGGGAGGAAAATAAAAGGTTAGACACAGTACCTTTATCTTTTATTTACAATGGATGTTCATCTCTTTAAAGTATTTAATTGCTGGTTTCTCTCTATTATACTGTACTTTCTGAATTGCCTTAAGCCCTATGCTCATCTGCAAATTCTGCTTCATCAACTTTCTCACTCTTGCTGCAGCAGCTTACAAGTTCTCATTCTTTCCTGGGCTTCCATCTCCTGCTTTTCCTGCTTTACTATCGTTTTGAGTCATCCTACTCACTCTAGCAACCACCTACTTTTCCTTCTCTCCTGAAATCTAAGCATATATTTCCGACTGTCTCCTACACACTTCATATGTATTCCCCACAGGCATATGAAGCTGATGTCCAAAACTTATCATTTTTTTTTTCTACTCTTACCTACTATTCCTTCTGCCTATTTTATGTAATTTTGTCATGATCCATAAAGTGATCCAAACCATGCTTCTGAAATAATTCTAGAATATTCCTTTTCTTTCGCCTTACTCAAAACACTCACCAAGTTCAAATTATTCTCTCAGCTAACTTTTAGAATCTACCAACTTCTGCCCATCTAAATAGACTCTAAGTTCTTCTCATAATAGCACTTCAAGAATGTTTTAAGGTAATGACCTGAGACGGTTTTTGCCACTTTTGCTAACCTGTCCTGATACATACTCTGTTTAGCCAGCAACACTGGATTACTATCTTTAAAAAGTACAAATTGAATATTCAGTCTCTTGCATAAACATAGTAGATGAATTATAAGTGCCTTCGCAAAGCAGATATTTGACCCCTCTATATATTTCTTCAGCCTTATCTTCTGGTCCTTCTTCTGCAGTCCATGGGGTCACTAATCATCAGACACAACTGAGCAACTTCACTTTCACTTGTCACTTTCATGCATCAGAGAAGGAAACGGCAACCCACTCCAGTGTTCTTGCCTGGAGAATCCCAGGGATGGGGAGCCTGGTGGGCTNCAAAGCAGATATTTGACCCCTCTATATATTTCTTCAGCCTTATCTTCTGGTCCTTCTTCTGCAGTCCATGGGGTCACTAATCATCAGACACAACTGAGCAACTTCACTTTCACTTGTCACTTTCATGCATCAGAGAAGGAAACGGCAACCCACTCCAGTGTTCTTGCCTGGAGAATCCCAGGGATGGGGAGCCTGGTGGGCTGCCGTCTATGGGGTCACATAGAGTTGGACATGATTAAAGTGATCTAGCAGTATGTTCTGGTCCTTCTTTTGCGCACTAGATTTCAGCTGACCCCAAGATGTATTGTTAAAATCACTGTATTTAAACAAAAGGAATTTAAGGCAGGAAATTTTTACATAGTTGTTGGAAGAATTTAAAAGTTAGCAGTAGACTGTGAAGTAATATAGGGATTAGCAGTATTGGAAAGGCACTATCACCTACAGCCTGGAGAGAAAAAGGAATAATACTGTAGTACTGGTCCCAGTTTGTCCCAGGACAACTGGAGCCATGGAAGAGATGGAACTGGTGCCAGAGACACATTTGGATAATGTAGAAAGAGAGAGGGAAGAACTACTATCTCTTTCCCTTTCTAGCCATGATTCGCACTGGTGAATTTAACAGCTGGTTGACACAGGTAGGAATCTTAGAAATGCAGCATACCCTTGAATTTCTCATTTGTCCTTTGGGATAGGAAGGCCTGCTTTGATAAGCTAGTGTGATAATTAGAGATAATATCAAATAACTTGATAGTGCATCTGGAAAACAGTATTCTCTGAATCAAAGATTACCTATCAATTTGCATATCAGTTCAGTCACTCAGTCCTGTCCGACTCTTTGCGACCCCATGAATCGCAGCACGCCAGGCCTCCCTATCCATCACCATCTCCCGGAGTTCACTCAGACTCACGTCCATCGAGTCCGTGATGCCATCCAGCCATCTCATCCTCGGTCGTCCCCTTCTCCTCCTGCCCCCAATCCCTCCCAGCATCAGAGTCTTTTCCAATGAGTCAACTCTTTGCATGAGGTGGCCAAAGTACCGGAGTTTCAGCTTCAGCATCAGTCCTTCCAAAGAAATCCCAGGGTTGATCTCCTTCAGAATGGCCTGGTTGGATCTCCTTGCAGTCCAAGGGACTCTCAAGAGTCTTCTCCAACACCACAGTTCAAAAGCATCAATTCTTCGGCGTTCAGCTTTCTTCACAGTCCAACTCTCACATCCATA
>SJYX01000210.1:265403-322090 GCA_006410675.1 Oreotragus oreotragus
TCCCTCAGAAGAAATGGAGTAGCCATCATGGTCAACAAAAGAGTCCGAAATGCAGTACTTGGATGCAATCTCAAAAACGACAGAATGATCTCTGTTCGTTTCCAAGGCAAACCATTCAATATCACAGTTATCCAAGTCTATGCCCCAACCAGTAATGCTGAAGAAGCTGAAGTTGAATGGTTTTATGAAGACCTACAAGACCTTTTAGAACTAACACCCAAAAAAGATGTCATTTTCATTATAGGGGACTGGAATGCTAAAGTAGGAAGTCAAGAAACACCAGGAGTAACAGGCAAATTTAGCCTTGGAATGCGGAATGAAGCAGGGCAAAGACTAATAGAGTTTTGCCAAGAAAATGCACTGGTCATAGCAAACACCCTCTTCCATCAGTTTGCATATAGTCAACATTAAATGGCAAATTCAGTTTCAAAACAAGGTATTTACCAATCTGCCTCATTGTTTGTACTTCTCAAACTTAGCAGATTATCTGAAAGGTGATCCTTACCCATAATTATGATTAATGTATGTGTTGATAACATTCAGACATTTATGATTATATGTGTTAAGTTAGATACTAAGGATACACAGTGCATTTTTGTTTCATGATTCAGTGGATCTATTAAGATTTCATCGTGAGATATAGCTTGTCCCCACTTGTCTCTACCCCAAAATTTTCAGTGGTTTCTTACAGTCCACTTTCATAAAAC
Organism: Oreotragus oreotragus; assembly: GCA_006410675.1. Lineage (NCBI taxonomy): Eukaryota > Metazoa > Chordata > Mammalia > Artiodactyla > Bovidae > Oreotragus > Oreotragus oreotragus. Next base: position 266,111 of record SJYX01000210.1, read on the forward strand.
AAAAGAAAAATGAATATCACCCTGAATTAAAATCTTCTGCAGTGTCTGCTGAAATGTGTAGGCTGAAGTTTTTCTGGCTGGGACACTTCAGGGATGAACTCTGAGAAGATGCTAACTGCTGAACCAGCAGCAAAAAAAGAATTCTGTGCTCACTGGGCATGATGTACTCTATTCATTAAAGCAAGAGGAGAAAAACCTTTAGAAACCAGCTCTTAGGGAGATATGTAAATTGAATTTTTCTTCCTTTTTTTTTTTTTTAATGACAGCTTTGAGATGCTTATTTAAATAGGTAGAAATCATATACCTTCTATAATTGATTAAATAGATTAGTGTTTTAAATGGCTTTTGACCAGGCATAGGTTTACATTTCATCTGGACATTTTCTCCCATAAAATAAGAAACAGTGTAAGGTTTATATTATGAAAAGTTTCTGGCAAACGCAATTCAGAAGTATAAGGTTGAGTGATCAATTGTGACTAGTCGTTTTCTGTCACAATTGAATGAAAATATGGTGATGAAGCTTAAAAGGAAGATGTATTTGAAAAGCTTTGGCCAACATTATTGGTTATTCTTTATAAAAGAGGTGGTACAAGAGGATATTCATAACCCTCTTGGTCTTAGACAGTAGCTCTTTGCAGAGATGGGGAGAAAGATCTTCTGTCAGGTAAAATTGATCAATCTTCATCTATTTCTGAGTACCACTCCTCTCTTTTCTGATATGTTTACAATGTACAGAGATTTGCATTTAAATCCAGATGGAAAAATGTTGTAGCCAATTGGCCTTCACAAAAGAAAATTTATAATGATTGTATTTTAAATGGAAAGGAAAAGATCTCAAATAGTAGTACTAAGATGCAGGAGAAATAGTGTGTACGTGAGTGAACGTTGCTCAGTTTTATCTTACCCTTTGTGACCTCATATACTGTAGCCTACCATGTTCCTCTGTACATGGGATTCTCCATGCAAAGATACTGGAGTAGGTTGCCATGTCCTTCTTCTGGGGATCTTCCCAACCCAGGGATTGAACCCAGGTCTTCTGCATTGCAGGCAGATTCTTTATCATCTGAGCCACCATGTAAGCAAAGATACTAATAAATATATAAGTAAATCTAAAGCAATATTGTATTAATGAGATTTCATTTAATTTAGACAGAACTAAATGTCAATGCAAGACACGGTGGAGGGGTGGTTGGAAATAAAGTTTTCTTTAGTTGGTTTGCATAAACCACTTAAGTGGTCTGACAGTAGTGGTCCTCATGGGGCAGTGGGTATAGGGAGGTACTGTGTTTTCATCAGAGATTGGAAGTTCCTCCCAGCACATTTCTTTTTTTACTGTTACCCAAGAAGCATCTCTTTTATTCACTCATGAGAGAAACTTTTTGAAATCTTCACTTTTTAATACCTAATCAGAAATTTTGTGGCTAAAAGAACATTTTTGGAAACAAATCTGGGGAGGTCTAATCTAAATAGGTCATTCTTAATTTTGGTTTACAAAATTATATTTTGATTTAGAAACCATCTAATTCTAAAACTTGATTTTTTCCTACATTAGATAAAACTTACATATCAAATTTCCATTTTTTTAAAGCATTTAGAACATGTACTTGGGAACAAAATTATGAGAAAATGCAATGAAATTATATAGTGCATGATTCTTAAACATCAAAGCGTTTATCTTAAACAGTTGATGCAAAGAGATATACTAGAAAGATCAAATACTAACAAGATTTTTAATATATACATTTTAAAATAATTGCAGAAACAGTGTCATAAGATGATATAATTCATCACGTTTATTTATTAAGCATCTATCAGAGAACTTGGTCACAGTACCTCAGTAAGTATTTGTTGTGTGATATGTACAAAAGCATTCAGATGAAGGTACAATGAAAATCGGGTGACTATGGAAGACTAACAGAAAAGGGATTTCAGTTGAGAAGTAGGACTGAAATTTCTTTTCGAATAACTGGAGAAAAACATGGGAGAAAGCATACTAGATTGATGGAATAGTGTGATTAAAACCAGAGGAACAGGAAAGGAAATCCAAANGAAGGTACAATGAAAATCGGGTGACTATGGAAGACTAACAGAAAAGGGATTTCAGTTGAGAAGTAGGACTGAAATTTCTTTTCGAATAACTGGAGAAAAACATGGGAGAAAGCATACTAGATTGATGGAATAGTGTGATTAAAACCAGAGGAACAGGAAAGGAAATCCAAATCCCTCAGACTTAGGATAATATGATATTTTGAAGGAGGACATAACAAAATAGACGTTTCATGAAATAATATGTTCATTTAGTTGCAGGATCTTGAGAGCAGAAGTGGTTGCTCCAGGAGGTGCAAGAAATTAGGATACAAAAAGTAGGTTACCTCCTGAGAAGGAAATTACTTCCTTGGATAACTAGCAAATGTTCAGTGGTGCGGTACGGAAGAAGTTGACTTGGCTAGTCAGCCTGAGATAACTGAAAAATAGCTATAGGGAAACAAGTAGAATGGTAACAAATAAAACAGGTAACATTGAAGATACCTGGAAAACTCTTACTGGGAAGGATTACAGATGTGTCGGCCTCCTTCCAAAGAGCTCATGCTTGCCATGTGGTAGACTCTTTTTCTTTTTCTTTTTTTTTTGGCAAAAATCACGCTAATGGAGATGCATCTAGTACTTGCACTGTAGTTTAGAGAAAATGGTGTAGAACTAAGCATTAAGGGACTTGATCAAGTTGGTGGAATAAAGAATTCATGCATTTATGGACTCTATTCCACCTCCAAGAAATAGGAGAATTTCCACAGGAAAAAAAGCCTTCTTTCAGGCATTAGAAATATTCTATGATAGACTCAGTTATACCAGTACCACATTATTTGTACCAAAATTTGAAAGATACTCCTTCCTGGGCTTGTGTTAAAAGTATAGGCATTTTACTCTCTATACTTGCCAGTTTGTAGATGTATCCAGTAGTGCTCCAAAACACTTACTCTTTCTTTTCAGCTTCCTGAATTGAAGAATGTGATATAGTTATTTTATGTATTTTGAGTGGATATTTTTATTTTCTTCTTTTTTTTTTAACTTTGTACAGTCTTTCATCTTGGTAGATAGTTGTAGAAAAATCTANTTGTAGATGTATCCAGTAGTGCTCCAAAACACTTACTCTTTCTTTTCAGCTTCCTGAATTGAAGAATGTGATATAGTTATTTTATGTATTTTGAGTGGATATTTTTATTTTCTTCTTTTTTTTTTAACTTTGTACAGTCTTTCATCTTGGTAGATAGTTGTAGAAAAATCTATTCTTTATCATCGACATTATTTAAAATAGCTACAAAAGAGGCATTTAATAAATACTTGTTGAAGGGATGAATGAAAGATAAATTCATTAGCCTTAATTAACTTATCTAAGAAAAACACTAAAGAAAATTCAGCTCATTGCCCTTTTTCGTGTTCCTTCGAAACTTGCAATAATTCAATTTAAGATTGCTTTAGACTTTGGGATTTATTGAGTTGTGGTTTCAAAACTAATGCTGGAAATAATACTCTAGGCTTAAAAAATTCCTTTGATAGAAGCTCTAGGATGGATTGTTGTTGTTCAGTAACTAAGTCATGTCCTACTCTTTGTGACCCCATGGACTGCACAATACTAGGCTTTCCTGTCCTTTACTCTCTCCCTGAGTTTGCTGAAACTCATGCTGATTGAATCAGTGATGCCATCCAACCATCTCATCCTCTGTCATCCCCTTCTCCTCTTGCCACCAATCTTTCCCAGCATCAGGGTCTTTTCCAATAAGTCACCTCTTTGCCTCAGGTGACCAAAGTGTTGGAGCTTCAGCATCAGTATTTTCAATGGATATTCAGGTTTGATGTCCTTTGGATTGACTGGTTTGACCTCCTTGCTGTCCAAGCGACTCTCAAGGGTCTTCTCCAGCACCACAGTTTGAAAGCATCAATTCTTTGGTGCTCAACCTTCTTTCTGGTTCAACTCTCACATCTGTACATGACTATTGGAAAAAAACATAGCTTTGACTAGATGGACCTTTGTTGGCAAAGTGATGCCTGCTTTTTAATACACCATCTAGCTTTGTCATAGCTTTTCTTCCAAGGAGCAAGTGTCTTTAAACTTTGTGGCTGCAGTCACCATCTGCAGTGACTTTGAAGCCCCCCAAAATGAAATCTGTTGCTGTTTCCCCTTTCTCCCCATTTATTTTCCATGAAGTGATGAGATCAGATGCCATGATCTTAGCTTTCTGAATGTTGAGTTTTAAGCCAGTTTTTTGCTCTCCTCTTTCACCTTCATCAAGAAGCTCTTTAGTTCCTCTTCACTTTCTGCCCTTATAGTGGTATCATCTGCATATCTGAGATTATTGATATTTCTCCTGGTAATCTTGATTCTAGCTTGTGAGTCATCTAGCCCAGCATTTTGCATGGTGTACTCTGCATATGGGTTAAATCAACAGAATGACAAAATTGGGAAAGGAGCCTTGATATATTCCTTTCCCAATTTTGAACCAATCTGTTGTTCCAAGTCCAGTTCTAACTTACTTCTTATCCTGCATACAAGATTCATTGTGCAGTAATTTGAATAGTTTTGGCCTTGCCTTTCTTTGGGATTGGAATGAAAACTGACCTTTTCCAGTCCTGTGCCCACTGCTGAGTTTTCCAAATTTGCTGGCATATTGAGTGCAGCACTTTCATAGCATCATCTTTTGGTATTTTAAATAGCAGAGCTAGAATTCCATCACCTCCATTAGCTTTGTTTTTATTAATGCTTCCTAAGGCCCACTTGACTTCACACTCCAGGATGTCTGGCTCTACATGAGTGACTGGACCATTGTGGTTATCTGGGTCATTAAGATCTTTTTTGCACAGTTCTTGCATGTATTCTTCCCACTTCTTTTTAATCTCTTCTGCTTATGTTAGGTCCATGCCATTTCTGTCTTTTATTGTGCTCAGCTTTGTGTGAAATGCCCCCTTGGCATCTCCAAATTTCTTGAAGAGATCTCTAGTCATTCCCATTTTATTATTTTCCTCTATTTCTTTGCATCATTCACTTAAGAAGACTTTTTTTTTTAATCTAGAATTGATGATTAAGTGTATGTTTTTAAATTAAGCATATTATAAAATAGGAATTATTTTAAAATCTTTCATATATATATTTGTATAAAAGAAGATCTCTCTTTGTGGCCACTTTTTTTTTTCTGTAGCTTTAGTTCAGTTCAGTTGCTCGGTCATGTCTGACTCTGCAACCCCATGGACTGCAGCATGCCAGGCTTCTCTGCCATCAGCAATACCCAGAGCTTTCTCAAATTCATGTCCATCAAGTCATTGATATGATCAAACCATCTCATCCTCTGTTATCCCCTTCTTCTCCTGCCTTCAATCTTTCCCAGCATCAGGGTCTTTTCAAATGAATCCGTTCTTCACATCAGGTGACCAAAGTATTGCAGTTTCAGCTTCAGCATCAGTCCTTCCAATGAATATTCAGAACTGATTTCCTTTAGGATTGACTGGTTTGATCTTGCTTCAGTCCAAAGGACTCTCAAGAGTCTTCTCTAAGACCACAGTTCAAAAGCATCAATTCTTTGGTGCTCAGCTTCAGTCCAAGGGACTCTCAAGAGTCTTCTCCAAGACCACCATTCAAAAAGCATCAGTTCTTCAGTTCTCAGCTATCTTTATAGTCCAACTCTCACATCCATAAATATGACTACTGGAAAAACCATAGCTTTGACTAGATGGACCTTTGTTGGCAAAGTAATATCTCTGCTTTTTAATATGCTATCTACGTTGGTCATAGCTTTTCTTCCAAGGACTAGTGTCTGTTAACTTCATGGCTGCAATCATCATCTGCAGTGATTTTGGAGACCCCCCCCCCCAATAAAGTCTGTCTCTGTTTCCATTATTTCCCTATCTATTTGCCATGAAGTGATGGGACCAGATGTCATGATCTTCGTTTTTTGAATGTTGAGCTTTAAGCCAACTTTTTTGCTCTCTTCTTTCACTTTCATCAAGATGCTCTTTAGTTTCTCTTCACTTTTTGCCATAAGGTTGGTGTCATCTGCATTTCTGTAGCTTACACTTTCTTTATGAAGGAAATGCCATAGCTGAGAAGAACTCAATAGGTATAATTATACAAGTGAATTCCATGAAGACCATTTTTGTTTAATGCTGCTGCTGCTGCTAAGTCACTTCAGTTATGTCCAACTCTGTGCGACCCCATGGACGGCAGCCCACCAGGCTCCCCAGTCCCTGGGATTCTCCAGGCAAGAACACTGAAATGGATTGCCATTTTCTTCTCCAGTGCATGAAAATGAAGAGTGAAAGTGAAGTTGCTCAGTTGTGTCCGACTCTTAGCCACCCCATGGACTGCAGCCCACCTGGCTCCTCTGTCCATGGTATTTTCCAGGCAAGAGTACTGGAGTGGGGTACCATTGCCTTCTCCATTTGTTTAATGAATTATCAACAAATGCTTAGAGTACTGACATGTAGTAGGCATTCAACATCTATGTTTGGAAATAATTAATTTATGTATTGATATTTATAAAGATGCCTTGTTAGTTTATAATTATTAGTGTGGGTTATTTTGGAACTTAAACAGTCCATCTCTTCTCCAGGTAAAAATAATATTTTTCAAAGTTGAGTTTCTAAAATGATCCTACTAGTTCACTGAGAATATGAACTTAAATCACTGTATTGATGCAAATTGCCTGAAATTAAAGTTTGCAGATTTTATTCTATATGAGAAATGCACAGATGGGTTAATATTTTATATATGCACACTCTGGGCATGTTCTACAAATGTAATATCCTTGCTGGAGAGTGTTTAGTTTAGTTTAGAGACTCATTTACTTAGATTGTAGGAGCCAAGTAGATAGTTATGTTAAAGCAGTTTTAAACCGTTATCTATTAATAGAAACATGTTTTGTTGGGATACTGAATAGTTAATAAACACTTTACTACTTTTAACCTAGACCATTATTGTCACTGCTTAAAGTACTGGTGTCTCAGAGAGCTTCCCTGTTGGTTCATACAGTACAGAATCTGCCTGCAATGCAGGAGGCCTGAGTTTGATCCCTGCATCAGGAAGATCCCCTGGAGACTGGAATGGCAACTCACTCCAGTATCCTTTCCTGGAGAATTCCCTGAGTAGAGGAGTCTGGTGGGCTATAGTCCATGGGGTCACAAGGAGTTGGACATAACTTAAGTGACTTACTTTCAAGGTATTCTGAGGGCTGATTCCTTAGAGATGATGAAACTGATATTGTGTAAGACAAGAAAAACACCTAAAATTATTATTATTTTTTATAGTAGACTCATTGCAGGGGCATGGGTTAGATCCCTGGTCAGGAAAAGTTCTGCATCCCATGCAGTACAGCATAACCCCTCCCCCTGCAAAAAATGAAAGCAGTACACACAAGTCTGCAGTGTACTTGTGCTAAGAACTTTCTCTCTATGTTCTCTCTCCCCCTCCTCCCCCTTGCTCTCTCCTCTTCCTCCTTTTAATAATGAATATATTTGCATCCAGATATAGCTATTTAAACCCATGGTTCTCAACTGGGTGATTTTGCTATCCAGAGAATACTGGATAGAAGGCAGTGTCTGGAGGCATTTTTATTGATTATCATTTCCTGGGAGATACAACTGAAGTTTAGTGAATAGGGCCAGAGATGCTGCTAAATATCCTACATTATATAAGACAACACCTCATAGCAAAAAAAAAAAAAAAAAAAATTACCTGGTCCCGAATAGCAATAGTGCATTTGAGAAACACTGGTTTAAATTAGGAAAAAGATCGTGTCTTCTTTGGAAAAAGTGTATACTGTCCATGTCTTCATAAAAACTATTATTATTACTCTGTTTAACTGGAAAGAAAATAAGCATTTTCAACCAAAATATTTTTACATGTGTGCTATTTAAGAATCATTGGAGGTCTATTAAGTTAAATGATTCCCTGTGTTAAAATTGTCTTCTTCTGGTATCTTGGTCAAGATGATCAATACTCTTCCTGTGCCATTTAGCCATTAAAATGGGGAAAAAAAATATAGGTGAGGGCAAAGTAGAGCTGGGGAGAGACAGGAGAAGAGAAACAAAATTCCTAGAATCAGAGTTACAAAAAGACATAACATTTGAGGGAATCCCTTGGTTTATCAAACTCTGATTACAAAGCAGTGCTTCTCTTACAGTAAGATATTTAAATAAATTTGTACACTCCAAAAATTATTCATATTTGCATGCAGCTTCCCAAATGCCAATTTCAATAGTCATAACATTGTAATTGAAATTATATTCTGGAAAATGTCATAAACGTGCTATACAATGGTGGGCTTCATATGATAATCAAGCAAAAGCTACAGACTTTATAGAGTAGATTTGGATTAATGCATTTCTGTTTTTTGTTTTAATCTGAAAAACAAAGGAACATCTTTTCAAGTAATAGATTGTTTGATTAAAAAAAAAGAGGTAGTAACTGTGAAGATTAAGGAAAAAAAATTTGTACACTCCAAAAATTATTCATATTTGCATGCAGCTTCCCAAATGCCAATTTCAATAGTCATAACATTGTAATTGAAATTATATTCTGGAAAATGTCATAAACATGCTATACAGTGGTGGGCTTCATATGATAATCAAGCAAAAGCTACAGACTTTATAGAGTAGATTTGGATTATTGCATTTCTGTTTTTTTGTTTTAATCTGAAAAACAAAGGAACATCTTTTCAAGTAATAGATTGTTTGATTTAAAAAAAAGAGGTAGTAACTGCGAAGATTAAGGAAAAAAAAAGTTCATGTAGTTCTGTTAGTTACTACATAACTGTTACCTGTGCGAAGTCATTTAAAGCCAGAAATCTTCATTTCTTTAAAATTTAAAGTTTAAAATTTCTTTAAAATGTATAAAAAATAAGCAGTCACATCTTTCAGAAAATAGTAGTATATTTTTCCATTCTTCACAGAATTTTAAGATTTATTTTTATCTATTGTACTATAAAAATAAATCTTACAGAAAAAGTAAGTATATGAAAAAAAAGTATTTTCTCATAAGTGTATTTTGCTGACTATTTGGAATATTTATGAAGTATGGACTTTCCCATGTATCCTTTTATTTAAAACATCATATTATACAGTATTGCAGTCTAGTCTGTAATTCTTATTTTTGTAAACTATGTAATTCTGAAATAGGAAAGAAAAAGTATTTCCAGTCTTTAATGATGCATTATTAAAAAGTGACAATAATAAAAGATTTTGCAATGAATTTATCCAAATTTTGAAAATCTTTGAAAAGAGTCCCATATACCTGCAAAGGTAGGATATTTGCTCCTGGACAGTATTTTAAGAGCTTTCTTTACACTATCATTTTCAGGTATATAAAGATAAAATTTGTGGATTGACTGTCATAGAAACTAATGGAAAACCTCAATTAACAGGAATTGGATACCCAGACAAATTGATTTCTCTAGTTATCATCTTATCAAATATGCCTCCTTTGATTCAACTTACACTGTTGAAAATATTTCTAGACTATAATACTCAATTTCCCTGTTTTCATAATTAGATGAAAAAAGTGACTCTTTCCGTGCTGGCTGATTGTCTTGTTGTGTCCCAGGATAATTATTCTATAACAGTTCCCATTATAGAATATTGCAGTTGTATGATGTATAACGACTGGAAATGATACAGCATTAGACTACTTTTTAACTGATATTGCTGGAGTGAGCCTTTTTTTAAACTCATTTGTCTTACTGTTTTACAGTATAAAACAAAGAAATGTTTTAATAATGTTAAGACTGATTATTTGGTCTCCTGATGTTTGAAGTTTGAATGTACTTCTAAGTTACCTGATATTCTCTAGGGATCAGGTGGAAAGCCAGTATTAACAAACAGGTGTTCCAATAACCCAGAGCTTCTTGGCCCTACATTATTAACATTTTGGCCCAGACAGATTTTTGTTGTGGGAGGAGGGGGCTGTTAAATATATGGAGTGCCAAGTGCAATGTTTAAAAGTATCCCTGTAGGACCTTACCTTCCCCAGCTTTGACAACCCAAAATGCCTTCTGACATAGTCCCTTTGAAAACCCCTGCTGTGTCCTGTTAATATTAAACCTACATTTTCACAACATCAAGCTATGTGGACATAGTGCATTCTTTTAATGTCTCTCTCCTAATTGTTTCAGATTTGTCTTGGGAAAATACAATGATCTTGTTAATTCAGATGGAGCTTTAGGTCATGTGTATCATTTGAAATATATAAACAGGGAAAATCTGAATGCAGGCAGAGAAGGTTGTTGCACAGGACTACAGGATTGCTGCCCTTCTACTGGGCTGACTGAGTGGGCTGACTGTGCCTCAGAGGATGTCGCTGCAAGATAGGACAGGGGCGAGACCATTTTCTAACTTGTTAGTCCGTGGGGAGGCAGCCCACTTGTGTACAGGCTGGTCGGGGGTCTCAGCAGTGTGAGGAAATGTGAGGTATGGGGGGATGATGGTTTGGTAATGCTGATTCATACAGTAAGAAGGAATCATTTTTTTTAACACCCCAGGAGCAGAAGAGCTGGCTGGGTGCAGATTCTGCCTTTGCCCTGTCATAAAACTACCAGAGATGCCTGTGCCACAGGGAGGGCTCTTCAGGAAAAATAACATAGGAAAGGGATCTGTAATTTTCAATATACTCTGCAAATGAGGGGTTATTGACTGTTATGTGTTATAGACTAAAAAATATGTGGCCAGCATGACTTGAGCATCAGAAACTCAGGATCAAACCTTCATTCCCTTTTTAGTGTCATTACTCTCCCCCCCGCCTTTTTTTTTTAAATTTTTTGATGGTTATCCTTCAAGGTGTTGATGAAACTGAAATCTCATTGTGAATGACTGTAAATATTTCCTATTAAGTTTCTTCTTCCTGTCACAAAACAAGAAATATGATCCCGGCCTTTGATATAGGGCCTTTAGTTATGGAAAAGTTGGTGTTGTTGTCATGAATTAGGTTGAAAGTCATCACAGATATTCTCTCTAGAGTTTGAATAAGGGGATATAGAAGTTCAGACTAAATCATTGGACAGTTTAAAGGTCAAAGAAGCTGATTAATCAGTGGTCTAAAATGATAACATGATGTTCTTTCTCCCACAAAATTTCCTTTTGGTTGTTTTAAAACTGAGGCCTCAGTTAACTCACTTGTTTAACAAAAGCAAACGTTCACACACAAAATTATTTTAGACATCTTCTCTGGACACGTTTTTAACTGAATCAAGAGACAAATGTTTGTTATGAAGCTTCTTATTTTACTCAGATTTCTAAGTGTTTCCTTTCTATTTGGATATATTTTGGTATTCAATCCTACACATCAAGGTTTTGTTTTTTCTTTGAATCATTTATACTTTGATTTTTACAGAAGACTTAACACAGAAAAAGAATTTAATTGACTGGTAACTTCTTACACTGATTAACTCTATCTATCTTGGGATCTGAGTTTAAGCAGTAAATTGTACACATTTCTATTGACATTCATTGGCATTAATTTAAGACTAAGTCATGTAATTAGAAAAAAAAAACAACGTAGAGCAATAGTTGTGGTTTATGTATCATTAAATTTAATATTAGTATAAAGTTATTCTTGTCCACCTCAAAAATAAAGTATCTTGTTTCTCCAGCAAATGGGTTTACTCTGCAATGGCAGAGGATTGCGATTTGGGACAGGCCATCAATGGTGGAATCGTACACAATGAGGAATCGTACACAATTCCTCAGAGACGAAGGGAAGGACAGCTTTTATTAGGCTTTAGAAGGAAATTGGGGGAATTTCTTTTTACTTATTTAGCTGTGCTGGGTCTTAGTTACACCTCATGGGATCTTCCATCATGGGCATGCAGGATCTTTAGTTGTGGTATGGGACTCTAGCCCCCTGCATTGGGAACACAGAGTTGTAGCCGCTCGACCACTAGGGAAGTCCCATGGCAGGTTGTTTTGAATAATGAAAGTTCTCTGGAGAAAAACAAGAGCTCCTGGTTATAGCAGTTTTTTACCTGCTGCAATCAGTGGTTAGTGCATTTTTGCTGGGGTAAGAAGGCTCCTCTGTTTCTTAAAATCAGGGGATGAAATTCCCATGTGAAAAAAAGTCCTCCCTTGGACCAGAACAAAAGTAACATTTTCATCATCATGAAGAAAAAGTTGAGAGAATTTTGTAGAAAGAATTCTATACAAACAGACTTTCTTAAAATAATTCTCTTCTTTCTTCTTACTGGTTATACAGGTTGCAACAAGTGGTATGTGCTCAAGAGTCCTCCCTCCTGGGCTTCCTACTCTACTTTAAAGTTATTTTTATACTGTAAATTGTTTTTTGTTATTCATTTCCTTTGATTATATTACAGTTGTTGCTTCTAGTCCTAAAGTGGAATCGTAGTGGATATTGCCAGAGTTTTAAGAGAAAATTTTATATTACTTCAGAAACAAGTGGGTTTAAAACTTTCTTCTTGGAACCTTTGGTAAAGCACTGCAAGAAAATTGATAGCTAAAAGCAAGTGTACTTGTTAAATTTAATATACCTGCATATAATATTTAATAAATTATTTCATAGCCCAAAATAGGGAAACTGATATAAGAAGAAATCCATTTTCATTAATACAAAACAGCGACATCATAACATTAAAAAATAGATTATTTTGATGATTATGCTGGTTTTCTAAGTTTGCAGAATTTTATCAAGGTTATTTTAAATGGTAGAAATTCTACATTCCATCTTCCAAGTAGTCTTTAAAAAATTCTATTTGTTCATACTATTTATTCATACTATTCAATGTGAAAGACTGACGGGCTACTAGCAAAAATTCACAAAAATCTTGTTAAATCCTGTCTTTCTTCCTAAAATATGGTCTCTCTAAAACATGAAATACATGTCCAAACATTCTTGACCATATACTTGCTTATCTGTACAACTAAAACCTTAGCTTCCAATCTTACTCTTCCCAGAGACCGAATCTAGTTTTGGTTGCTCTTACTGCCTCTTCTTTTTCTTAGCTTCTTTTAAAGCCTTGGCTTTCATTAGTGACCTGTTGCTGCTGCTGCTGCTGCTAAGTCACTTCAGTCGTGTCTGACTCTGTGTGACCCCATAGACGGCAGCCCACCAGGCTCCCCTGTCCCTGGGATTCTGCAGGCAAGAACACTGGAGTGGGTTGCCATTTTCTTCTCCAACGCATGAAAGTGAACCTCACTAATATCCTCAGAGCTCCGTTCAAAATTTCTTCCCCTCCCTTAGCTACAGGCCCTTTGCCCACAAGTTCAGCAATTCCTCCTGATTCTGAAAAAAAAAAAAAAAAAAACCCTCTGAGAGAAATCCTTTTCTACTTCTTACTTAGCAGAAAGAGGTGTATGGGTATGTGTGGTGGGGAGGGATGGGGAATAGTGGGAATATTCATACATTTATAACTTCTTTTTTTAATTTATTTTTTTATTGAAGGATACTTTCTTTTACAGAATTTTGTTGTTTTCTGTCAAACCTCCACATGAATCAGCCATAGCCATACCTATATCCCCTCCCTTTTGAACCTCCCTCTCATCTTCCTCCCCATCCCACCCCTCTAGATTGATACATAGCCCCTGTGTGAGTTTCCTGAGTAATACAGCAAATTCCTGTTGGCTATCTATTTTAAATATGGTAATGTAAGTTTCCATGTTACTCTTTCCATACATCTCACCCTCTCCTCCCCTCTCCCCATGTCTATAAGTCTATTTTCTATGTCGTTTTCTTCATTGCTGCCCTGGAAATAAATTCTTCAGAACCACTTTTCTAGATTCTGTAATGTACATTAGAATATGATATTTATCTTTCTCTCTCTGACTTACTTGACTCTGTATAATAGGTTTTAGGTTCATCCTCATCAGAAGCGACTCAAATGTGTTCCTTTTATGGCTGCTGAAGCTGCTACTAAGTCGTTTCAGTCATGTCCGACTCCGTGCGACCCATAGACGGCAGCCCACCAGGCTTCCCTGTCCCTGGGATTCTCCAGGCAAGAACACTGGAGTGGGTTGCCATGTCCTTTTCCAATGCATAAAAATGAAAAGTGAAAGTGAAGTCGCTCAGTCGTGTCCGACTCTTCGAAACCCCATGGACCGCAGCTTACTAGGCTCCTCCATCCATGGGGTTTTCCAGGCAAGAGTACTGGAGTGGGGTGCCATTGCTTTCTCCATTTTATAGCTGAGTAATATTCTACTGTGTATATGTACCACAGCTTCTTTATCCATTCATCTGTCAATGGACATCTAGGCTGTTTCCATGTTCTAGCTATTGTCAATAGTACTGCAATGAACAATGGGATACATATGTCTTTTTTAACTTTGGTTTCCTCAGGATATATGCTTAGGAGTGAGATTGCTGGGTCATATGGTGGTATTATTCCTAGTTTTTTAGGGAATCTCCATACCATCTTCCATGGCTGTATCAATTTACATTCCCACCAACAGTGCAAGAGCATTCCCTTTTCTCTACACTCTCTCCAGCATTTATTGTTTGTAGACTTTCTGATGATGGCCATTCTAACTGGTGTACGGTGATATTTCACTGTGGTTTTGATTTGTGTTTCTCTAATAATGAGTGATGTTGAGCATCTTTTCATGTGTTTGTTAGCTATCTGTTTATCCTCCTTGGAGAAATGTCTGTTTAGGTCTTTTTCCCACTTTTTGATTGGGTTGTTTGCTTTTCTGTCATTGAGTTGTATGAGCTGCTTGTATATTTTGGAAGTTAATCCTATGTCAGTTGTTTCATTTGCTGTTATTTTCTCCCATTCTGAGAGTTGTTTTTTCACCTTGCTTATAGTTTCCTCTGCTGTGAAAAGCTTTTAAGTGTAATCAGGTCACACTTGTTTGCTTTTGTTTTTAATTCTATTACTTTAGGAGGTGGGTCTTAGAGGATTTTGCTTTGATTTATGTCATTAAGTGTTCTGCCTATGTTTTCCTCTCAGAGTTTTATAGTTTCTGGCCTTACACTTAGGTCTTTAATCCACTTAGAGTTTATCTTTGTGTAGACAGAGGAGCCTGTTGGGCTTCAATATGGTTTTAAAAGGTCAGGGTAAGCACATGGTGTTAGGAAGTCTTCTACTTTCATTCTTTTACATGTAGTTGTCCAGTTCTCCCAGTGCCATTTATTGAAGAGACTATCTTTGCCCCATTGTATATTCTTGCCCCCTTTGTCAAAAATAAGGTACCCATGGGTGCAAGGGTTTATTTCTGGGCTTTCTATCTTGTTCCAATGGTCTATATTTCTGTTTTTTGTGCCAGTACCATGCTGTCTTGATGATTGTAGCTTTGCAGTATAATCTGAAGTCACGAAGATTGATTCCTCCAGCTTCATTCTTCTTTCTCAAGACTGCTTTGGCTATTTGGGGTCTTTTATGTTTCCATATGAATTGTGAAATTTTTGTTCTAGTTCTGTGAAAAATGTCATTGATAATTTGATAAGGATCATATTGAATCTGTAGATTGACTTTGGAAGTATAATCATTTCACAATATTGATTGTTCCTACCCAGGAATATGGGAAATCTCTCCATCTGTTTATGTCATCTTTGATTTCTTTCATCAGTGTCTTATAATTTTCTGTGTACAGTTCTTTTTCTCCTTAGGTAAGTTTATTCCTAGATATCAAATTCTTTTTGTTGTAATAGTGAATGGGATTGATTCCTTAATTTCTCTTACTGAATTTTCACTGTTAGTGTATAGAAATGCAAGTGATTTCTGTGTATTGATTTTGTATCCTGCAACTTTGCTAAATTCACTGATTAGCTCTAGTAACTTTCTGATACTATCTTCAGGGTTTTCTACATACAGTATCATGTTATCTGTAAACAGTGACAGCTTCACGTCTTTTCTGATATGGATTCCTTTTACTTCTTTTTCTTCTCTGATTGCTGTAGCTAGGGCTTCCAGAACAATGTTGAATAATAGTGGTGAAAGTGGACACCCTTGTATTGTTCCTTTTCTTAGGGGGAATGTTTTCAGTTTCTCACCATTGAGAATGAGGTTTGCTGTAGGCTTATCATATATGGCCTTTACTATGTTGAGGTAGGTTCCTTCTATGCCATTTTTTGAAGAGTTTTAATCGTACATTGGTGCTGAGTTTTGTCAAAGGCTCTTTCTGCATCTATTGAGATTATTATATATTTTTTATCTTTCAATTTGTTAATATGGTATATCACATTGATTGATTTGTGTATATTGAAGGATCCTTGTATCCCTGGAATAAACCCAACTTGATCATGGTGTATACGCTTTTTGATGTGTTGCTGAATTCTGTTTGCTAAAATTTTGTTGAGGACTTTTGCATCTATATTCATCAGTGATATTGGATGTAGCTTTTTTGCGCGTGTGTTGCCTTTGTCTGGCTTGGTATCAGGGTGGTGGTGGCCTTGTAGAATGAGTTTGGAAGTGTTCCTTCCTCTGAAGTTTTTTAAGAAAGTTTTAGAAGGATAGTCATTAGCTCTTCTCTAAATGTTTGATAGAACTGTGCTGTGAAGCTGTCTGGTCCTGGGCTTTTGTTTTTTGGGGGAGTTTTTTTTTTTTATAACATCTTCAATTTCAGTGCTTGTAATTGGGTTGTTCATAATTTCTATTTCCTCCTGGTTCAGTCTTGGAAGATTGAACTTTTCTAAGGACCTGTCCATTTCTTCCAGGTTATCCATTTTATTGTCATATAGTTGTTCATAATAGTCTTTTATAATCCTTTGTATTTCTGCAGCATCTTTTATAACCTCTCCTTTTCACTTCTAATTTTGTTGATTTGATTCTTCTCTCTTTTTTTCCTAAGTCTGGTGAAATGTTTGTCAATTTTGTTTATTTTCTTGAAGAACCAGCTTTTAGTTTTATTAATCTTTACTATTGTTTCTTTCATTTCTTTTTCATTTATTTCTGCTTGGGTCTTTATGATTTCTTTCCTTCTACTAATTTTGGGATTTTGATTCTTCTTTTTCCAGTTGTTTTAGGTGTAAAGTTAGGTTATCTATTTGATGTTTTTCTTGTTTCTTGAGGTAAGATTGTATTGTTATAAACTTCCCTCTTAGGACTGCTTTTGCTGCATCCCATAGGTTTTGAGTTGTTGTGTTTTCATTGTCATTTGTTTCTAGAAATTTTTTGGTTTTCCTTTTGAGTTCTTCAGTAACCTGTTGGTTATTTAGAAACATGTTGCTTAATCTCCATGTGTTTGTGGGGTTTTTTTTTACAGATTTTTTCTTGTAATTGATATCTAGTCTCATATCATGTGGTCAGAGAAGATGCTTGATACAATTTCAATTTTCTTAAATTTACTGAGGTTTGATTTATGACCCAAGATGTGGTCTATCCTGGGGACTGTTCCATGTGCACTTGAGAAGAAGGTATATTCTTCTGCATTTAGATGGAATGTCATGAAGATGTCAATGAGATCCATCTCATCTAATGTATCATTCAAGACATGTGTTTCCTTATTAAATTTCTGTTTTGATGATCTGTCCATTGCTGAGAGTGGGGTATTAAAGTTTCCTACTAGTATTGTGTTACTGTCAATTTCTCCTTTCATGTCTGTTAGTGTTTGTCTTATGTATTGAGGTGCTCCTATGCTGGGTGCATAGATATTTACAATTGCTATGTTTTCCTCTTGGATTGACCCCTTGATCATTATTAGTGTCCTTCCTTGTCTCTTATAATCATTTTTATTTTAAGGTCTATTTTGTCTGATGTGAGGATTGCTACTCCAGCTTTCTACTGCTTCACATTTGTATAGAATACATTTTACCATCCTCTCACTTTCAGTCTATATGTCTTTAGGTCTGAAGTGGGTTTCTTGTTGACAGCATATATATGGGTCCTGTTTTTGTATCCATTCAGCCAGTCTGTGTCTTTTGGTTGGAGCATTTAATCCATTTACATTTAAAGTAATTATTNTACACCTGTCTCTTATACACATCTTTGTGGGGTTTTTTTTTACAGATTTTTTCTTGTAATTGATATCTAGTCTCATATCATGTGGTCAGAGAAGATGCTTGATACAATTTCAATTTTCTTAAATTTACTGAGGTTTGATTTATGACCCAAGATGTGGTCTATCCTGGGGACTGTTCCATGTGCACTTGAGAAGAAGGTATATTCTTCTGCATTTAGATGGAATGTCATGAAGATGTCAATGAGATCCATCTCATCTAATGTATCATTCAAGACATGTGTTTCCTTATTAAATTTCTGTTTTGATGATCTGTCCATTGCTGAGAGTGGGGTATTAAAGTTTCCTACTAGTATTGTGTTACTGTCAATTTCTCCTTTCATGTCTGTTAGTGTTTGTCTTATGTATTGAGGTGTTCCTATGCTGGGTGCATAGATATTTACAATTGCTATGTTTTCCTCTTGGATTGACCCCTTGATCATTATTAGTGTCCTTCCTTGTCTCTTATAATCATTTTTATTTTAAGGTCTATTTTGTCTGATGTGAGGATTGCTACTCCAGCTTTCTACTGCTTCACATTTGTATAGAATACATTTTACCATCCTCTCACTTTCAGTCTATATGTCTTTAGGTCTGAAGTGGGTTTCTTGTTGACAGCATATATATGGGTCCTGTTTTTGTATCCATTCAGCCAGTCTGTGTCTTTTGGTTGGAGCATTTAATCCATTTACATTTAAAGTAATTATTGATATATATGTTCCTATTGCCATTTTCTTAATTTTGGAGGGTTGATTTTGTAGATCTTTTTCCTTCTCTTGTATTTCTTGATTATATAAGTCCCTCTAACGTTTGTTGTAAAGCTGGTTTGGTGGTACTGAATTGTCTTAACTTTTGCTTCTCTGAAAAGCTTTTGATTTCTCCGTCAATTTTGAAAGAAATCCTTGCTGGGTACAGTAATTTTGGTTGTAGATTTTTCCCTTTCAGTACTTTAAATATATCCTGCTATTCCCTTCTGGCCTGCAGAGTTTCTGCTGAAAGATCAGCTGTTAAGTGTATGGGATTTCCCCTGTATGTTATTTCTTGCTTCTCCCTTGCTGGTTTTAATATTATTTCTTTGTGTTTAGTCTTTGTTAGTTTCATTAGTATGTGTCTTGGTGTGTTTCTCCTTGAGTTTATCCTGTATGGGACTCTTGGTGCCTCTTGGACTTGATTGGCTATTTTCTTTCACATGTAGGGGAAATTTTCAACTACAGTTTATTCAAAATTTTTCTTATACTCTTTCTTTTTCCCTTTTTCAAGGACCTTATAATTAGAATGTTGCTGCATTTGATATTTTCCCAGAGGTCTCTGAGACAATCCTCAGTTCTTTTTATCCTTTTTACTTTATTCTGCTCTTCAGAAGTTATTTCCACCATTTTATCTTCCAGCTCACTGATTCATTCTTCTGCTTCAGATATTCTCCTACTGATTCCTTCTAGAGAATTTTAAATTTCAGTAATCATGTTTTTTGCCCTGCATGTTTATTCTTTAATTCTTCTAGATCTTTGTTAATTGATTCTTGTATGTTCTCCATTTTGTTTTCAAGGTTTTTGATCATCTTTCTATCATTACTGTAAATTCTGTTTCCTCTTCATTTATTTGGACTTCTGTGTTTCTAGTTTGTCCTTCATTTGTGTAGTACTTCTGCTTTTTCATTATTTTTTTTTAACTTATTGTGTATGAGATCTCCTTTTCCCAGGTTCAAGGTTGAATTCTTTTTTCCTTTTGGTTTCTGCCCTTCTAAAGTTGGTCCAATGGTTTGTGTAAACTTCATATTGTGTGAGATTTGTGCTGAGTTTTTGTTTGTTTGTTTGCTTTTCCTCTGATGGACAAGGCTGAGTGAGGTGGTAATCCTGTCTGCTGATAATTAGATTTGCATTTTTGCTTTGTTTTTGTTTAAATAAGTCTTCCTGCACAGGATGCTATTGGTAGTGATGCCAGGTGATGCCAGGTCTTGTATTCCAGTGGTGTTCTTTATGTGAGTTCTCACTGTTTGATACCCCCTAGGATTAGTTATTTGGTAGTATAAGGTCTTGGAGTCAGTGCTCCCACTCCAAAGGCATAGGGTTTGATCTCTGGTCAGGAACGAAGATTCCACAAGTAGTTTATTATGGCATTAAGTGAGATTAAAGCAAATATCCCAAAATGAGAAACCAAAGATGTACCCCAGACAAATGGCAGTTGCAACATCAGGCAAATAATAATTAAAATAATGACATATACACCTGTCTCTTATACACATCTTTGTGGGGTTTTTTTTTACAGATTTTTTCTTGTAATTGATATCTAGTCTCATATCATGTGGTCAGAGAAGATGCTTGATACAATTTCAATTTTCTTAAATTTACTGAGGTTTGATTTATGACCCAAGATGTGGTCTATCCTGGGGACTGTTCCATGTGCACTTGAGAAGAAGGTATATTCTTCTGCATTTAGATGGAATGTCATGAAGATGTCAATGAGATCCATCTCATCTAATGTATCATTCAAGACATGTGTTTCCTTATTAAATTTCTGTTTTGATGATCTGTCCATTGCTGAGAGTGGGGTATTAAAGTTTCCTACTAGTATTGTGTTACTGTCAATTTCTCCTTTCATGTCTGTTAGTGTTTGTCTTATGTATTGAGGTGTTCCTATGCTGGGTGCATAGATATTTACAATTGCTATGTTTTCCTCTTGGATTGACCCCTTGATCATTATTAGTGTCCTTCCTTGTCTCTTATAATCATTTTTATTTTAAGGTCTATTTTGTCTGATGTGAGGATTGCTACTCCAGCTTTCTACTGCTTCACATTTGTATAGAATACATTTTACCATCCTCTCACTTTCAGTCTATATGTCTTTAGGTCTGAAGTGGGTTTCTTGTTGACAGCATATATATGGGTCCTGTTTTTGTATCCATTCAGCCAGTCTGTGTCTTTTGGTTGGAGCATTTAATCCATTTACATTTAAAGTAATTATTGATATATATGTTCCTATTGCCATTTTCTTAATTTTGGAGGGTTGATTTTGTAGATCTTTTTCCTTCTCTTGTATTTCTTGATTATATAAGTCCCTCTAACGTTTGTTGTAAAGCTGGTTTGGTGGTACTGAATTGTCTTAACTTTTGCTTCTCTGAAAAGCTTTTGATTTCTCCGTCAATTTTGAAAGAAATCCTTGCTGGGTACAGTAATTTTGGTTGTAGATTTTTCCCTTTCAGTACTTTAAATATATCCTGCTATTCCCTTCTGGCCTGCAGAGTTTCTGCTGAAAGATCAGCTGTTAAGTGTATGGGATTTCCCCTGTATGTTATTTCTTGCTTCTCCCTTGCTGGTTTTAATATTATTTCTTTGTGTTTAGTCTTTGTTAGTTTCATTAGTATGTGTCTTGGTGTGTTTCTCCTTGAGTTTATCCTGTATGGGACTCTTGGTGCCTCTTGGACTTGATTGGCTATTTTCTTTCACATGTAGGGGAAATTTTCAACTACAGTTTATTCAAAATTTTTCTTATACTCTTTCTTTTTCCCTTTTTCAAGGACCTTATAATTAGAATGTTGCTGCATTTGATATTTTCCCAGAGGTCTCTGAGACAATCCTCAGTTCTTTTTATCCTTTTTACTTTATTCTGCTCTTCAGAAGTTATTTCCACCATTTTATCTTCCAGCTCACTGATTCATTCTTCTGCTTCAGATATTCTCCTACTGATTCCTTCTAGAGAATTTTTAATTTCAGTAATCATGTTTTTTGCCCTGCATGTTTATTCTTTAATTCTTCTAGATCTTTGTTAATTGATTCTTGTATGTTCTCCATTTTGTTTTCAAGGTTTTTGATCATCTTTCTATCATTACTGTAAATTCTGTTTCCTCTTCATTTATTTGGACTTCTGTGTTTCTAGTTTGTCCTTCATTTGTGTAGTACTTCTGCTTTTTCATTATTTTTTTTTAACTTATTGTGTATGAGATCTCCTTTTCCCAGGTTCAAGGTTGAATTCTTTTTTCCTTTTGGTTTCTGCCCTTCTAAAGTTGGTCCAATGGTTTGTGTAAACTTCATATTGTGTGAGATTTGTGCTGAGTTTTTGTTTGTTTGTTTGCTTTTCCTCTGATGGACAAGGCTGAGTGAGGTGGTAATCCTGTCTGCTGATAATTAGATTTGCATTTTTGCTTTGTTTTTGTTTAAATAAGTCTTCCTGCACAGGATGCTATTGGTAGTGATGCCAGGTGATGCCAGGTCTTGTATTCCAGTGGTGTTCTTTATGTGAGTTCTCACTGTTTGATACCCCCTAGGATTAGTTATTTGGTAGTATAAGGTCTTGGAGTCAGTGCTCCCACTCCAAAGGCATAGGGTTTGATCTCTGGTCAGGAACGAAGATTCCACAAGTAGTTTATTATGGCATTAAGTGAGATTAAAGCAAATATCCCAAAATGAGAAACCAAAGATGTACCCCAGACAAATGGCAGTTGCAACATCAGGCAAATAATAATTAAAATAATGACATATACACACATGACATATACACACATGAGCAAAGTCAAAGCAGTCCAACAAAAATAAAGTACAATATATTGACCCAATGAACAAAGGAAATCAAAAATTATGTTTACCAGCTGAGAACAAAACTAACTAAAACACAAACTGGAAAACAAAACTAAAGCAAGGTGCCAAGTGGAGAATAAAGCAATGAAAACAAAACTAACAANAGTCCAACAAAAATAAAGTACAATATATTGACCCAATGAACAAAGGAAATCAAAAATTATGTTTACCAGCTGAGAACAAAACTAACTAAAACACAAACTGGAAAACAAAACTAAAGCAAGGTGCCAAGTGGAGAATAAAGCAATGAAAACAAAACTAACAAATACATTGAGAGGAAAGAAAAGAAAGAAAGAATAGATATGCAATGTAAAATAGAGGTAAATGAAGATTTATATATATTAAACATTAACTGCAAGGGGAAAACAGCAGTAGGAAAGGCAAACAAAGGAATAAATGTTGACAAATATAATAAGTGTAAAAATTAAAATTATAAAAAGAAGAAAAGAAAAAGGAAATGGAAGAAGAAAAAAAAAAAGGAAATAAAAGGAAAACTCCAGAACTGCAAAAGCCCAATGTAGATGTAGAGGTTTATTACAACAATAAAAAGTGTGCCTGAATATACACATATACATAACCACCCATAAGCAAAATGAAAACAGTCCAACAAAAATAAAATACAATAGATTGACCTGGTGAACAAAGGAAACTAAAACTGATATCTACCACAACGAAACTAACTAAAGCACAAAATGGAAAACAAAACTAAAGCAAGGTGCCAACTGGGGAATAAAGCAATGAAAATAAATCTGACAAATATGTTGAGAGGAAAGGCAAGAAAGTGAATATTAAACATTAACTGCAAGGGGAAAACAGCAGTAGGAAAGGCAAACAAAGGAATAAATGTTGACAAATATAATAAGTGTAAAAATTAAAATTATAAAAAGAAGAAAAGAAAAAGGAAATGGAAGAAGAAAAAAAAAAAGGAAATAAAAGGAAA
This sequence comes from Oreotragus oreotragus, assembly GCA_006410675.1. Taxonomy (NCBI): domain Eukaryota; kingdom Metazoa; phylum Chordata; class Mammalia; order Artiodactyla; family Bovidae; genus Oreotragus; species Oreotragus oreotragus. The sequence goes on from SJYX01000210.1 coordinate 289,538, forward strand.
ACTCCAGAACTGCAAAAGCCCAATGTAGATGTAGAGGTTTATTACAACAATAAAAAGTGTGCCTGAATATACACATATACATAACCACCCATAAGCAAAATGAAAACAGTCCAACAAAAATAAAATACAATAGATTGACCTGGTGAACAAAGGAAACTAAAACTGATATCTACCACAACGAAACTAACTAAAGCACAAAATGGAAAACAAAACTAAAGCAAGGTGCCAACTGGGGAATAAAGCAATGAAAATAAATCTGACAAATATGTTGAGAGGAAAGGCAAGAAAGTGAAGAAAGAATAGATATGCAAAGTTAAATAGAGGTAGATAAAGAAGATTCATATACATTAAAGATTAACTGCAAGGGGGAAAGAACAGTAGTAAAAGCAAACAAAGGAATAAATGTAGAGAAGTAATAATAGGTTTAAAAATTAAAAAATATGAAAAGAGAAAAGGAAAAAATAAACAAGGAAAGCTACCCAGAACTGCAAAAGCCCAACATAAAGGCTGAGGTTTATAACAATGATAGAAAATGTGACTGAGAAAAAAAGAACAACAACAACAAAAAAGCTCAAAAGCCTAATTAGATTTCATAGTACCAGTAAAATCAACAACTACAACAAAGGGGGAGAAAAAGAAAAAAGAAATCCAAATGAATCTGCTGCTGCTGCTGCTAAGTCACTGCAGTCGTGTCCGACTCTGTGTGACCCCATAGACGGCAGCCTACCAGGCTCCCCCATCCCTGGGATTCTCCAGGCAAGAACACTGGAGTGGGCTGCCATTTCCTTCTCCAATGCATGAAAGAGAAAAGTGAAAGTGAAGTGCTCAGTCTGTCCGACTGCAGAACAAGTCAAAACATGATAATAAATGTTTTTCCTGAGTCCCTGCTGTCAGAGGCATTTCCCTTGATGGGAGTCACAGTCCACCTCACCTCCCTAGGATGCCCTCTGACACTGTGCTGCTCTCTGGGCCTGCTGTGTGGGCAGTTCAGATTCTAATATGGTCCTGCTCCTCTGTGTTCTTGCCTCCAATGTCCACAGCTCACAGAACTAGTGTGTTTTCTTTATTGGGAGCTCTCAGTGACCTTTTATATATTCCATAGACTCAGAGTCTGGCTAGCTGATCGGGTGGATTTAATCTGCAGTTTGTGCAGCTGATGGGAAGGTTTTGGGTCTTCCTTAGTCACAGTGCCCTTGAGTTTTGATGGTGGTTTTATTTATACCTCTGCATGTGGGTTGTCCACTGGGGTTTGCTCCTGAGGCTGTCCTGGAGGACTTGGGTTTGCCCCAGTGAGGGCCAGCTGTGGAGGTGATGCAGCAGCTTGAGTTGCAGGGATTCGGGCAGCATCAGGTACTCAGGGGAGTTGGTGGCTAGGGCAGCAGGAAATATAGTGCTCTGGAAGGGTAAGGCAACAAGTATTGGCCAATACGCTCCAGTATTCTTGCCTGGGGAGCCCCCCTCCCTGACAGAGAAGCCTGGCAGGCCACAGTCTACAGGGTCACAAAGAGTCAGACACTACTGAAGCGACCCTGCATGCATAGGCGCAAGACATTTTTTGCCTGTGACAGCTCTGCCCCAGTGAGAGTTGAGTGTAAAGATGGCAGAGCTGCTTGGATTGTAGGGACACTGGTGGTGCTAAGTGTGCAGGGACACGGGCGGCCTCCTCCATAGGAGTTATGGCCCTGTCAGAGTCTCTTATTGAGGCTCTTATAGCTGGCAAACAGAAGGCCTCTTTGGCCAGTCTTTCTCTGGAGCTCCCCCCATTCAGGCACTTAGAGGGCTTTCTTGCCTGGGGTCCTTTGATGTCTGGCATGTCAGGCACTCAAAGGGGCACCCTGTGTGGGGTCCTACTCTGTAGTTCAGTGCCAGGTGCTTGATGGCCTAGCCTCTCTATTGTTCAGCTGCCAACGCTGCCGTGTAGAGGGAGAGAGGCTATAGTGATGGCTCCACACCCTATGCGTGACTCAGCAGTATCGCCTTGCTTCCATGGCTGCCCAGCTTTCCCCCACAGGCTTGTCCCACCACAGTCGCCTCCCTCATTCTGTCTCTCTGCAGTCAACAGCAGTCCTTGCCTGGGGACTGCTCCACAATTCCTAAACTCCAGCTCCCTGTCACTGCACCTTCCAGGGGATCCACATCCCTGTCTGGAGTATGTATAGTTGCAGCAAGGGCCGTCTGATGTTCATTCTATTTAGGCTGCCACAAATCAACTGTTTCACTCTCAGCCTTAAATGTTTCTCCTCTGACTCAGACAGTTGCCCTGATGTGGGGATCAGACCCTTGCTTCAGTCCCCCACCCACTGAGGGCAGGTCCGTTCCTACTGAAACTCCTGTTTTTCCCCCTAGGTCCTTTGTCCTACCAAGTTTTGTGTGGGTCTATATATTCTTTTCCACTGGTCAGGTGCTCATGTCCGCTCTCAGCTGGTGTTCTACGTGCACTTCTACGTCTGATGGTGTATTCCTGATGTTTCCATGGAGAGAGATGTACTCCCTTTCCACCTACTCCTCCATCATCTTTCATTTATAACTCCTATTGTCATACATACATCAATGAACTTTGATTTTTGATAATTTACTGTTCATATGTGTGGCCAGAGGAGAACGACTTATATAGCCTGGGTGTGCTTTAGAGATGAAATATTAGTTTATTTAGACTCAGTAAAATGGAGTCATTGATGCATCTGTTTCCATTAATGGAAGTTAGCAACTGCTGCATGTATCTTATAATTAGATTTATAGAAGTGCTGAGATGAAAAACCCAGTGATGCAGCACAGTGTATTTTCCTCATCCAAAAGATGCTTTTCATTGTCTGAAGAGACAGATGCTTGTCTTCTGATAAGAACTATGTATGTAGCTTGAGTTACTAATATAAATTATTCAATATGAAATGATGCCTGTAGAAGTGGTTTACTTTTTTTTTCTATTTATGAATCTGAACTGTTTCTTAAACATTTAAAATATTTATCTGTAAGAATCTAAAGAGAAATTTTTTTCATAAAGTAAATATATCTACTACTAATTTTTAAGATAGGCTCATAAGTCAAAATAATAAAGGTGTGATGGATTAAAATAAAAAATAAACCTAGGGTAGGAAGGACTTCTGGAAAGAGCTTGGCATACCTTATCCCCAGGAAAACAGCAATTTAACTGAGAAAAATTATTTTTGAAAGTTCAATCATAAGAAGTTTCTGCAAATTATCTTCAGGGCAATTCTGTTGTATTTCTGTACACTAGCAACAGACTCAGAGAAGGCAATGGCAACACACTCCAGTACTCTCACCTGGAAAATCCCATGGACAAAGGAGCCTGGTAGGCTGCAGTCCATGGGTTCACTAAGAGTCGGGCACGACTGATCGACTTCACTTTCACTTATCACTTTAATGCATTGGAGAAGGAAATGGCAACCCACTCCAGTGTTCTTGCCTGGAGAATCCCAGGGATGGCAGAGCCTGGTGGGCTGCTGTCTATGGGGTTGCACAGAGTCAGACATGACTGAAGTGACTTAGCAGCAGCAGCAGCAGCAACAGACTATCAGAAAGAGAAATTAAGGACATAATTACATTTATAATCATACAAAAAAAAAAAACAACCTAGGAATAAACATACCTAAAGAGGTGAAAGAAAACTGAAAGACAGTGATAAAAGAAATTAAATAATAGCACAGAGACATGGAAATATGTATCATATACATGCATTGGAAGAATTAACACTGTTAAAATGTCCACATTGTCACAAACAATCTACAGATTCAGTGCAATCCCTATCTAGTAGCCAATGGTGTTTTTCACAGAACTAGAAAAAAGAATTTTAAATTTTGTGTGGAAACATAAAAGATCCCCAAAAGCCCAAACAATCTTGAGAAAGAGGAACAGAGCTGAAGGTATTGTGCACCCTGACTTCAGACTATACTTCAAAGCTAGAGTATTCAAAACAGCATTGTACTGGCACAAAAATAAACACATTAGATCAACAGAGCAGAATAGAGACCTCAGATGCAAACCTGTACACTTATGATCAATTATTAGATACAAATAACAGTGAAGGAAAGATAGTCTCTTCAATAAGTGGTGCTGAGAAAACTGGATAGCTGCATGTAAAAGAATTAAATTAGAACTTTTTTCTGATACCATATACAAAAATAAACTCAAAATTAATTGAAGACATAAATGTATGACCAGACACCGTGAAACTCCTAGAAAAAAAAAAAAAGAACATTCTTTGACATAAATCATAGCAATATTAAAAAATTATGCTATGGATTTGACTCCTAAGACAAAGAAGCAAAAGTGAATAAACAAAAGAGGGCTCAGTTCAGTTCAGTTCAGTTCAGTCACTCAGTCATTCTGACTCTTTGTGACCCCATGAACCACAGCACTACAGGCCTACCTGTCCATCACCAACTTCCGAAGTTTACTGAAACTCATGTCCATTGAGTCGGTGATGCCATCCAGCCATCTCATACTCTGTCATCCCCTTCTCCTTCTGTCTTCATTCTTTCCCAGCATCAGGGTCTTTGCTAGTGAGTCAACTCTTCACATCAGGTGGCCAAAGTATTAGAGTTTCAGCTAAAGATCAGTCCTTCCAAGGAACATCCAGGACTGATCTCCTTTAGGGTTAGGGTTAGAGTTTAAAAGTTTTTTGCACAACAAAGGAAGCCATCAAGAAAACAAAATGATAACCTACTAGATTGGGAGAAAATATTTGCAAATAATATGTCTAATAAGGGGTTAATATCTAAAGTATATAAATAGCTCATGTAACAATATATATATATTAAAAAAAGACAATCAAATTAAAAATGGGCAGAAGACCTGAATAGACATTTTTCCACACAAGATACATAGATGGCACATTAAAGGAGTTCACATAGCTAATCATCAGAGAAATGAATCAAAATCACAATGAGATATCATATCACACCCATCAGAATGACTGTCATCAAAATGACAATTAACAAATGCTGACAGGTCCATGAAGAGATCTCTGGTCTTTCCCATTATATTGATTTCCTCTATTTCTTTATATTGTTCACTTAAGAAGGCTTCTTCATCTCTCCTTGCTGTACTCTGGAACTCAGTATTCAGATGGGTATATCTTTCCCTTTCTCCTTTGCCTTTTGTTTCTCTTGTTTTCTCAGCCATTTGTAAGGCCTCTTCTGACAACCCTTTTGCCTTCTTCCATTTCGTTTCAATTAGGATAGTTTTGGTCACTGCCTCCTGTATGATGTTACAAACCTCCATCCATGGTTCCTCAGGCAGTCTGTCTACCAGATCTAATCCTTTGAGTATATTTGGCTAGAAATCTTTTTAAGAAAATGGAGAAACCAAGGGATATATTTCATGCAAAGATGGGCACAATAAAGGACAAAAGTGACAAGGACCTAATAGAAGCAGAGGAGATTAAGAAATGGCAGGATTACACAGAAGAACTTAATGGTCTTAATGTCAAAGATAACCACGATGGTATGGTCACTAACCTAGAGCAAGACATCTGGAATATGAAGTTAAGGGGGCCTTAAGAAACATTATTATGAACAAAGCTAGTGGGGGTGATGGAATTCCAGTTGAACTATTTCAATTCCTACAAAATGATGCTATTAAAGTGCTGAACTCAGTATGTCAGCAAATTTGGAAAACAGCAGTGGCCACAGGGCTGGAAAAGGTTAGTTTTCATTCCAATCCCAAAGAAAGGCAATGCCAAAGAACATTCAAACTACTGTACAATTGTGCTCATTTCACATAGTTGCAAGGTAACACTTAAAATCCTTCAAACCAGGCTTCAGCAATACATGAACTGGGAACTTCTAGATATACAAGCAGGGTTTTTAAAAGGCAGACGAACCAAAGATCAAATTGCCAACATCCATTGGATCATAGAAAAAGCAAGGGAATTCAAGCAAAACATGTACTTCTGCTTCATTAACTATGCTAAATCCTTTGACTGTGTGGGTCACAGCAAACTGTGGAAAATTCTTTAAGAATGGAAATACCAGACCACCTTACCTATCTCCTGCAAAAACCCGTATGAAGAACAAGAGGTAAAAGTTAGAACCAGACATGGAATAACACTCTAGTTCAAAATTGGGAAAGGAGTACATCAAGGCTATACATTGTCACTCTACTTATTTAGCTTACATACAGAGTACATTATGCAACATACCAGGCTGAATGAATCACAACCTGGAATCAAGATTCCTAGAAAAAATATGAACAGCCTCATATATGCAGATGATATCATTCTAATGGCAGAAAGTGAAAAAGGACTAAAGAGCTTCTTGATGAGGGTGGAAGAGGAGAGTGAGAAAAACTGGCTTAAAACTCAACATTCAAAAACCAAAGATCATGGCATCTGGCCCCATTATGTTATTGAAAATAGAAGTGGAAAAAGTGGAAACTATTACAAATTTTATTTTTCTGGGCTCTGAAATTGCTGCATGTGGTAACTGCAGCTGTGTAATTAAAAGACACTTGTTCCTTGGAAGAAAGTTATGGCAAACTTAGAGTTGGACAATAAAGAAGGCCTTGCACTGAAGAACTGATGCTTTTGAACTGTAATGCTGGAGAAGAATCTTGAGAGTTCTTTAGATCAAACCTATCAATTCTAAAGGATTTCAACTCTGGATATTCATTGAAAGGACTGAAGCTGAAACTCCAAAACTTTGCCCACCTGATGTTTAAGAGCCAGCTCATTAAAAAAGACCCTGATGCTGTGAAAGTTTGAGGGCAAAAGGAGAAGGGGGTCACAGATACTGAGATGGTTGGATGGCATCATTGACTCAGTGAACATCAATTTGAGCAAATGCTTGGAGATAGTGAAGGATAGAGAAGCGTGGCATGCTGCAGTCCATGGTGTCACAAAGAGTCAGGCATAACTTAGCAACTGAACAATAGCAACACATCAATAAATGCTGGAGAGAATGTAGAGAAAAGGAAATCTTTGTATACTGTCTGGTAGAAATGTAAATTGTTACAGCTACTGAATTTAGCAGTATGGAAGTTTTTCCTTAAAAAACTAAAACTATGGTATGATCCAGCAAGTCTCCTCCTAAGTACATATCCAAAGAAAACAGAACACTAATTCAGATAGATACATGCACTCCAATATTCATAGAAGCATTAATTACAATAGATTAAGATACAGTAGCAACCTTATTGTCCATCAACAGATAAATGGGTAAGGAAGATATGGTGTGTGTGTGTACACACACACACACACACACAAACACATTATTTATGTATATACATGCTTTGTTGTTCAGTCTCGTCCAACTCTTTGAGACACCATGGACTGTAGGCTGCCAGCCTTCTCTGTCCATGAGGATTCTCCAGGCAATAATACTGGTGTGGGTTACCATGTCCTCCTCTAGGATATCTTCCCAACCAGGAGATCTAACCCAGGTCTCCTGCATTGCAGGCAGATTCTATACCATCTGAGCCACCAGGGAAGCCTATAAAATTCATAATGGAATACTATTCAGCCATGAAAGATAATTAAATTGTGCCATTTGCAACAACATGGATGGACTTGGAGGGTGTTGAAGGTGAAGGTGAAGTCACTCAGTCGTGTCCGACTCTTTGCGACCCCGTGGACTGTAGCCTACCAGGCTCCTCCGTCCATGGGATTCTCCAGGCAGGTATACTGGAGTGGGTTGCCATTTCCTTCTCCAGGGGATCTTCCTGACTCAGGGATCGAACCCAGGTCTCCCACATTGGAGGCAGACGCTTTAACCTCTGAGCCACCAGGGAAGCGAAACATGTCAGGAAAAGGGAGAAATACTGTAAAATATCACTTAAATACAGAATCTAAATATAAGTCTAGTGAAGATAACAAAAAAGAAACTGACTCCCAGAGATAGAAAAAAGGTCATGGTTACCAGAAAGGAGAGGAAAGAAAGGAGGGGCAAAACAGGGGTAGGGAATTATGAGGTACAAACCATTATGTATAAAATAAGCTACAAAGATCTATTATGCAGCATAGGGACTATCGCTAGTATTTTATAATAACTGTAAATATAGAATAGCCTTTAAAATTTGTGAAAGTTGTTTGCCTGAAACTCATGTAATATTGTAAACCAACTATACTTCAATTAAAAATGAAAACAAAAACAACAAAAAAAGAAAAGCTCAGTGGCTTCACTAGCGAATTCTACCAGACATTTAAAGAAGATTTAATATTAATTCTACATGCATGCTAAGTTGCTTCAGTCATGTCCAACTCTTTGCTACCTCATGGACTGTAGCCTGCCAAGCTTCTCTGTCCATGGAAGTGTTTAGGCAAGAATACTGGAGTGGGTTGCTATTTCCTACTCCAGGGGATCTTCCTGACCCAAGGATCAAACCTGCATCTCTTAAGTCTCCTGCATTGACAGGCGGGCTCTTCACCACTCATGCCACCATAAGAAAAGGCAAGAATGCTTCCCAGTTCATTCTGTTAAACCAATATCACCATGCTTCCAAAATTAGATAAAGACCTGAAGAGAATGCTGCTGCTGCTGCTAAGTCACTTCAGTCGTGTCCGACTCTGTGTGACCCCATAGACGGCAGCCCACCAGGCTACCCCTCCCTGGGATTCTCCAGGCAAGAATACTGGAGTGGGTTGCCATTTCCTTCTCCAATGCATGAAAGAGAAAAGTGAAAGTGAAGTCGCTCAGTCTCTCCGACTGTTAGCGACCCCATGGACTGCAGCCCACCAGGCTACTCCATCCATTGGATTTTCCAGGCAAGAGTACTGGGGTGGGGTGCCATTGCCTTCCCCGGAAGAGAATGCTACTGACCAATATTCCTTATAAATATAGATGGAAAAATCCTTAACAAAATGCTAGCAAACCATATCTTATAATATGTAAATATGATTATATGCCATGACCAAGTTGTATATATCTTAGGAACACAAAGTTGATTTGACGTTTGAAAGTAAACTAATGTTAATATAAATTGAATACAGGGCAAATATCATTTCAGTTGATGCAGAAAGCACACTTGACTAAATCCCACAGTGTTTCTTCATTAAAAAAAAAAATAAATGAACTAAGAATAGAAAGAAAATTTATCAATTTGATAAAAGACAACTAACATACCTGCAGCTAAAAGGAGACCTAACTATACAACTTCATCTTAAATTCAGGGAAAAGAGAAGGATATCTGTTTTTGCCACTTCTATTTAATGTTGTGCTGGGGATTCTAACCAGTTCAATCGAACAATAAAAGGAAATAAAAGACTTCCATATTGGAAAATAAGTAAAACTCTCTCTCTTTGCATATGATATGACATTATGTATAGAAAATAATGAAGAATTTTTAAAAAGTCTGTTAAAACTTCTGAGTTCAGGAAGCTTGTAGGAACCAAGATCAACTTATAAAAATCAGTGGTGTTTCTATAAACTTGCAGTGATCATCTTAAAAATGAATTTAAGAAACAGCCCATTGTTTTGAAAGAACAGGACACATATATGGGATCTAAGACCTGAACAAACAGAACAAAACCAATGAACAAACCAAACAGAAACAAATGTGTGGATACAGAGAACTGATTAGTGATTGAGAGAGGAGGAGAAGAAGATTGAGGTGGGCAGCATACACAGAGGGGTGAACTGTGTGGTGATGGGTGGTCACTGCGTCTCTGGTTGTGATCTTCACTGTAGTGTACACAGATGTTAAACTGTAAAGCTGTACCCCTGAAACTTACATAACAAAAAATGGCATTAAGAAAAGATACTTTGTTGAAAAAAATTTAATGAAAGATGTGAAAGACCTACACATTGAAAACAGTGTTGAAAGAAATTTAAAAATACCTAGTGAAGTCATGTCCAACTCTTTGAGACACCATGGACTGTATAGTACATGGAATTCTCCAGGCCAGAATACTGGACTGCGTAGCCATTCCCTTCTTCAGGGGATCTTCCCAACCCAGGGATCAATCCAGGTCTCCCACATCCCAGGTAGATTCGTTACCAGCTGAGCCACAAGGGAGGCCCAAGAATACTGGAGTGGGTAGCCTATCCCTTCTCCAGTGGATCTTTCCAACTCAGGAATTGAACCAGGGTCTCCTGCATTGCAAGTGGATTCTTTACCAGCTGAGCTACAGAGAAACCAAAAATACCTAACTAAATGGTATATTCCAGGATCATGGATGATAAAAATTAATATTGAATATTATTATTTGAAAGATTGAGATGTGCACAGATTTTCAGATCATCCAACTTGTACTGTGTATATGTCCGTCATTTTATAAGATCCAGCCAAATGTAGTGTCATATCCCTAATTAGTCTGCCATTTGATAATTAATTGCCTTAGATCTGTTACAGCTTACTAATTGTTTTTAAATTAGATCATCTCATTTTATTTTGGACTATTGGTTTAATTTACTTCTTGATAAGAAAATAATATCTTGGTTTCTGAAGGGATCCTGAACATTAAAAATTGTTTACTGCAGTACTAGAAAGATGAAACTGAAGTTATTCATTAAAATTCTTCCCAGCCTCTAGCATAATGTACAGTAAAATGTCACTACTTAGATGACATTTATTGGGGGAAACCTGTGGCAGACACTGTACTGATTAAGTCTTAAGTTTTTTCTTTTCCATTTTCCCCCCTCTGTGTATTTTATACATTTGCTTTCTTAAACTTAGATATGTACACTTTAGGCAGGCTTGTGGGAGTTGGGCAGAAAACCATAATCTGCAAAGTGGGAAGAATGAAGCAAATATGAAAAAAGCAGCAAGTGTGGCAGAGGGCCTCAAATTGATAGAGAGGCTGCCGCAATACAGCCACTTTCCTTGACGCTCTTGTATCCTTTCAATAAATTCCACCATTTAACTTCAGTTCAGTTCAGTCGCGCAGTCGTGTCCGACTCTTTGCGACCCCATGAATCGCAGCACGCCAGGCCTCCCTGTCCATCATCGTCTCCCGGAGTTCACTCAGACTCACGTCCTTCGAGTCCGTGATGCCATCCAGCCATCTCATCCTCGGTCGTCCCCTTCTCCTCCCGCCCCCAATCCCTCCCAGCATCAGAGTCTTTTCCAATGAGTCAACTCTTCGCATGAGGTGGCCAAAGTACCGGAGTTTCAGCTTCAGCATCATTCCTTCCAAAGAAATCCCAGGGTTGATCTCCTTCAGAATGGACTGGTTGGATCTCCTTGCAGTCCAAGGGACTCTCAAGAGTCTTCTCCAACACCACAGTTCAAAAGCATAGATGTTTTTAAATTAGATCATCTCATTTTATTTTGGACTATTGGTTTAATTTACTTCTTGATAAGAAAATAATATCTTGGTTTCTGAAGGGATCCTGAACATTAAAAATTGTTTACTGCAGTACTAGAAAGATGAAACTGAAGTTATTCATTAAAATTCTTCCCAGCCTCTAGCATAATGTACAGTAAAATGTCACTACTTAGATGACATTTATTGGGGGAAAACTGTGGCAGACACTGTACTGATTAAGTTTTAAGTTTTTTCTTTTCCATTTCCCCCCCTCTGTGTATTTTATACATTTGCTTTCTTAAACTTAGATATGTACACTTTAGGAAGGCTTGTGGGAGTTGGGCAGAAAACCATAATCTGCAAAGTGGGAAGAATGAAGCAAATATGAAAAAAAGCAGCAAGTGTGACAGAGGGCCTCAAACTGATAGAGGGGCTGCCGCAATACAGCCACTTTCCTTGACGCTCTTGTATCCTTTCAATAAATTCCATCATTTAACTTAATCCTCTATATACAGGTTTCTGTCCCTTTCATCTCATGAAGTATTAACTGAGACACAATTCCCCCTGAAANTTTCCCCCCCTCTGTGTATTTTATACATTTGCTTTCTTAAACTTAGATATGTACACTTTAGGAAGGCTTGTGGGAGTTGGGCAGAAAACCATAATCTGCAAAGTGGGAAGAATGAAGCAAATATGAAAAAAAGCAGCAAGTGTGACAGAGGGCCTCAAACTGATAGAGGGGCTGCCGCAATACAGCCACTTTCCTTGACGCTCTTGTATCCTTTCAATAAATTCCATCATTTAACTTAATCCTCTATATACAGGTTTCTGTCCCTTTCATCTCATGAAGTATTAACTGAGACACAATTGCCCCTGAAAAGTGATCACTCTAGTTTTGTTAACATCTAATAAAATGCATGTCAATATTTTATTGTGCAAAATCACCTTATACTTAATTCTAAAATTGTTTGGTATTATATTTACTTGATTACTTGAGAGTATTAGTAGAAAATAAAGTGTGTAAATTAAATACGGTAGATGTTTCTGAACTATAAGTGAAAATAAATGGGAAGTATTTTTAATGGAAATTTAGTTTTTAATGATCTAATTTTTTCAAATTGTTGAAAAAAGCAGAAACCACTGGGCAGAAACAGCCAGAGTTGTAGCCTATCCAACAGTCTGGCTATTTCCTCTTCTATGCAACTCACTCAGAATGCCCAAGAATTGTTCTCGCACATCCCTATAGTAATTTTTCTTCTGTATGGTGAAAAATCAATCTCCTAGCTGTAAGAGGGAATGCTAATCATGTGTGCCATAAATAGCACCAATCATATCTCAGCCCTGCTAAGAGATCTCTGATCAGACCAGAGGTCATAGTTTGGAAAATACATCAGTATTCTAAATACAAAATCATTGGTTCAAGGAGCATAAAGCAAACTCCAATCCAATCCATGCAGTTATTTATGTATGAACTATTTTGAAAGAGAGTAGTATGAAGTTTTTTTATATTTTAGGTAGAAGCAGTTCTAATACCTTAGTAATCAGAAAGGATGAGAAATAATATGCAAGATATCTAAGAGTGACAAGCAAAGCATGTGAGAGAAGTTCACATCCATAACCTGCTGGGAAAGTGTCACATCAGTGTTTCTGTTTGTATGTCTAGAACAGAGGGAGGAGTTGACTCGGGAGAGTCAGAGAATCTGAGGATATAAGTTGAGTTAATGGGAAGCCTGTGGTAGAATGAGTCCTAAAGGACATTCTGATATCTTTAGTGTTTTAATTTGTCAAAGGGAAAGTTTGGTCTCATGAGATGAACAATAACATTGACTTTTTGAAACTGCAAATGCATAGCACAAAGTCAAGTTGAAGAAATCACTCATCAGAATTCAATCAGAAAGCTATGAAGGAAATAGATTCAACCAGTAAACTACTCAATTTATTTAATACATGCTGAAGCAAAAAATCACTTTGATTATTAATTGAAAAAAAATACAGATAGGAAATGGTAGTGACATTATGACTGCAAATTGAAAAGCAATATATTTTTTAAGAAATGAAAATGCTAATAGTGTTACTAGAGTGATAGACCACCAAAAGGTTTTTTTCCTTTTGGTGGGGAGAGGTTTAGCTTGCTATATCTTATCTAAAGCATATTATATAGTTACTAGTAGTGACACTTGCACTCTTAAATTTTAAAAATTTAAAATAAATGACTTCTTTCTTGATTTATCTTTGTGTACCCTATTATAATAATATATTTTACAGCTTTTATGTTGAAGAGAATGTACGAATGATAGCAACAAGCATTTCTTGAATTTCAGCTGTTTTGGTTTAGCTTGCTATATCTTATCTAAAGCATATTATATAGTTACTAGTAGTGACACTTGCACTCTTAAATTTTAAAAATTTAAAATAAAAATGCAGAACATTTTGTTTTTATTCACATGATGACTTCTTTCTTGACTTATCTTTGTGTACCCTATTATAATAATATATTTTACAGCTTTTATGTTGAAGAGAATGTATGAATGATAGTAACAAGTATTTCTTGAATTTCAGCTGTTAATTTTTTAATTGAAGCAAAGTTGATTAACAATGCTGTGCTAATTTCTGCTGTACTGCAAAATGACTCAGTTGTACACATATTTATATTATTTTTTGTATTCTTTTACGTTATGCGTTACCACAGGAGATCGGGTATAGTTCCCCATTCTATACAGTAGGACCTTCTTGTTTATCCATTCTAAATGTGATAGTTGGCATCTAGCAACCCCAAACTCCCAAGCCATCACTCTCCCTCACCTCCCTTTTGGCAACCACGTCTGTCCTCTGTGTCTGTGAGACTGTCTCTGTTTTGCAGTTAGGCTTGTTTGTCTCATACTTTAGATTGCACATGTTTCATATCATGGAGTGTTTGTTTTTCCCTTTCTGACTTACTGTGATAATCTCTGGCTGTGCTGTGTTGCTGCCAATGGCATTATTCCATTCTTTTTTACGCCTGAGTAGTATTCCATTGTGGATATGTGCCACATCTTTATCCATTCACCTGTCGATGGGCAATTAGCTTTTCCCATGTCTCAGCTATTGTGAATAGTGCTGCTATGAACACAGGGGTACATGTATCATTTTAAACTATAGTTCTGTCTGGCTACATGCCTAGGACTGGTATTGAGGGATCATATGCTTAATTATAGTTTTAGCTTTCTGAGAAACCTTCATACTTCATACATACAAGCCACATTCCCACCAACAATATAGGATGGTTCCCTTTTCTCCACATCCTCTCCAGCACTTGTTATTCATAGAATTTTTAATGATGGCCATTCTGGCCATTCTATAAGGGTGGTACCTCACTGTAGTTTTAGTTCGCATTTCTCTAAGAATTAGTGATGTTGATCATTTATTCATGTGCCAATTTGCCATCTATATTTCTTCTTTGGAAAAATGTCTCTTTAGGTCATCTGCCCAGTTTTCAGTTGGGTTGCTTGTTTTGTTGCTGAGTTGTATGAGCTATTTATATATTTTGGAAATTAAGTCCTTGTTGGTCACATAGCAAATATTTTCTCCCATTCTGTAAGTTTTCTTTTATGTTTATGTTTTCTTTAGCTGTGCAAAAGCTTATAAATCTGATTAGGTCCATTTGTTCACTTCTGTTACCTTGGAAGACTGATCTAAGAAAACATTGGTGTGATTTATGTCAGAGAATATTTTGCCTATGCTCTCTTCTGGAAGTTTTATGGTTTCTTGTCTTCTGATTAAATCTTTAAGCCATTTTGAATTTATTTTTGTGCATGATGTGAGGCTGTGTCCTAATTTCACTGATTTACATGAAGCTGTCCAACATTCCTAGCACCGCTTGCTGAAGAGACTGTCCTTTTCCTATTTTACATTTTTGCCTACTTTGTCAAAAATTAATTGACCATAGGTTGTGAGTTTATAGCTGGGTTCTCTATTCTGTTTCATTATCTGTATGTTTGTTTTTGTACCAATACCATACTATTTTGATAGTTGTCATTTTGTAGTATTGTCTGAAACCTGAATGGATTATGCCTCTTGCTTTGTTTTGTCCCTCAGCATTTCAGTCATTTCTTTTAAAATAAAGATAATTTTGTAAATAATAATAATTTGAGGCCATGGTTAAATTCAGAAACAAATAACCAACCAACTAAATAGAACAATAAATAAAATGATTCATATATAAAATAAAGATATAAGTTTATATATAGATATACACACACATATGTATGAAACATATTAAAGCTATTGGCTGACAGGTGCTGAAGAGTCTTACCACATTCGTAATATATTATGGTAACAATAGAGCATTTTTGAGCATTGATAATTTAATCAAGGCAGAAATTTTGCCATGAATTTTGAAATCTTATAGTATGATTAAGTTCATAAACATAAGCACCATATTTTTCCATTCTTATCAAATATATATTGGTTATTTTTCTATTGGTGGCAACCTATTGATTTATTGGTTAAACTGAGCTTTTGATGCTTCCTTTTTTGTTATTTTATAATAGCGTCATTCTTAAATTAATATGGATACATATTTAAAGTTTATATACAAATATATATAATATTTGCATTCCATCAGGTCAGATTATTTTTGATCAGATTTTAATAGTTTCTCACTGGGGTCAGGGTAAAGATTATAGCATAGAATTTTGTATACTAATAAAGGCTGTTTTCATGAGATCTAGTGAGAAAATAAAATATTGTAAGAGTTCTATATAAACTAGATTGTCTTTCTTTTGACCCTCACTGTTTCTGCTCCCCTTGGGTAATCCAACCTAGATAATAGTTCACTATAACATTAATATATAATTAAAAAGTCATTTTCATGAAACTACCCCATTGTCTAAATAGTGTACAGGTGATAATCAGAACAACAAAAAAAAGTAGGTGAAAAGTCACTTTCCACCTTTATTCTTCTAGCCCCAGGTTATTGTTTCTAAACTGAGAATTCTTATCGAGCATTCAGGTAGATTTTTTGTTTCTTTGTAATTGCAAAGAAGCTTTGCTAATGTATTTTTATGAGATGAGAATAAGGACATAGGTGTAAACAGGGATTTGATTATTTCATCTACTTCAGAATACTCAAACTAAATGTCATTTTTTCAAAAATCTATATTCCAAATACATGTTTATTTTATTTGAAATACCAGTACTGCAATTTGTTATTCCTATGATTTTTCAAAGTAAATTGGATTCATTGAAACTTATTACAAGGTTATCCCAAGGGTCAGTGCCATGGGAATATATGTAATCAGTTATTTACTGAGAGATTCATATAGTATTTCAATATGTTCATGGAAGTTCCAGGTTTATACTGAACCCTGATCTGCAGAACATTGCTATAACAATGTGTTAATGAGTGTTAATGAGACTGATGTAATATTTGAAGCAAGGAAATAAATGGGAGCTTTTTATATACTTCATATCACTAAAAATCATAAAGTAACGTAATATATGAAGTGTCTTATAATTGTTTTAATTTCACTTAATTCAGATTGCCTTTCAAATCATATTGGGTATAGTAATGAAGATTTAGAAAGTCTAGTCCTTTAGAGCCACTAGTCCTAGAGGTTGAAACTATTTCAAGTGATAAGTGTCATTAAAATAGTTATTTAAGGTGAAAAGTATTTGTAGTTCCACCAAACTTAGAATCCACTGATTCTTAAGCTTAAAGATATCATAAACCTAATCTCACAGCAATTGTGCTACTGGTTTTATGGAAATGGGTTGCCTTTTCCTTCCCCAGTGAACCACATTTTGTCAGAACTCTTCATGAAGAGGGTGGGTGGCCCAGCATGGCATGGCTCATAACTTCACTGAGTTATGCAAGCCTCTTCACCATGACAAGCTGTAATATATGAAGGGTCAAAAATATTTACTGATCATCTATTACATGTCAGACTTTATTTAGATACCATTGAATATAGTAACAAAACAAAATCCCTAACTTTGGAAATTCTATATTCTGATAGTATGATGCCTATCTTCAGCAACCAAGACATATGCTTAAAGCTAAAAGAGACATATATAAGCTGAAAATGAAAGGATGGGAAAAGATTCCATGAAAATGGTAACCAAAAGAAACCAAGAGTGGCCATACTTATATCAGTTCAAAAAATGTGAAAATAGATATGATATGATGATGTAAAGGGTAAATTCATCAGAGAAGTAAAACAATCATATATACATCCACATCAGAGTACACAAACATATGAAGTTAATATTGGCAGAACTGAAGGGAGAAACAGCAACAACATAATAATAGAAGAAGATATAAATACCCTACTTTCAATAATGTGTAGAACATCTAGACAGAAGAATAGGGAGGAAATAGAGCTCTTGAACAACACTATCGACAGAAAAGAAATACGGAGATTATTCTACCCAACAGTAGTAGAATAATCATTATTCTCAAGTACATACATACAGAACATTTTAAAAGATAAAATATATATATATCAATTTCTACAACAAGTCTTAACAAAGTTAAAAAGATTGAAATCTTATCAAGTAAATATTCTGACTGCAGTGTAATGAAACTAGATATTAATGGCAGAAGAAAACCTGAAAATTCACATGTATATTGAAATTAAACAATACACTCTGAAAGAACAAACGGGCCAAAGAAATCCAAAGGAAAATCAGAAAATAAGATGAACAAAACCAAGACATACTAAAATGCATGGAATGCAGCAAAAGCCATATGAAGAGAGTTTATAAATTCCTGCTTCAAAAAACCCCAAAAAAGTCTCAAATAATCTAACTTTTACCTTAAGAAACTAGGAGAACAAATCAAGTATAGCAGAAGCAAGGAAATAGAGGAAAAATAAGCAAAATAATAGAAAACAATAGAAAAACCCAACAAAACTGATTTTTTAAAGATCAATAAAATAGATTAAACCTTTAGCTAGATTATGAAAAAACAGACCCAAATAAAACAGAAAGCATTACAACTGATGCCATGGAAATTAAAAAGGTCATGAAACTACTATAAACAATTACATGCCAACAAATCGCATAACCTAAAAAGCAATGGATAAATTCCTAGAAACATAAATCTACCAAGACTGAATCATGAAGAAATAGCAAATCTGAACAGAACTTTAACTTGTAAATTATGTGCTACAGGACACGCCAACCTTGAGGACATTATGCTGAATAAACTAATCACAGAAGGACAAATACGGCATGATTCCACTTATATGAAGTATCGCTGAAGCAGTCAAGCTCATAAAATCAGAAAGTATAAATGTGATTATCTGGGCAGTTGAAATAGATAGTTGCTGTCTAGTGGGTAGAGAGTTTTATTGCACAAAGTGAAAAAGTTTTAAAGATCTGCTGTACAACACTGTGCTTGTAGTTAACAATACTGTAACTGGTTACTTAAAATTTTGCTAATAGAGTTGATGTACTATTATGTGTTTTTCACCATAAGGAAAATAAATCAACCTTCACACATTCTTCTTATATTGGTAAATGTGCCTGTGTAAGAAACCTTTAATATGTAAACTAAATTCCAACATTATATATGAATTTCCCCCTTGCACTTAATAAGACTTCAAAATAAAGATAGGGAATTACATATTAACCAAACTTCAGCTGAGAACACCAAAAAAAAAAAAGAAGGGTGAATTTATTTCTCACTGTAAAATTAGTACTACTCTTTATTTTATAAAGGAAATTAGAATGCTAGAGCTAACTCCAGTAATTATCACATGTATCTTTCCGACTTGTTCCTCAGTGGAACTTTTTATATTCTGTCTCTACAGAGAATCCTGTTTCAGAAAACAGATTTAAGTGTTCTCCTTGAGGAACAGGGTTTGAAAAAAGGTCAAATGTCTATGATAAAGCCCTTTTCTTCTTTACCTGGTCCCATGACTCCACAAAGCAATGTTTAAAAACTGTCATTGGTCACATAAAAATAATAATAGTTTTCAAATACTGTGAATTTATTAGGAGCCAAAATTTCTGTTAAGTAATATACATATCTTACCTAAATTAATCCTCATAATAATCTTATGAAGGAGATAACTTTTTAAAAATCATGTTATAGATGAAATACAGAATCATTAAGTAAGTGGAAAAATTACTTACCTCATGAGGTGCAAAACCAAAATTTGACCTCAGACAGCTCATATGGAATCTAGCCTACAGTCTTAACCATTGCTCTATTGCTTGGCAGAAAACTTTGTTGGTTAGTAAAGCTTTACAACTGAATTTTGTAAATTCAGTTGTAAGGAATGGAATGATGTTTTCATCACAGGTATTGATCAGATAGACTGAAAAAATTTGCCAAATTTTCACATTTTTGATCCCATACACATTTTAATTAAAATATGTGGTAGGTCATTATCATCACTATAGTATTAGAGAGGTCATATTCAGAAGGAGAGTAGTCTGGAGATTAACTTGTATTGTATTTTCTATGTATATTTAAAGTTTTTTTTTTTTTTTAATTTTTAGCTATCTTCTGCTTCTATTTGTTAAAAATCAGCCTTTGAATTTAGTATTTTGAGTTTTAAGATCTTAATTGCTTTAGTACCCTGAGAATTTTTTTTTTTTAATTGCATCTCCTTTTTCTTTGCAGTCACACATGCCATTGTCTTAGCTCAGGCTGCTGTAACAAATTACCACCAACTGGGTGGCTTAAACAACACACATTTATTTCTCACAGCTCTGGAGGTCAGAAATCAGAGATAAGGTTGCCAACATGTCTGTTTTCTGGTGAGAGCCTCTTTCCTAGTTTGTAGCTGACTGTCTTCTTACTGTGTACTTATATGGCAGAGAACAGAGAGACAAAGCAAGCTCTCTTGTGTCTCTTTTTATAAAATCACAAATTCTGGAACTTCCCTGGTGGTCCAGTGGCTAAGACTCTGCTCTCAATGCAGGGGGCCTGGGTTCAATCCTGGTCAGGAAACTAAATACTGTATGCCACTAAGACCCATTACAGCCAAACAAATAAATAAACACAAACATCTAAGAAAAAAGAAAGATCACAAATCTCATCCCCAGGGTTGTATGCCCATAATCTGATTATCCCTCGAAGACTGTGCCTCCTGATATCATTCCATTTAGAGTTAAGGTTTTAAGATAAGTTTAGATGGGGGTATGAACATGGAGTCCTTACAGTTATTTTCTCAAGTAAGAGGAAAAGTAATTGAGGGTAGAGAATTCCTTATAAGTAATCTTTACAAAACTGAAATGCATAAATAGCAAGCGTTTGTCTGCAATTGTTTGGATTTCCTTGAAACTTACTCATGAATGCACATTTTCTTAAGGATTAAGAAAGTGAAAGATGGAATTTCCCTGAGAAAATAAGTTAATATGAAAAGAAATTAAATTTTATTTTAAAATGAAGTTAAAGATATATCATGTTTTTACAGGTAATCAATTGTTATTAATAGCATCATTATAAATCTGTGAAAAATATGTTTCTTTTAGGGGTGTCTAGTATACCAGTACACTTGACTCTTGAGCAATGTAGGGGTTAATCCATATATAATTTGTAGTCAACACTCTGTATTCAGGGTTCCTCTGAATCATTGGATTCAACCAATCACAGACTGTATAGTATTGTAATATTTACTATTGAAAAACATGCAAATAAAAGTGGACCCTTGAGTTCAAATCCATGTTGTTCAAGGATTGACAGTATACATATGTTTAACATGACCATTCACACTTACTAATGTTCCTTTTTTTTTAAGATTAGTTTTTCTCTTGAAGAAGCATGAATAGCAGGGCAGTCTACTCTTGATGTGAACTAAGGTACAACGTGAGGAAGAAACAAATGGATGCTGTTCATTACAAATTAAGTCTAGAGTGGGAGCTACACAGCCAAAGAAGTTTCCTAAGGAAGATCTAAGTCTCTAAGGAAGGGATTTCATTTACTTGGTTTGGATAACTTGCTGCACCATCCTGGCAGAGGCTGTTGGAAGGAGGAAGGTACCTGATTTACATTTTCACTAAGAAGGTACACATTAAGAAAGAACCACCCAAATTTGGATTTTATAAAGAGAGGAGAGAGGGGATACTGAGAGACCAAAAATTAAATGTCCGCTTCATGTTGTTTTTCACACTTGACATGAAATCTTCAGATAATAAAAGATAAACCCACCACTGTCTAATTCACCTTTTAAGATGTCAATAAGAAAAATAGCGTGGGGGAGAGATTTCAGTTTTGATCTTTATTTTCTTTTTAAAAACATTTATTTACTCATTTATTCATTCATTTGGCTGCACCAGGTCTTAGCTGTAGCACACAGTAGTTGCAGCCTGCAGAGTCTTTAGTTGTGGCATGTAGGATCTAGTTCCCTGAACAGGCACTGAACCTTGCATGTCCTGCATTGGAAGTATGGAGTCTTAGCCACTGGATCACCAGGTTAATCACCAATCTTGTATTTTCTTTTGTTCTGTAACAGATTAGCACAAACTTAGTGGTTTACAAAATTACACATTTATTATCTTACAGATATATACGTCAGAAATCCAATACAGTCTCCTGCTGAAGGTGTAGGTAGGCTTACATTCCGTTTGAGGCTCTAGCGTAGAATCTATTTTCCTATATTTCTGAGCATCTAGAGACCTCACACATTGCTTGGCTCATGGCCTTGTTCTTTCATTTTCAGTCATCAAGGTCTTATCTCTCTTATCATTATTCCATAATCCTACAGCCCTCAGACCACAGCCAGGTAAGGTTTTCCAATTTTAGTGATTCATGATCAGGTGCGGCCTACATAGATGATCTGGCAAAGTCTCCCCATTGCAAGGCCCTTAATTTTCAACCCTAGAATTCCAGTTTGCTTTCCACTGTATCATGGAGTCACCTAACTCTCTTAATCTTAGTCATATCTTTAAAGTCCCCTTTGTCTTATAGGGTAATTTGGTCACTCACTGTGTTCTGGGATTAAGACATGTACATCTTTGCATGTTGTTATTCCATATACCATAGAGCTTATTTTATGATCAGAAAGGTATAACTTTCGGGGATTCAAGATTTATAACCTATCTGCATGGATTTTCTTTTTTGATTACTCTCTTTATTATCACACTTTTAAAAATGTTCTTTAATTAAATGGCAATCCACTCCAGTATTCTTGCCTGGAGAATCCCATGGACAGAGGAGCCTGGTGGACTACAGTCCACGGGGTCGCAAAGAGTTGGACACGACTGAGCGACTTCACCTTCACCCTAGATGGGTAGAATGAGTAAAATTCTTCTGTAAATGTTGTACATAGTAAAAATATACTTTTAATAAATTTCACAACTACAAAATAACTCTTCTTGGTTACTTTTCTAGCTGTGGTGAGTACTATACATACATACACATGGTCTTGATAAAATATAGTGCTTGATTATGACAGTGACATATAGTTGTAAGAAAATACTCAACTCCCCTCTATTGATTAATTGGGTCTAAAGACCAGCATAACTATGTGCTTTTGCTTAGGCAAGTTACCTTTGCATTTATCAGCAACAATTCTTTATGTAAAATAAATCATTGCAGAAGGCTATTTGGAACCAAAAAGAAACTGCAGGTGGGAAAAGAGTTCATTTGTATGAATTCTCTTTCCTGCTGTGGAACCCCAGTGTGGAAATCTGATTAATTTAAGAACATGACTGCAGCAGGGCTTTAAGCTATAAAGGTTCTTTCAGATGAAGAGGTCAGTCTGCCCTGGAATTAAAAGTCATAATCTAGGGCTGGATAAGAACTCTAAGCATTTAACTGCATTACACAAAATTGATAGTTTTACAATTTTCAAATAGTTGACTCTTGTGGCAAAACTGTCTGGTGTTGACTGATTAGCATTAGGTTATTGCAGATTCTTAATTTTGCACAAAAGAAAGGAATTTTTAAAATAATGTAATTGTCCTTTTCATATATCAAGACAGTCTGGTATGAGGTGCAATAGTTTATAAAAACCACAAGTGAGACCTTGTTCAATTTATATTCTAGTTCAAAATTCTCTGCATGAAAAAGTATTTTAAAAATTCTTATCACTGCAGTCTTGTTTATGCTTTTAATGAATCAATACATTTTTTTGCTCAGCTTAGATTTTTTTTCTTTGGACGTATTTAGAGAATGTTTTGATCATCCATGCTTTATATTCCGTTATTTTTCTTGTCTCTGATAATAATCAATATTTGACACTGGAAGTTAGAGAAAGTCAGATGAAAGCCAACTGAATTTGTTGGATCAATTGCATTAGCAGTGCAGAATACACACATAAACACTTGCCCACACACACTCATCCTCATCCATAAGCACTAACCCAACAGATGTAAATGTTTAAAAGTACCTGAAGTTTCATATTCCATCTATTCAAGTAAGTTTGACACCTGCAAACGTATCAACTTAAATCCAGTTTTCACACTAATTTTCATGTAATATTACTCAATGCCATACTTGTTTCAAGGGGATGGATAGATAAACAGTTATTTTAAGATCCTTTTAAGAACCTTGACATTTTCTGTTTTTCTACTTTAAGAGGTGTCATCCCACTCTTCCAAAGTTTATATGAAATATAAAGAACAAACATTGGGGATACTTACACCTAACATTGATGTATTCCCAAAGTCAAAACTGATGCTACATTTACTTCTTTGAACTTTTGGCTTGACTTCGTTTTCTGTGGCTTCATTATAGGCTAGAAATATAAAGATTTAGTCCATATTGCTGGGCTTTCCTGGTGGCTCAGATGGTAAAGAATCTGCTGCAGTGCTGGAGATCTGGGTTCGATCCCTGGGTTGGGAAGATCTCTTGGAGAAGGGAACACCTACCCACTCCAGTATTCTTTCCTGGAGAATTCCATAGATGGAGGAGACTGGCAGGCCACAGTCCATATTGCCAATGCCTCATTTGAATTGTGAGGACCTAAGTATTATTCTCTTGGTATCTGTAGTATATTTTATCTTTGGTTTCCATAAATAAGATGCAGTGATTATGAGTATTAAAATAAGCTTGTCTTCTTATAAATTGAAGTAGAAACCTACTCAAATAAAATAAAAATTTCAGCAAGTTGTTAATTTTAAATATTCTTTTTGAAGGAAAATGTGCATAGCTAAGAGTTTAAAAATGTATAATGAGGGAGTATATTTTAGTGCTTATATAGTATACTAGTTGAAATACATTATTACTATAATATACTTTAAAATAATGAAAAGCTGTCATAGGAATGAAATTATTTGAAATACTGTAAAACCGTTATTTAATTTAAGAAATAAATCAAGATGCTTATTATTAGGGTCTTTTATTTATTTAAAAATTCAAGAACAATATTCCATTTTGGTTATATAAAATCTTATTTATAAGCAAAATTGCATCCATAGGATATAAGTTTTAAACTAAGAATTCAATCAAAAATACCATTGATTGAAGATATCCAAAATGAACACATTACATTATTGAATATTCCATATGTAGAAATAGATGGCTATGATTTTATACACATGTATGTACACACACATCGTGTTGTATAAAGAACATTGCTTATTATTACATAAGTTGCATTAATACCATGTCATTATAACCTAATATTTAATTTATTAATGATATTTTTCCATTAGTATAGACCTGTATCATCTTTTTAAGTAGTTATATCCCTTTGTATGAGAAAATAGTTGTTTATTCAATATATTTTCTACTACTGGTTATTTAGGTTGTTTTACTTTTTTCTTTTATAAATGTTACAATGAAAATTCATTTAAATTAATTTTATTCTTTCATCCAGTGGTTTATATAGGATTATGCCCTAAAATAAGGGGATATTAAAAAGGCATATAAAAACACATATAGCACTAAAAAAGTGAGTTTTTAGATTGTCACATTGCAATTTGGATTAAACTAAGAAATTTTCTTGAATTTTAGAAGCCAGGTAACATGGTTTTGTATTTGAAATGAACTTTCTGTGTTATCATAAACTGGTTTTGAATAATCTATAAGTCTTGCTTATAGATTTTCCCTCCGCAGGGAATATTTGATTCAAGGTCTGTTACTCTCCTGCCTTGCTACCTTTTGTTTTTCTCTGTAACTTAAAGCCCCTAAAACAAACTCAGTACAGCTATCTAATCTTTAATTATGATAGCCAATTTTGTGCACTTTGCTCTTTCCTGCCAAACATTCTCTCTTTACAAGTTATTGTGTGGCTCAGTTTAGTTCAGTCACTCGGTCGTGTCTGATTCTTTGTGACCCCATGAATGACAGCACGCCAGGCCTCCCTGTCCATCACCAACTCCTGGAGTTCACTCAGACTCGCGTCCATCGAGACAGTGATGCCATCCAGCCATCTCATCCTCGGTTGTTCCCTTCTTCACCTGCCCCCATCCCTCCCAGAATCAAGGTCTTTTCCAATGAGTCAACTCTTCGCATGAGGTGGCCAAAGTACTGGAGTTTCAGCTTTAGCATCATTCCTTCCAAAGACATCCCAGAGCTGATCTCCTTCAGAATGGACTGGTTGGATCTNCATTGGAAAAGACTCTGATGCTGGGAGGGATTGGGGGCAGGAGGAGAAGGGGACGACCGAGGATGAGATGGCTGGATGGCATCACGGACTCGATGGATGTGAGTCTGAGTGAACTCCGGGAGATGGTGATGGACAGGGAGGCCTGGCGTGCTGCGATTCATGGGGTCGCAAAGAGTCGGACATGACTGAGCGACTGAACTGAACTGATCCGGTGATATAGATGTGTATAGTTATCTCTTGTGTTGTTGGAAGAGGGTGTTTGCTAAGACCAGTGCATTCTCTTGGTAAAACTCTGTTAGAGCGTTACTTCATCATCATAAAAGATGAACTTCTGCCATTTGCAACAACATGGATGGACCTAGAGGGTATTATGTTTAGTGAAATAGGTCAGACAGAAAACAATAAATACTTTATGCTTTCACTTATATTTGGAATCTAAAAAATAAAGCAAGTGAATGTATATAACAAAACACAAACTGATTTAGAGATATAGAGAGGAAACGAGTGGTTACCAGTAGGAAGAGGGAAATGGAAATGGAGGAGATCAGAGTAAGAGATACAAAGATGGGAATTAAGAGATACAAACTACTATGTAGAATAAATAAGCAACAAGGTTATATTGTATAGCCAGGGAAATATAGTCATTATTCTGTAACAACTTTAAATGGAGTATAATCTCTAAAAGTATCGAATCACATCTGAAACTAATATAATATTGTAAATCAACTATATGTCAATTAAAAATCTGGTAATTAATTTCCATGTATTCATCCCTGCAGAGGAAATTTATATTTTACCTCTGGAAAACTGAGGAATATTTTATTAGGCATTGAGTGGTTTAAGTAGAGAAAGAAAAAAATTAGATTTACCCTAACTTATTTTGCTAATACAGAGTTTCTGAGAAATACTAAAAAATAAGAAAGGAATTGGAACCAGATGTATGAAGAGTTTCTTTTCTGTTTGTCCTTCTTTCCTCAACTGAGACTGAGGCTCTGACAGTTTTGATCTTGGGTGTTAAGAAAGCTTTCAGGACTGAGGATTCTTGGAAATAAGGGAGGACAAGGGGGATGGGAGTGTACATGTACCCTGTATCTATATTTATGCTATTCATACAGTCTCATTTTACACTGATGATATGATAATGATAGCAATGGTTTTTATATCTAATTGTTTAGTATTTGTCAGATTTTGTTTTAGGTTTAACACACATCATATTTAATCCCTGTGATCACCTTCAGTTCAGTTCAGTTCAGTCACTCAGTCATGTCCGACTCTTTGCAACCCCATTAATCGCAGCACGCCAGGCCTCCTTGTCCATCACCAACTCCCAGAGTTCACTCAAACTCACGTCCATCGAGTGGCTGATGCCATCCAGCATTCTCATCCTCCGTCATCCCCTTCTCCTTCTGCCCCCAATCCCTCCCAGCATCAGAGTCTTTTCCAATGAGTCAACTCTTCGCATGAGGTGGCCAAAGTACTGGAACTTCAGCTTTAGCATCATTCCTTCCAAAGAACACCTAGGGCTGATCTCCTTCAGAATGGACTGGTTGGAGCTCCTTGCAGTCCAAGGGACTCTCAAGAGTCTTCTCCAACACCACAGTTCAAAAGCATCAATTCTTCGGTGCTGAGCTTTCTTCACAGTCTAACTCTCACATCCATACGTGACTACTGAAAAAACCATAGCCTTGACTAGACGGACCTTAGTCAGCAAAGTAATATCTCTGCTTTTCAATGTCTCTGCTATCTAGTTTGGTTATCACTTTTCTTCCAAGGCGTAAGCGTCTTTTGATTTCATGGCTGCAGTCATCATCTGCAGTGATTTTAGAGCCTCCCAAAATAAAGTCTGACACTGTTTCCACTGTTTCTCCATCTGTTTGCCATGAAGTGGTGGGACCAGTTGCCATGATCTTCGTTTTCTGAATGTTGAGCTTTAAGCCAACTTTTTCACTCTCCTCTTTTACTTTCATCAAGAGACTTTTTAGTTCCTCTTCACTTTCTGCCATAAGGGTGGTGTCATCTGCATATCTGAGGTTATTGAGATTTCTCCCGGNGTTTTCTGAATGTTGAGCTTTAAGCCAACTTTTTCACTCTCCTCTTTTACTTTCATCAAGAGGCTTTTTAGTTCCTCTTCACTTTCTGCCATAAGGGTGGTGTCATCTGCATATCTGAGGTTATTGATATTTCTCCCGGCAATCTTGATTCCAGCTTGTGTTTCTTCCAGTCCAGCGTTTCTCATGATGTACTCTGCAAAAGTTAAATAAGGAGGGTGACAATATACAGCCTTGATGTACTCCTTTTCCTTTTTGGAACCAGCCTGTTGTTCAATATCCAGTTCTAACTGTTGCTTCCTGGCCTGCATACAGATTTCTCAAGAGGCAGGACTCCATTGTGTGGCTAAATTCTTCTTTTATCCTGCTGAAATATTATCTTTTCAGACATCATCCTTGACCACCCACTTTGTGTTTCACTTTCATATAATTATTTTA
Source organism: Oreotragus oreotragus (assembly GCA_006410675.1). Taxonomy (NCBI): domain Eukaryota; kingdom Metazoa; phylum Chordata; class Mammalia; order Artiodactyla; family Bovidae; genus Oreotragus; species Oreotragus oreotragus. The sequence continues at coordinate 317,710 of SJYX01000210.1, forward strand.
TCACAGCACCCCTCTCTTCTTGATGACCTTTATTACTATCTGAAATTATTGTGTTCATTTATTTGTTGACATGGTTGTATTGACTTGAATGTTTCATGAAAGTAGAGATACTGTCTCTCTTTTGCACTACTATATCCACAAATATTGGATATCCATCCAAGTAATTGCACCTACCAGATGTACTGTATTTCTTGAATGAATGAATAATTTGCAGGTGTGTGCTGTGGAGCAGAGTATATACTCTATACAATGAGAGGAGAAGAAAAACATACTTATTGAACATATTTTGTGTGTGTTAGAGCTTCATAGAAGTTATATAAATCTCATAATAGTTCTCTGATAATGATTTTATTTTCCCAGTTTTTCTAATGAGTAAGTGAATAACTGAAAAATGTTGGATAAATTACCCATGCTTACAAAACTCTGATCACTAACAGAGCCAAGATTCAAACCGAAGTTAACTTGTATGAAAATTCTGCATTCTTTCCACAGTGTACACAGCCAGACTTATGACATATTTCATTGGAGATGTTAACATAGTTTATTATGTTTCAGTGTTAATGCATATTTTCTTACTTCATTTAGTATTCTGAACCACTTGAAGGATAAGTATTACTATAACTTGTTTGTATTGAAGAAACTAAATCTTTGAGAGATTATTAATTCATTCAAGACTATGAGGCTTCTAAATATAAGTCTGACCTTGATTGGTATGGCCTGAAAACTCTGTGTTGTATTGTATCTCATGCAGAGAAATTTGCTGTAACAGTGCTTGTTGCAACTTAGCTTTATTTTTATTGCTATATATACTTCAGAAAATCAGTGTCTTTGATCAATTACATTGTTTAATGCAAATATATCTCATGGAAATACACAGAATTTAATGGATAAGGGCCCTGGGAAGAATAAATATATTTGACTACGTTATTTATGTATAAAACGACATAGTAAAAGAGAAAGGGAGCAGGTGACGTGGATTAAATGATATTTAATGTGGAATAAACCATTTTTCAACAAACAGAAATGAATGGAATCAAATGGCTAAATTTATTTTGAGCATTCATTAATAAAAACATCTTGTGATATATTTGAAAAGCATAGATTTTTTGCACTATTCTTTGTTACTTGAATGATCATTTTCATAGAAGATTCTGTAGTTGTCATAATGAATATGGACCTAGCTTATTTCACTCATTGCTATTTTCAATATTTTTTTTAACTTTTTTTTTTTTTAGAGCTTCCATTTTACTTTATTTTACTTTACAGTACTCTATTGGTTTTGGCATACATTGACATGAATCTGCCATGGGTGTACACGAACTCCCAAACATGAACTCCCCTCCCACCTCCCACCCACATCATCCCTCCAGATTATCCCCATACACCAGCCCCAAACATCCTGCATTGAACATAGACTGGTGATTCGTTTCTTACATGATAGTATACATATTTCAATGCTAAGGTCTACAACACTACTTATGGCAAAATGAAGATAAATACTTATTTCCATTTTTCACAGGTTTTGTGCTACTCTAATAGTTGCATTTCACTCTTCCTAGAACCATTCAAATATGCTGACCTGAAAGAATACTGCTATGAGTCCCATCCTCATAAGCCCATTGGGTCAATAGTAATAAGACTGCAGGAACTGAACATTTATTCATTTCTGTTTCAAGTTATGCTCTTACACATTTTCCATTATTTAAAAAACCTAGAATATATTTTAACTCTATGGTTTTTTCCCACTAGAATTTCAGTATTAATTTATTGCTATAATACATCAATAATCCTAAACCCATGTTTTCAAAAAGAAAAAATTCCTGTATCACACAAAACCTCACTCCAAAGCTAAAATATATATCTTAGAACTTGTTATTAAACTTTTATTCCTCCTACAAATTCTACTCCTCTTTATGTCTGCTTTCTTTTTAGCATTTATTCTAAGAATTATTTGTGCTTTTTGTAAAATACCTTGAAGTATACATGGCGCTAGAAAGCGAGAAACATAAAACTGATATTAATGTAACTGCTACTACCCTTATCATGTCGATGAAACTTACACATGAGTGTTGAAATTCCTAACCAGATTATTTATTCTGAAAACTATTCTCAAGCCTACAATATTGTGTACTATTGACTGGGACTTTGAACAATTAATCACCTGTTTGTTTAAACTGAAATGAGATTGGGTAATTGTGCTGATAAGTAATTTACCATACTTTTATCTTAATTTTTTTATGACAAAGATTTAGACACATCTGAACCTTACTAAGTTTATTTTTATGCAGCAATATCTATACTGCATAGGTTACCGGAAGGATTTGGAGACCCAGGAAGAAGAATACAAAAAAGCAATAATTTCTTCTNTGAAATGAGATTGGGTAATTGTGCTGATAAGTAATTTACCATACTTTTATCTTAATTTTTTTATGACAAAGATTTAGACACATCTGAACCTTACTAAGTTTATTTTTATGCAGCAATATCTATACTGCATAGGTTACCGGAAGGATTTGGAGACCCAGGAAGAAGAATACAAAAAAGCAATAATTTCTTCTCATTCCTTGGAAAGAGTATGAAATGGACTATGCTCCCAGGTGGTGGGAGTGACTTTTAGAATGGAATCAGAAGGCAGTAGCACCCTAGGGAAGCCTATGTATACAGAAAGTCGTACTCAGAAATAATCTTGGAGAATTAGCCATAAAAGCTCTCTACTTGAGTACTCCACATTTAAAATATATTGTTATGGCATAGTAGAATTAGGGGTGTGGAAAGAATCTGAAGTCAGTATCAATAATAGATTAGGAACTTCTGAGAATTTTAAGGTCAAATATAAATGAACTGTTGTCTCATTGATGTGTATATATCAGTTAATGCCAGTGTTTATGAATCATGCACTGATCAATTGTAAAAATTGCTAAAATCCAAAACTCTATTTATATATTAATAAGACTTCTGAGAATGATAGAAGTTGAATTTATTCCTAATTTAAAATTCAGCCATACGTAGGTGATCAGATTTTCACATTCCTAAAATAATTAGGAATTAAAATCACATGCCCTTACTTAAAAGAGTCTTTCTTAAAACACAAAGGTTTTAAATAAACAGGAAGCAAATGAGTTGCAGTGTTTGTATTACATTTAGTGCTTGTATTTGGTTTTTTAATTTTTAGACATCCCATTAAAAGAAATGCAAAATGGTGATGTTAATTTGTTCTAAAATATTTTAAGCAACTAAATCTCAAACATATAAGAAATAAACATTGTTAACATTGCTTTAGCTTCACAAATAAATGTTTCCAAACTATATAGAGGATTATTATTATTATAATTATTCTTTTGAGTTTTAACACAGGGTTGTTGATTGTGAGCCTCAATACATTTGACTTTTCACTCAATTCTATAAAGCCCAAATGAATTAGCTCATACTGTTGTAGTCCAAATCTCTGGAAATAAAGGCATTTACCATATTCTAGGTGTCTTCATTCCAAGAGGCAGATAGTGATTTGCTCCATCCTCAGTTCAGAAAAGTCGCTCAGTTGTGTCCTACTTTTTGAGACCCCATGAACTACAGCATGCCAGGCTTCCCTGTCCATCACTAACTCCCCGAGCTTCCTCAAACTCATGTCCATCGAGTCAGTGATGCCATCCAACCATCTCATCCTCTGTCGTCCCCTTCTCCTCCTGCCTTCAATATTTCCCAGCATCAGAGTCTTTTCCAATGAATCAGTTCTTCTCATCAGGTGGCCAAGTACTGGAGTTTCAGCTTCAGTATCACTCCTTCCAATGAATATTCAGGACTGACTTCCTTTAAGATTGACTGATTGGATCTCCTTGCAGTCCAAGGGACTCTCAAGAGTCTTCTCCAACACCACAGTTTAAAAGCATTGATTCTTAGGTGCTCAGCTTTCTTTATAGTCCAACTCTGACATCCATACATGACTACCGGAAAAACCATAGCTTTGACTAGATAGACCTTTGTTGACAAAGTAATGTCTCTGCTTTTTAATATGCTGTCTAGGTTGGTCAGAGCTTTTCTTCCAAGTAACAAGTGTCTTGGAAAAAAATGTGATGAGATGCCCCATCCTACTCATCTCATAGTCAGAAGTTAGATCACTTGTGGGAAGTCAAGTGGTAAAGAGATTGTTGGAAGTAAGTGAAAAGAAAAATAAATTCTCACTCAAACCTAATTAAAAAATCAATATTTTCAGGGTCTTGATATTAATGAAAATATAATTCTAAATATTTATATTTTTGTAATAGAATAGATTATTTTGAAATGTATGAATAGATCATTCAAACTTAAGCTAATGATTCTTTTAGAAAAGTCTGAACTATGTTTCTTCATCATGATGATACCTTTTCATGCTATGGAACTTGCA
>SJYX01000211.1:0-15033 GCA_006410675.1 Oreotragus oreotragus
ATGCATCCTCCTTTCCTTCCACCCATCCACTTCATTCACAAGTGGTCACACCTCAGCTGTGGCTCAGGCACTGGGCGGCCTTCTGGGAGTACAATAGTGAGCCAGCCAGGCCACTCCCCGCCTCTGTTTTCCTTCACATCTGGTGAATCGGTGACTTGAAGCTGATTTTTCCCAAACCCTTTGCAGAAAAAATACAGTGCCTTTTATAGCTCATCTGGAATGGAGAAGGTGAAGATAAGGGGAGGGGTCTGGGCTGTGTGCATGTTCTATCGATACGTTGTGTCCAACTCTTTTGCGACCCCATGGACTATAGTCCACCAGGCTCCTCTGTCTATGGGATTTCCCAGGCAAGAATACTGGAGTGGGTTGCCATGCCCTTCTCCAGGGAGATGTGTATAAGAGACAGGGCTATAGTCCCCGTGCTGTACAGTGTATCCTTGTAGCTTGTTTTACACATAAATAACTTGCACCTCTTATCCCCCTAGCCTTTTATTGCCCCCACCTCTCCCCTCCCCTCTCCCCACAGATTTGGTCTCTATATCTGTGAGTGCTGCTTTTTTGTTATACTCACTAGTTTGTTGTATTTGTTTGACTTTTTAAATGTGGCTACTAGACATTTTAAATGACGTAGGCGGCTCATGTTATATTCCTCTTGATGACACCGTTGCAGACTGTTGTTCTTATCTCTATCTTGGGGGGCAGTTCACGTGATGAATAGCAGTTAATCCTTAAACTCACCACCCACTGATACTTTTATTTTCCTTGAAATTATCTCCTGAAACTTCAATATGTGCTGCCTATTTGAATGTTTGGGGGTTTTAGTGAGTAAGTCACTGTTTACCCTTCATGATTTGCAGGCAGAAGTCTCCCAAATTGTTTAGTCTGTCTCCCCAAGGTCCAGACTGCGGAGGAAGCAGGGACCTCATTGGATTCAAGGAGTAACTGTGACTGACAGATGTCACAACTTATGTACAGAATCTCATTCTTGGATCCTGTCAGCGAAGGCTTGCATCTCCATTAAAACCACTAGTATTTGGGGAGTTCCCTGGCAACCCAGAAGTTAAGACTGAGCTTCCACTGCAGGGACACAGGTTCAATCCCTGGTTGGGGAACTAAGATCCCACCAAAAAATAGAAAAATAAATGACGACAGCAAAACACTAGCATTCTTAGTCTGTCTCTTATACACATCTAGATGTGTATAAGAGACAGGACTCGATGGACGTGAGTCTGAGTGACCTCCGGGAGACGGTGATGGACAGGGAGGCCTGGCGTGCTGCGATTCATGGGGTCGCAAAGAGTCGGACACGACTGAGCGACTGAACTGAACTGAACTGAACTCAGTAAATCATCCTCTACCATGGGGTCAAGGCCAGGTTGGGCTTCATCCCCACAGTCCCCCAAGAGGCTGTTCGCCAGGGACCTACATGGCAGTTCATCGCTTCCTGGTGACCGGACTTGCTGTTACGCTGAGCATATCTGTGCAAATCCCATGCCATGCACAGGAGGGATTGTCAGCTTTGTGTTTATAACCTTTGGCCTGGAACAGTCTCCTTTTGTGCTCGGCTGATTCGAGAAGGCCAGTGCTTCAGAACGGGCTATTCACACAGTTCAGGAGGGGGCCAGCGGGAGGCTGTAGTGGAAAGGCAAACCAGGATACCATGCTGCTTCTTGAGGCGGGATGCACAAAAAGGGAAAGGAAGGAAGACGCAGACACGTGCAGTCTGGCCGCTGGGCCCTCTGTGGCCTGGGATGCGATCTTAGAGCTGGCCCTTGGCGCGTGGTGGGAGAATGTGGCACTGAGCCAGAGTTGTGGCTTGGCCTGGAGCATGGCTAAAATACCATGCAGATTATGTGGAGCAAATGAGAGCAAGTACTGGAAGGATGTGGGGTAGATGCAGAATTCACATAAGAAAGACCCCCAAGTCAGGGCCACAGGGCTTGCTCGCACCCCCATCCTAGACAGGCTCTCCCTGGGATGCACAGAACCCTCAGATCACACCCGGGCATCCCCAGGGGAGAGAGAAAGCCCTTCTCTCTGGGTCGTGGATATCAGTCCCAGAGAAGGATTCTGATTGGCCTGGCTTGGTCATGTGTCCGTCTCTTGGCCCACGGCAGTGGTGTGAATTTTGATTGGAAAGCCAGGGTCATGGGCTCAGCCTGGGAATCAGAGGTTAGGCACTATGAATTAAGCCTCATCATAACCACACGGCATGGAACTTCCCTGGTGGTCCAGTGGTAAAGAATCCACCTTTCAGCACAGGGAACATGGGAAGCTACGATCCCACATGCTGCTGGGCAGTTAAGCCCCTGTGCTTCAGCTAGAGAAGCCCCCGAACCCCCGTGAAGACCCAGCACAGCCAGTAAATAAATAAAGTTGTTAAAAAAAAAAAAAAACTCACATGGCAGGATTGGCAGAGGCTTGAATAGACCTAGAGACTGTCATACAGAATGAAAAAGTCAGGAAGAGAAAAATCCCGATTAATGCTTACATGTTGAATCTACAAAAGTGGTACATGTGCTTAGGCACTCAGGTGTCCAACTCTTTGCAACCCCATGGACTGTAGCCTCCCAGGCTCCTGTCATGGGGATTCTCCAAGCAAGAATACTGGAGTGGGTTCCCATCCCCTACCCCAGGGGTACAGATGAACCTATTTGCAAAGCAGAACAGATGTAGAGAACAAACATATGGATACCGAGGGAAAGAGGTGAGACGGGAGGAGTTGGGAGATTGGGGTTGATATATACACACTGCTGCTGCTGCTGCTGCTAGGTCGCTTCAGTCGTGTCCGACTCTGTGCTACCCCAGAGACGGCAGCCCACCAGGCTCCCCCATCCCTGGAATTCTCCAGGCAAGAAGACTGGAGTGGGTTGCCATTTCCTTCTCCAATGCATGAAAGTGAAAAGTGAAAGTGAAGTTGCTCAGTCATGTCCGACTCTTAGCGACCCCATGGACTGCAGCCCACCAGGCTCCTCCGTCCATGGGCTTTTCCAGGCAAGAGTGCTGGAGTGGGGTGCCATCGCCTTCTCCTGTGTGTAAAATAGATGACGAATGAGAACCTACTGTACAGCACGGGGACCTCTGTTCAGTGCTCTGTGGTGACCTGAATGGGAAGGAAATCCAAAAAAGTGGGGATCTATGTCTACACACAGTTGATTCACTTTGCTGTACATCAGAAACTAACACGACATTGGAAGGTGATTATACATCAATAAACCCCCACATGGCAGGAACCCCAAGGAAGTAAGAAGCCAGAGTGACTGAACCCCCATAGCAGGGCAGACCCCAACCCCGCACCCTCAAGTCATGCTCAGTTTGTCCGTCTGTCTTCCTGGACCTGTGCGGATGGTATGTGGCCATCAGCTGCCTGCATCTCTTGAGCCCCTAGAACGCGGTGAGTCCAGACTATGTGCTGTGACTGTAAATTGCATCCCAGCTGTCAAAGATTTAATAGGACAAAAAGCATGTAACTTAAAAAAACATTAAGATAATATTTTGTATGTTGGCTTAAACAACGTATATGATCAAAATGACCTCTCTGATTTTACTTTTTCCAAAGTGAAGTATGGGTGATGTACAATATTATACAAGTTGCAGGTGTACAGTCTAGTGAGTCAGAACTTTTTAAGGTTTATACTCCATTTATAGTTCTTATAAAATATTGGCTATAGTCCCCGTGCTGTACAGTGTATCCTTGTAGCTTGTTTTACACATAAATAACTTGCACCTCTTATCCCCCTAGCCTTTTATTGCCCCCACCTCTCCCCTCCCCTCTCCCCACAGATTTGGTCTCTATATCTGTGAGTGCTGCTTTTTTGTTATACTCACTAGTTTGTTGTATTTGTTTGACTTTTTAAATGTGGCTACTAGACATTTTAAATGACGTAGGCGGCTCATGTTATATTCCTCTTGATGACACCGTTGCAGACTGTTGTTCTTATCTCTATCTTGGGGGGCAGTTCACGTGATGAATAGCAGTTAATCCTTAAACTCACCACCCACTGATACTTTTATTTTCCTTGAAATTATCTCCTGAAACTTCAATATGTGCTGCCTATTTGAATGTTTGGGGGTTTTAGTGAGTAAGTCACTGTTTACCCTTCATGATTTGCAGGCAGAAGTCTCCCAAATTGTTTAGTCTGTCTCCCCAAGGTCCAGACTGCGGAGGAAGCAGGGACCTCATTGGATTCAAGGAGTAACTGTGACTGACAGATGTCACAACTTATGTACAGAATCTCATTCTTGGATCCTGTCAGCGAAGGCTTGCATCTCCATTAAAACCACTAGTATTTGGGGAGTTCCCTGGCAACCCAGAAGTTAAGACTGAGCTTCCACTGCAGGGACACAGGTTCAATCCCTGGTTGGGGAACTAAGATCCCACCAAAAAATAGAAAAATAAATGACGACAGCAAAACACTAGCATTCTTAGTTGCTTTGTTTTTGCTGTTACGATTTTTTTTAACCTCCTTTGTTGAGTCACCTCTGTAATTCAGTCTGTAATCTCTGCGTTTAGCCCATAAGACAGATGTAAAAGATGTTTCAGAGTTTAATCACAGCGGAAGCTCTCTGCCCGCTTGTAGGTCTCACTCTTACCTCCCTCTATCCATGCATCCTCCTTTCCTTCCACCCATCCACTTCATTCACAAGTGGTCACACCTCAGCTGTGGCTCAGGCACTGGGCGGCCTTCTGGGAGTACAATAGTGAGCCAGCCAGGCCACTCCCCGCCTCTGTTTTCCTTCACATCTGGTGAATCGGTGACTTGAAGCTGATTTTTCCCAAACCCTTTGCAGAAAAAATACAGTGCCTTTTATAGCTCATCTGGAATGGAGAAGGTGAAGATAAGGGGAGGGGTCTGGGCTGTGTGCATGTTCTATCGATACGTTGTGTCCAACTCTTTTGCGACCCCATGGACTGTAGTCCACCAGGCTCCTCTGTCCATGGGATTTCCCAGGCAAGAATACTGGAGTGGGTTGTCATTTCCCCTCCAGGGGAGCTTCCTGCCCCAGGGATGGAACTCGAGTCTCTTGCATCTCCTGCATTGGCAGCCAGGTTCTTTAACACTGTTGCTACCTGGGAAGCCCTCTCCAAGCATGTTTTACATATTATATCTTCCTGTGATACATTTTGATTAGATGGATTAGAGTTAAGATCCCTACTTAATTAAGCAAAATTAAGGAGCTTTCCTGAAACTGACATATTGAGAGAAATAGATCCCCAAACAAACCAAAACAAACAAGAAGTAGATCCAGGTCTGTCTGGGTTCTTTGGAATGTTTTCTCTAGGCAGGCAATAGAGTTCAGATAATTCTTCCTCTGATATGTGAATAACAAATAAAAATCAGGCAAAACTGTAAGTTAGGATATCTTTTAAGTGACACACATGTATTTGGCTTGCTATTACTCATCTTTCTTCTCCTGGATTAAACACAGAGTTAATTTGCTCCGGTGATGAGAAGTGATTCATTAAGCTGGTACTCAGTTTGGGAGCAAAAGTTTCCTGTGCTATGTTCCCTGCCTGCCTTTCCCACAAACCCAGGTCAGCTATACAGATCCAATCACAGGGCACCCTTTCACCTATTGGTAGAGGAACGTCCTTTGATAAGCATGTCAATATATCCCATTTAGACATCACTTTGCCAACAAAGGTCCGTCTAGTCAAAGCTATGGTTTCCCAGTAGCCATTATACAGATGTGAGAGTTGGACCATAAAGAAGGCTGAGGGCAAAAGAATTGATGCTTTTGAACTGTGGTGTTACAGACGACTCCTGAGTGTCCCTTGGACAACAAGAAGATCAAGCTAGTCAATCCTAAAGGAAACCAACCCTGAATACTCATTGGAAGGACTAATGCTGAAGCTGAAACTCCAGTACTTTGGCCACTTGATGTGAAGAGCCAGCTCACTGGAAAAGACCCTGATGCTGGGAAAGAGTGAGGGCAGGCGGAGAAGGGGGTGACAGAGGATGAGAGGATTGGATGGGATCACCAACTCAATGGACATGAGTTTAAGCACACTCTGGGAGATGGTGAAGGACAGGAAAGCCTGGTGTGCTGCAGTCCATGGGTTGCAAAGAGTTGGACATGACTTAGCAGCTGAACGGCAATGACCCATGTCTGCAGTTTTGGACAGAAGGTGGGGATTAAGTTATGGGGAGGTGGCTCATTTGCTCTTCTTTGCTACCTCTCAAAGCTTTGGCTGCAGCTGACAGTGCTTCTCACCAGAAAAGCTGCAGGTCGCTGGCCTCAGCCTCTGTCTTCCGGGGTCCAGGGTACTGTCCACAGTTAAAACCTGCAACCTAGAGAAAGTGAGATCTGGAGAGAGAACGTGAACTTCCGGGTTACCAAGTGGTGGTAGTCTTTGAACTTGAACTTGCATCTCTTGCCTTTCTGTTTATTAAATACTGTCTGTCTCCATTTTGTCCTCCCCTTTAGACTTTTTTTAAATACAGAGAAGAGCCTCCTATTTCCAAAATATGCTTTTGCATGTGTTAATTACTTAATTTCTTCTCTGAGCAAAGAAACTATGGTCACACTAAAGTTTAACTGTGTAGGCAGCTGTTTCTGGTTCTCTCTGTTCTCCCTTTGTCTGGGGGAAAGGCTGACCTAATGGGGGTAGCTGAATAGAAGAGAGAGGCTCCAGAATCAAGGAGTCATTCTAGAGAAGGTGATGGGAACCCCAGGATGCACATAAAAATTAATTACAGAAAATACATCATTAACATCAGCTCTCACAGGAGGCCCCAGGGTGACTCTTATGTAAAATTAATTAGTCTTTACTTATTTTTAAGCCATCTTCTCTGTACTGTGAAGAGTCCTAATTACTGATATCGTGCACGTGTGCTGAGTCACTTCAGCTGTGTTCGACTCTTTGCGACCCCATGGACGGTAACCTGCCAGGCTCCTCTGTCTATGGGATTTCCCAGGCAAGAATACTGGAGTGGGTTGCCATGCCCTTCTCCAGGGGCATCTTCCAGACTCAGGGATCGAACCCGTGCCTCTTATGTCTCCTGCACTGGCAGGTGGAGTCTTTACCACTGAGCCACCTGGGAGTGGTAGGAGTTGGCAGTCCTCTTGGATGAGGAACTTTTCTTCTCCCTATTCACTCATTCATTCATTCCTTTGAATCGGTAAGATTTCAGGGATTCCTGTTTTACTCAGTAAATCAGTTTTTTTTTTTTTTTATGTAGCATTGACCTTTATATGTGCTGTATGTACATTTTTTTTAATTTATTTTTTATTGGAGGATAATAGCTTTACAATGTTGCATTGGTTTCTGCTGTTCAACAAAACGAATCAACCATAAGTATATATATATATCCTCTCCCTCCTGAGCATCCCTCCCATCCAGTGCCCCCCCTCCCATCCTAGCCCTCTAGGTTGTCACAGAGCACTGGGTCACAATCATTTCTATAAGAATGTATTTGTGTATCCAGCCGCACTGGGTGTCTGCCGTGGCCCTTGAGGTCTTCACTGCAGCACTCAGGATCTCTGGCCGCAGCTTGTGAACTCTTAGCTGCGGCATGTGGGATCTAGCTTCCTGACCAGGGATTGAACTTGGGTCCCCTCTGCCTTGGGAGTGCAGAGTCTTGGCCACTGGACCACCAGGGAAGTCCCAATAAATTACAGTTTGGCTGTTCATATTGCCCCCAGGTTGGATCCAGAACCTCTGGAGGCGGTTTTGCATGTGTCCCCATCGATTTTGAGTCCGTCTTACTTTCTGGCAGGATAAGCTGTTGCAGGCCCACCTCGTCCTTTCTCTGCTTCCTCTAAGCCAAGAGCATCCCACTGAAGGGCCCTGAGCCACAGATTGACCTGATCCGACGGGCATTTTAAAAAATATTACTGTGGCAGCCTTTGAGGGCTGCTGTGAAGGGACAGAAAAGAGAATCGGGGCAGCCCTGGGGAAGACTCGACTGTCGCTCAGTCTGGGGGCTCCAGCAAGATCATGACGGTACAGGTGGAAAATGCAGATGCGTGGAAGGACGATTTTAAAGCTAGAACTGACAGCTGATGGTGGGATACAGGGAGTGACCCAGGGGGAGAATGGAGGTACCCTTTTCTCAATAGGAAAGATGGGGGGAGTTCCCTGGCAGTTCAGGGGTTAAGACTTTGCCTTCCAATGCAGGGGATGCGGGTTCCATCCCTGCTTGGGGAGCCGAGAGCCCGTGTTGCCTTGGGGTCAAAAATACCCAAAACATAAAACAGAAGCAATGTTGTATGTAACAAGTTCAATAGAGAAAGAAAGGGAGGAAGAAAGAAGGAAGGAGGGAGGGAGGGAGGGAGGCAGGGGAGGGGCCGCCTTGAGCCGGGAAGATCACTCACAGGTTCCTGTTTGGATCTGGGAACCAGGGTCGGAGGAGCCTGGGACCCAGGCGAGAGGCCTGGGCTGGAGCGGTGGTCCCGAGACTCAGGAATTTGGGCCACATATCTGAGGGCCTCATGGGTAGGCTTTGAATCCAGGCTTTCTGGTTGCCTCGGCGTTTCCCTCAGGCTTCAATCTGCCTCTTTCTCTCTGTAGCTCTGGGCAAGCGCTTGGCATTTTCACAACATGTTTCAAAGCCCAGGCGCCTGTTTTCTGAGCTGGCCTTTGATCCATTTATGAAAAAAGAGGAGTATAAACAGATTTCCTCCCCTGCAGTTACTGGTGACAAGCTGACCCCCAGAGACCAGGGAAGGCATGCACAGTAGTTGTCACATTTTGTGTGTTAAGGGTTCCATACTGAACTATATACGTATTAAGGGGGAAGAAAAGAATGTATGTGTGTCTGTGTGTACATATGCATACATATAGAAAGGGAAAAAAGTGGAAGCAATGATAGGTTTTATTTTCTTGGTCTCCAAAATCACTGTGGATGGTGACTGCAGCCACAAAATTAAAAGAAGCTTGCTCCTTGGAAGAAAAGCTATGACAAACCTATAGAGTGTATTAAAAAGTAGAGACATCACTTTGCTGACAAAGGTGCATATAGTCAAAGCTATTGTTTTCCCAGTGGTCATGTATGGATGTGAGAGTTGGACCATGAAGAAAGCCGAGTACCAAAGAATTGATGCTTTCAAATTGTGGTGCTGGAGAAGACTCTTGAGAGTCCCTTGGACATCCAGGAGATCAAGCCAGTCAATACTAAATGCAGTCAACCCTGAATATTCATTGGAACGACTGATGCTGATGCTGAAGCTCCAGTACTTCAGCCACCTGATGCAAAGAGCCAACTCATTGAAAAAGACTCTGATGCTGGGAAAGACTGAAGGCAAAAGGAGAAGAGGAAATAAATTAGAAAACTAAAAAGGAGAACGGGGTGGCAGAGGATGAGATGATTAGGTAACATCCCTGACTCCATGGACATGAATTTGAGCAAACTTCAGTAGATAGTAGTGGACAGAGGAGCCAGGCTTGCTGCCGTCCATGGGGCTGCAAAGAGTTGGACACAACTTAGTGGCTGAGCAATAAAGTACCTAAAATGATTGCTGTGAAAAAACACATTTTCTTAAAATTAAGCTTGACAAGGGATTACTGAAAAGCAGAATGTAGATAAAGAATCCCTAAGAAGAAGATCCTCATCATGACTTTACCACCACCCATCAGAGGGAGAAAGGAAGATACTGGAAGCAGGGTGCCTGCCAACCCTGGGAGGCCAGTGTCAGAACTACCACTGCATAGATGCTTAATCCGCAAACACATGGTGGTTTTGTCACCCAAGACTTGCTCCTCAGACCACAGGCAGGGAGCTGGCTTTTCATGCACTAAGTTCAGTCATCCCAGTGGAGACAGATGCTGTTTGTTTTGGCATTTTTGCTAATGTTTATGGAGTTATTTTTTGTCTCTAAATCAGAAACAGCGTGTTTGACTGCTGTTCGTGGGGCTGCTTTTAAGGTTGACTTTTGTCTGAAAAGTGAAATTGAGAACTTTCAGCTCCTCTTAAGTTAAGTTTCACTTTAAAAATCAAGGACTGGCATTAACTGCAGCCTAGCAAGCTGGCAGCCTGGCTGGAAGGCTATGGCTGGTGCTGTGGCCAGACAGTGGTCCATTGAGAATGCGTAGTGGTGGAGGGGGTCCTGGGGATGCAGCCCATGGCCCAGTGATCAACTATTCCAACATGTCCTTATAACCCTCCTGAATCCTTGGGAGACTAGGAGGGAGGGTTTCCTATTTTACTGAGATATTTTACACTGTCCACAGCGTCCTTTTTTCCCTAGTGGCTCAGTCAGTAACAAATCTGCCTGCACTGCAGGAGACCCGAGTTCAACCGCTGGGTTGGGAAGATCCCCTGGAGAAGGGCATGGCAACCCACTCCAGTATTCTTGCCTGGAGAATCCCCCTGGACAAGGGAACCTGGAATGCTATAGTCCACGGAGTCACAAAGAGTCAAACACAGCTGAGCAACTAATACTTTCTTTCACATCGTTCTTTTTTCAGCAAGTCACAGAGTCACTGCTTCTGGGCATGCCTCCTGAACTGTGTGTAGGGTCTGATTTCTAAGTGTATCAGTTTGACTGGGAGATCTGTGGGAAAAGTTGCAGGCAATGCCTCATTCACCCTTCTTGAGAGCCTCCCTTTATGGGAGTTACTGTGTACAAATCCAAATTTCTCTCTGCACCACCCAAGAAAAGGCTGCTGTTTGGGCCCCACATGACTTTCTCCTAAGGCTGCCTGTTAGCAGCATTAGTAACTAGCAACAGCTGCTTGTCAAGTTGTCAGTGAGACAGTATTACCGGATCATGGTGGGGGTGGGAGTAAGCCGGGCCTTGGAATGTGGTGGCTGAGTGGGTTGATGGCTGGGATGGTTGGTGGGTGGGTTGGTTGGTCGAGAGCTGAGTGGGTTGATGGCTGGGTTGGTTGGTGGGTGGGTTGGTTAGTCAATAGCTGAGTGGGTTGATGGCTGGGTTGGTTGGTGGGTGGGTTGGTTGATGGCTGGGTGGATTGGTCGATAGCTGAGTGGGTTGATGGCTGGGATGGTTGGTGGGTGGGTTGGTGGATGGCTAGGTTGGTGGGTTTGTAGGTTTGCTGGTGGGTTGGTTTGAGGAAAACCCCATGTGTTTGCCCACAAGCCCCTTCCTGGGTTACTCATTGTGTCTCAGAGCGAGAGGCTCTGGCAGGTAGAAAGAGTTCACATAGCTGTGAGCGCTAATGGCTTTTGCTAATACCGGGAGGGTGGTAACAGCTCACCCTCCTGGGGCTTCCCGGGTGGCACAGTTGGTAAAGAACCCACCTCCCAATGCAGGAGACTCAGGAGACATAGGTTTAATCCCTGGGTTGGGAAGATTCCCAGAGGAGGAAATGGCAACCCACTCCAGTATTCTTGCCTGAAAAATTCCAAGGACAGAGGAGCCTGGTGGGCTTACAGTTCACAGGGTTGCAAAGAGTCAGACACAACTGAAGCAACAGCATGCATGCAAGTATCTAGGTCTTACAGAACTCCCTAGATTTTGTTTTGTGATGTCGTCATTGCTTGCGTCTCTCTCTCATAGACTTTACCCTTCCTGAAGACACACTCTGGACCTAAACACATCTTAATTTGTCACACTCCCTAATCTAAACTGAACACAACACAGCAGCGAGGAATTGCCTGAGATGAATGAATGAAAATGTTTCTGCTACATTAAGACTAGTCTTGCGAAAATGCTTTGCCGAGATGTTGTCAAGAGGGGATATATATTGCACTTGAAATATCAGAAGCTAGATGCTTTTAGTGGGAATTTGGTTCTTATGTTATTGTGACTCAGCATCATATTTCTTTGGAAGTTATGAATAATTCAGGGCACATATGGAATACCTTTCATCTTTTCAGGCCTGTTGATCTGTGGGTAGTTATTATGCCTAATAAAATAGGAGGAGAAGAATGAGAGCTTGTCTGAATGTCAACTCAACATTTTGTGGTGGTTGTCTGAGTAATTATCAAGTTACCTTAAATCCTAGAGCCAGTAGCCCATCGAGATGACATATTAGGGGTATATCTGCATTGCTCCTAAATCTCCTTGGTATTTCCCAAAATATTGTGATATAGTAAGATTATCTGCTTCCTAGGAAGATATAAATAAAGCCTCTACAGCATCTGATGGTGATGAGTTGAGAATTATGTTCCCATATGACCAGCCAACGACTCCCTGGAATAAATAATTCCATGAGAACCCTGCTTTAGAACACAGGTGTGAAGTGTCTGGCTTTAAAATCATGGAGCCATTTCTGAGACAGAAGGAAAATGACATTGAAAAATGGTTGCTGAGCCATTTATATTGCTCATTCATCTGCATAGTCAAAAAAGGTAGCACAGCACTACCTTATGTTGTAAAGAGATGGCTATTTCAGGTAACTGTCAGGGCTGGTAACCAGGATTTAGTGCAAATATAGAGTAGCAGTTCTCAGATTTATGGAGCATTCTTAAAAACTGGTGAGCATCCCAGAGTTTTCATTTATATGGCCTGTATCCATGGATATTTACCATCTTGGAAATTAAAACTAAAATTAAATTTTAAATTAAAAATTTTAAATAATTTTTAACTCAGTTAAAAATAGCAGTGATAAATGCATTGCATTATAATGTAAGAATAAGGTAATTATGTTTCCCAAAATGATATAATTGAGTAAGAAGAGTGATATTGTTTGAGCTTTTGCAAATCTTTTTATTGTCCGACTTACTAGAAGGAGGTATCAGCTGTTATTATCATTTGAGAGAGTCCATGGCACACTCTTAAGAAAATGCTATTGAAAAAGACAATTAATGTCTTTGTATTATTATAAAATAGCTTTGTCTCTGTTGTTGTTCAGTAGTTGCTAAATTGTGTCTGAATCTTTGCGACCCCACGGCCTGCAGCTCACCAGGCTCCCCTGTCCTTCACTATCTCCTGGAGTTTGCTCAGACTCATGTTCATTGAGTCGATGATGCCACCCAACCATCTCATCCTTTGTTACCCCCTTCTCCTCCTGCCCTCTATCTTTCCCAGCATCAGGGTCTTTTCCAATGAGTTAACTTTTCGCATCAGGTGGCCAAAGGACTGGAGCTTCAACTTCAGCATATTCCAGTGAATATTCAGGGTTGATTTCCTTTAGGATTGACTGCTTTCATCTCCTTGCTGTCCAAGGGCTCTCAAGAGTCTTCCCCAGCACCACAATTCAAAAGCATCAATATTTTGGTGCTCAGCCTTCTGTATGGTCCAACCCTCTCATCCATACACGACTACTGGAAAAACTGTAGCTTTGACTATAAGGACCTTTATCGGCAAAGTAATGTCTCTGATTTTTAATATGCTGCCTAGGTTTGTCATGAAAGGATTTGACTATGTGGACCCCTTAAAAAGATCATGAGCACCCAAGGGGTCATTGATCTCCTCTTTGAAAACTGCTGCTGCTGCTGCTAAGTTGCTTCAGTTGTGTCCAACTCTGCGACCTAGAGATGGCAGCCCACCAGGCTCCCCCATCCCTGGGATTCTCCAGGCAAGAACACTGGAGTGGGTTGCCCAAAACTGCTAATATAGAGTAATTAGTTGAACCAGGACACACACACACACACACACACACACACACACACACACACACACGAACCCTGAACTCAATACAAAGCCTGTTCTTTGTGCCAAGGTGTTGGCAGTCCCGATGAGCCTTAGTCAAAACCCCAACTCTTAGAGCCTGTCTCAGAGAAGAGTTTAGAAAGGAGGCTGTTCCAGGATCTTGTTGCTGTTGACTGACCCTTCAATGAGCGTGCTCCAAGTCATGCTTCTGCTTGACTCAGCCGACCAAGGGCTGTCTGTCCAGGAAGGGCCACTGGCATCTGAGGGATCTCCCGTTTGGACCAAGACTTTGTCAGTTTTGAAACGCCAGACATGGAGCTGCAGAGGGGGACCTTGAGCTGCCTTCAGCTAGAATTGTGGACCTTCTCAGGTGCTTGCCTGGACTCTGGGCCTGATAACTGCTTATTCCTGCTTCTTCACTGACTTTGACTCCAGCTCCACCCCCAGCCTTACTCCGCAATGTTCCATCTACACCCCTATCCATATTCACACTCAGTTCTTCACCTTGTGAATGGACCATTTATCTCCTCATTTCCTGCTGTCTAAACATACACTCAGCTGGAAGCGAGCTCTGCCATCAGTTGGGGCTAGAATTTTGGACCTGGAGTGAGCAACATAACAAAGGAGTTGAGGCCAGAAAGGATGCAAGAGAACAGTTGGTCAGTGCAAAGTATTCTTGTCCATCATCTGCTTTTCTCCTTGGATGCTCCAGTTTGTCAAGAGTAGGCCACTCATGAGTCACTTGTTTACTGTGTGATTTCATTCCCCTCCCTGGAAGAAAAACACTAGGCAAGTGGAGCTGAGTTCATTTTCCCTGTACCCAGCCTACTTTCTGCTTTCCCAGCAAAATTTACCCCCATTCACAGATCCCAGATATTTCCATCAAGGAATCTCTTTGTCCAGCAGTCACAGAGTTAACTTGGCACACTGAGATGAACACAGATGCTGTGTGCTTTTTTTTGAAAATCATGTCTGGGCCTACAGGCAGGATGACTAGGCTACTCACTTGCCAAATAGAACATACACCACAAAAGGTGCAGGGTCATCACAGTGCCCCAAGGGGAGGCAAGAGGACACCAGGTGGTTCAGTTCAGTTCAGTTCAGTCGCTCAGTCGTGTCCGACTCTTTGCGACCCCATGAATCGCAGCACGCCAGGCCTCCCTGTTCATCACCATCTCCCGGAGTTCACTCAGACTCATGTCCATCAAGTCCGTGATGCCATCCAGCCATCTCATCCTCGGTCGTCCCCTTCTCCTCCTGCCCCCAATCCCTCCCAGCATCAGAGTCTTTTCCCATGAGTCAACTCTTCACATGAGGTGGCCAAAGTACTGGAGTTTCAGCTTTAGCATCATTCCTTCCAAAGAAATCCCAGGGCTGATCTCCTTCAGAATGGACTGGTTGGATCTCCTTGCAGTCCAGGGGACTCTCAAGAGTCTTCTCCAACACCACAGTTCAAAAGCATCAATTCTTCAGCGCTCAGCTTTCTTCACAGTCCAACTTTCACATCCATACATGACCACAGGAAAAACCATA
>SJYX01000211.1:16380-64085 GCA_006410675.1 Oreotragus oreotragus
AGCCTTGACGTACTCCTTTTCCTATTTGGAACCAGTCTGTTGTTCCATGTCCAGTTCTAACTGTTGCTTCCTGACCTGCATACAGATTTCTCAAGAGGCAGGTTAGGTGGTCTGGTATTCCCATTTCTTTGAGAATTTTCCACAGTTTATTGTGATCCACACAGTCAAAGGCTTTGGCGTAGTCAATAAAGCAGAAATAGGTGTTTCTCTGGAACTCCCTTGCTTTTTCCATGACCCAGCGGATGGTGGCCATTTGGTCTCTGGCTCCTCTGCCTGTTCTAAACCAGCGTGCACATCAGGGAGTTCGTGGTTCACGCGGCGTTTTTGTTCGTGTCTGTCCCCGTTGTTTGGGCTTCTCAGGTAAAAGAGTCTGCCTGCCAGTGCAGGAGCCGTGGGAGGCTCGCGTTTGATCCTTGGGTGGGGAAGCTCCCCTGGAGAAGGGAATGGCAACCCGCTCCAGTACTCTTGCCTGGGAAATCCCATGGACAGAGGAGCCTGGTGGGCTGCAGTCCATGGGGTCGCAGGAGAGTCAGACCCGACTGAGCGATTGAGCACAAGCACCCCATCATTCAGACATGTGAACAGAGTACCAAAATGCGCCAGACGCCGACACATGGGCAGGAAAACAAAGCTTCTTGCTCCCATGCTGTTTATGTTCTAGACAGCAATAAGTCACCATCCATCAGAATTCTGGATGAAAGGTATCTTTCCTCTAGGGTCCCAGTCATCATTTTGGTTGGTGTAGCTTTGATCCTGGTTCTTGTTTGCTTTGAGGGAGCTGAGTATGAGTGACGAAAACAGTGCTTGTTCTCTTGGTGACATCAGGTTTACAGATTTAGTCATTTATTAACTAGTGTGGTATCTAGTCACCCTACAATGAGTTGTATTTGAAATCGTTGCTCCAGATCTTCTGGTGAAAGTGAAAATGTTAGTCATTCAGTCGAGTCCCAGTCTTTGCCACCCCAAGGACTGTAGCCTGCAAGGCTCCTCTGTCCGTGGGATTCTCCAGGCAAGAATACTGACAGGAGCGGGTTGCCATTTCCTTCTCCAGGGGATCTTCCTGACCCAGGGATCGAACCCGGGTCTCCTGCATTGCAGGCAGATTCTTTATCATCTGAGCCACCAGTGAGGCCCAAAATCTTCCGTTAGGAGCACTGAAATGCTCCTATATCTGAAATCATTTTGATATAAAACATCTGACTTTGCTGGTTATTGTTTCTACAAGTGGCCTTTTTCCTTGCACACTTCATGAGTTTCGACTGGGTTTATATTCCTTGGAGCTTGATCTGTGAAATGTTTTTGAAGCTTGAGTTAAAGTTACGTTCCTCTGAAGAGGATTTGTGTTTGTTGTACTCGGTACATGAGTCTTGTCAACCCGAAACTACTTGAAATTCTCTCTTGGGGATTTTCAAACCACACAGGGTCTGAAATCTGTTTGAAGGCCGTCTCCTGGTTATGACTGTTCGGGGGAGATTATTTTTCTCCTTGGCACTGAAAAAGGAAGACTTCTTGTCCATTCTGTGTAATCCCCCTTGTTCCCATCCACGCAGATTAGAGCCTTGCTTTGAGATCAAGCTTCACGTAAGGGTCTCCTAGTGGGTCCCAACATGGACAGGGTGCCGCTGTCCTTCTGTCTCGACCTGCACAGCATCGCAGCAACACTCCGCGTCGCCGGGGTTCGCCTCCTGGGAGAACCTAGCTTCAGCCTCATTTACTCCCAGGACCCCTGCCTCCACTGTGTGTTTGGTCTGCACAGACTCCTGCTGTCTTATCAGTTCTGTGATAATTCTGGTATTTTCTTAAATCCTTCTTTTATCCTTCGTTTTAGTTGACTTTAGTGGAGGGCGGTCCAAGATGTCTGGGCATAGAACCGTACAGTTAACCAGCATTCTGTGAAGGCTGAGGGTCACCATCTGGTCTGTCGCAGATGCCACATCCACCGTCCAGCTGCTCGGCCCAGGGAGGATGTGCACAGGCCCCATCGTCTTCCACTTTGCCTCACCCAGGCTGGAGACATGGTCTCTGCTTCACCAGGGAAACTGGGAATTCTTATGCAGCAATCACAATCTTCAAAGATTAAAAATAGAGTAAGACATCAGTTTTCTGCAAGCTTTCTCACAGTCCTGTGGTGTGGTCAAGGCAGAGAATGCGCAGAACCACAGACTGGCTCCTAACCTAGAATTTTAGTTGCTCTAATACCAGGTTCCAGGCCATGGCCCCGAGAGGGGGCGGGCGGGGTGGCGGAGTGGATGGGCCCTTATGGCTGTGTGGGGAGCCTTCTGCTGGATAATTTGTCTATCAAAATTGTAGCTATTGAAACTGAGTATGGAATCCTAGACATGTTGGCAGGTTGAAAAGAATTATTCTCATCATTTGGAGAATCAAAAACTTAAGCACGTGTGTCAGATACATGGAATATTTTAAATTTTATTTATTTATTTTAATTGGAAGATAATTGCAATATTTTGATGATTTTTGCCATCCCTCACATGAATCGGCCATAGGTATACATGCGTCCCCTCCGCCTGAGCCCCCAGCCCCGCTTCCCTCCCCACCGTATTCCTCCAGGTTGTCGCAGGGCACTGGCTTTGGTGCCCTGTGTCATACGTCAAACGCTCACTGGCTATCTGTTTCACGTGGGTAATGTATATGTTTCAGTGCTCTTCTCTCAGCTCATCCCACCCTCTTCTCCTCCCTCTGAGTCCAAAAGTCTCTTCTTTATGTCTGCCTGCATGGGAATATTATGCAGCCATGGAAAGGAGGGAAATTCTGACACATGCCGCAGCCCAGATGAACCATGAAGACATTGTGCCGAGTGAGAGAAGCCAGGCCCAGCAGGACAGCGTTGCACAATCCCACTGCTATGAGGCTCCTAAGTCGGTCAGATTTGCAGAGACAGAAGCCACACTGGTGGCTGCCCGTGGCTGATGGGGGGAGGGGTGGAGAATTCATGTTTAGTGGCTACAGAGTTTCAGCTTTGGGTGCTGAAAAAATTCTGGAGATGGTTGGTGGTGATAGTGATGCAGCATCGTGAATGTGTTTAATGCCACTGAAGTATGCACGTGAAGGTTAAGATGGTAAATTTTATGTTATGTATGCGTGCGTGCGTCCTCAGTCACTTCAGTTGTATCTGACCTGACTCTTTGCAGCCCTGTGGACTGTAGCCTACTAGGCTCCTCTGTCCATGGGGATTCTCCAGGCAAGAATGCTGGAGTGGGCTGCCATGCCCTCCTCCAGGGGGTCTTCTCGACCCAGGGATCAAACCCATATCTCCTGTGCCTCCTGCACTGCAGGCAGATTCTTTACCTGCTGAGCCACCAGGGAAGCCCCATGTTATGTACATTTTACCACAATTGGAGAGAAAGCTTGAGATCACACACCCGCAAAATTGGGGGGATCATGCAGGTGTGGTTACGAAACCTCATTACGTGGGTTCTCAGAAAGGTGACCAGGGGTAGCCCCTTTCTCGAGGCTGGACAGACTCAGGCCTGTGGGACCCCTGGAAGTGTCTACACTTGTTGAGACTTGGAAGTGTGGGCAGGGCTGTGTTCTGCTGGCTTTGTAGACCGGGGGTCACTTACTTTGGCATTTTTAACAAAGATTTAAAGCTTAGGGAATTTGCCAGTTGGCCTGGTCTTAAGGCCCCACTGAAGCAGCGTGTACTTTTTTTTTTTTTTACTTAAATACAGAACAATAGCAGACGGCACAAAAGCTCTCCCAGGGCTGTTTTTCCCTTGAAGTAACACAAAGGAAGACGAATGCAGGGAAGAACACCCACATGGAATCAAATACCGCAGAAAACACGCTTCACACCGCATGATGTTACCACAGAAGGAAATGGAGCCGGGTTAAAACCATGTGAAGTGCAGAGAGTTCAGGGGTGAGGGTGCTCGAGCTATTTTTAGCATCAGTGACGCTATAAATCCTGTTTTCCATGACACTCTGGTGAATCTAATTATTTGCCTTTCTCTGCATCTGCCATACTATTTGTTGTGTGTGATGGAATCAGAGCGGGCCCGGCTGAGGGATGCTGACCTCAGGGGGAGAGGCCTCCTTTGGGGTCAGCTGGGCATCGCCAGTCCATTGATATCATCTGGGTATCTGGTCCTTGTAGTGACATACTGGAGCCACAGGTGCGCTTTTCAGCATTTCACCAGGGCAGTTGGTACAGTGGAAGTTTTTGAACCAAAAGATCCCCTGGAGGAGGGCATGGCAACCCACTCCAGTATTCTTGCCTGGAGAATCCCATGGACAGAGGAGCCTGGAGGGCTACAGTCATGGGTTTGCAAAGAGTCAGAGGTGACTGACAGGCCTGAGCATGCACGCACACAGCTGGTACCATTTTTGCCGGACCAGAATGTGCTGCCTGGAGAAGTGTGTGGTCCCAGGCTGGCCACTAGGCATGTCTCCACTACTCTGGACACGTGGTCAGTGGGGGTCTCTGCTTCCCTCCCTTCTGCTGAATCCTCGTGACACATGGAATCAGGTATTGGCCTGGCCTCTTCCTTCTGAACCTGGCTCCCTGACAAGGCTCAGAATCTCTCAGGGACCCAGGACTCTATTTTAGTGGCTCTCCAGCTAATTCCACTGCCAAGGGAGATCTGGGAATCACAGCTTTCATCAGTGAGTGGTAATGAATAAAGAGCTTAAATGGGAAGTCAATGGGTGGTTGGTGGGATGGGAGTGGTTGGGAGTAGAGGGTAGTTACTGGGGCGGAGGGAGCCCATGTCCTTCTGGCACAGCTCAGGTCTCAGCCCTGACATCCATCTCCTTGGCCGCCTCACCTGCCTGGAAGTGTGTTAGTCGCTTCAGTCATGTCCGACTCTTGGCAACACCATGGGCTGTATGGCCTGCCAGGCCCCTCTGCCCATGAAATTCTGCAGGCAAGAATACTGGAGTGGGTTGCCATTCCCTTCTCCAGGAGATCTTCCAGACCCAGGGCTCAAACTCGGGTCTCCTGCATTGTAGGCAGATTCTTTACCGTCTGGAACACAGAGCCAAGCAGGTCCCTGGGCCACCTGCTGAGCTCCTCCCCGAGGCAGAAATCTCGGCATTGGAGGAGTCGGTTGCCTGCTCAGGGAACAAGTGCTGCGAAGGTGGGCAGGGGACCCAGGGACCGGAGAAGCTGATGGCAGAGTAAAGAGGCTTGGTGTTCCAGGGACCCTGGACTTTGTACTCAGTCACCAGCCAGGAGCCTGCTCCCAGACTATCCCTTGTCACAATCATCTTGACGACCCTGGGCCGCCAGGTAGAGGTCACGGCTATGTTCACTTTGTTCCTCCGAGGCCCACAGGAGGGTGTGCGATCCCTGTGGGAATTGCTCCATACAAAAGGGATAAAATGAGAGAACTTTCTGGACCAGTTTGGCTCTGAGGGTTGTTCTCCTACACAGCTGAGCTTCGCAAGGGCTGGCCCGCAAAATCCCATCAGCCTCCCTGGCCCTGGGAGGGGCCCTGCAGCCCCGAGCCTTCCCAGCTTCTCGTTGGAGAACAGCTACAGGCACCGTCTCACCATTTCACACGGAGCCACGTCTCCTGACGCTTCTACACCCTGTGACCACCGCTCCAGCTTTCAGTGGTGACTGTCATGAGCCTTGGCTCTGCATCTTCCTAACATCTTCCTAACTTCTTAGGGAGTGCCTTCAATTTACTTAAATTCAGCTTTGTCTTCAGTAGATGGACCCTCCTGATTTTGCTCCGTGAACCACCGTGGAAGAACCTTAGGATAATACCAGAGACCAAGGGAGATGGATTTATCAAATGTGGCTGAAAGCCAGAGAAATGTGAAAACTCTTACAGCCAAGGGATTTCAGAATGTGTCAGTTAACCGGTGGTACAGCTAAGCCCAGAAACGCTGTGCGCTGAGGGCCCTCTGGACTCCTACACAGATTGCAAAATGTGGCGACGATTCAGAGTTACCTGGCGTCCATGGAAGATTCTCTGGCAGCAGCTGAGATGGGCAGCCCCAGAGGACCATCTCCAGGAACCAGTTGAGAGCAAGTGACTGTGCAGGGGTCAGTGGCCATTGGACTCCAGATGCTAAGGAAGGCTGAGCAGGAGGAAGAGAGACTCTAGAGGACTGTCCCAGGAGCTCAGCTAGGAGATGGGAGAAAGAGAGGCAGTTTTCCTGATATTTATGTCTGCTCAAGTGTTCTGCAGGCCGAGAGGAGATGGGGTCACCTATGACAAAATGGGCATGCTTTGAAAACAGCTAAGAACCCAGAAAACTAGTAGCTCATCTTTCCAACTTTGGGTGAAAACAAGAGAAAGATCCACAGCCACCAGCTACTGGAAAAAAAAAAAAAGCTACCTGTAAAACTGTAAAAAGAAGAAAGGATCAGATTTGGCTGCTTCACTTCTTCTTTAACGATCACGTGGCTTTAAACATCATCTGAAATGTGCATTAGGCTCCTTCAGTGATCCACCAACAGTGTCAAGGTAACTGCCTTGCTTTCTTTGCAAGAAATCTTTGCTCATCTTGTTGGTGTTGATTTTTGTTGATCCTTGTTGATACCCATCTGTAAGTGTTTACTTGTTCGAAATTTTTCTGAGTTCAAATGATGTAACCTGGGTTTTAAATGCTCACCATTGATTTTTTTTTTAAAGGAAGGGATTGTGAATTATTTAGATGAAAAAGGCCCTCTAAATCTTTTTATAGAAGTCAATAGAAAATATCTCTGGGGCACATAAGGGTAAAGAGGAATAATTTGCTTCTTTGATGACATTGAAATGTTCACAATGTTGTGGATCATGTTTAAATGAAGTTAAGTGAATTTCAGCTCAGTTTAAAAATGAAATTCTGCAGGCAAGAATACTGGAGTGGGTTGCCATTCCCTTCTCCAGGAGATCTTCCAGACCCAGGGCTCAAACTCGGGTCTCCTGCATTGTAGGCAGATTCTTTACCGTCTGGAACACAGAGCCAAGCAGGTCCCTGGGCCACCTGCTGAGCTCCTCCCCGAGGCAGAAATCTCGGCATTGGAGGAGTCGGTTGCCTGCTCAGGGAACAAGTGCTGCGAAGGTGGGCAGGGGACCCAGGGACCGGAGAAGCTGATGGCAGAGTAAAGAGGCTTGGTGTTCCAGGGACCCTGGACTTTGTACTCAGTCACCAGCCAGGAGCCTGCTCCCAGACTATCCCTTGTCACAATCATCTTGACGACCCTGGGCCGCCAGGTAGAGGTCACGGCTATGTTCACTTTGTTCCTCCGAGGCCCACAGGAGGGTGTGCGATCCCTGTGGGAATTGCTCCATACAAAAGGGATAAAATGAGAGAACTTTCTGGACCAGTTTGGCTCTGAGGGTTGTTCTCCTACACAGCTGAGCTTCGCAAGGGCTGGCCCGCAAAATCCCATCAGCCTCCCTGGCCCTGGGAGGGGCCCTGCAGCCCCGAGCCTTCCCAGCTTCTCGTTGGAGAACAGCTACAGGCACCGTCTCACCATTTCACACGGAGCCACGTCTCCTGACGCTTCTACACCCTGTGACCACCGCTCCAGCTTTCAGTGGTGACTGTCATGAGCCTTGGCTCTGCATCTTCCTAACATCTTCCTAACTTCTTAGGGAGTGCCTTCAATTTACTTAAATTCAGCTTTGTCTTCAGTAGATGGACCCTCCTGATTTTGCTCCGTGAACCACCGTGGAAGAACCTTAGGATAATACCAGAGACCAAGGGAGATGGATTTATCAAATGTGGCTGAAAGCCAGAGAAATGTGAAAACTCTTACAGCCAAGGGATTTCAGAATGTGTCAGTTAACCGGTGGTACAGCTAAGCCCAGAAACGCTGTGCGCTGAGGGCCCTCTGGACTCCTACACAGATTGCAAAATGTGGCGACGATTCAGAGTTACCTGGCGTCCATGGAAGATTCTCTGGCAGCAGCTGAGATGGGCAGCCCCAGAGGACCATCTCCAGGAACCAGTTGAGAGCAAGTGACTGTGCAGGGGTCAGTGGCCACTGGACTCCAGATGCTAAGGAAGGCTGAGCAGGAGGAAGAGAGACTCTAGAGGACTGTCCCAGGAGCTCAGCTAGGAGATGGGAGAAAGAGAGGCAGTTTTCCTGATATTTATGTCTGCTCAAGTGTTCTGCAGGCCGAGAGGAGATGGGGTCACCTATGACAAAATGGGCATGCTTTGAAAACAGCTAAGAACCCAGAAAACTAGTAGCTCATCTTTCCAACTTTGGGTGAAAACAAGAGAAAGATCCACAGCCATCAGCTACTGGAAAAAAAAAAAAAGCTACCTGTAAAACTGTAAAAAGAAGAAAGGATCAGATTTGGCTGCTTCACTTCTTCTTTAACGATCACGTGGCTTTACACATCATCTGAAATGTGCATTAGGCTCCTTCAGTGATCCACCAACAGTGTCAAGGTAACTGCCTTGCTTTCTTTGCAAGAAATCTTTGCTCATCTTGTTGGTGTTGATTTTTGTTGATCCTTGTTGATACCCATCTGTAAGTGTTTACTTGTTCGAAATTTTTCTGAGTTCAAATGATGTAACCTGGGTTTTAAATGCTCACCATTGATTTTTTTTTTAAAGGAAGGGATTGTGAATTATTTAGATGAAAAAGGCCCTCTAAATCTTTTTATAGAAGTCAATAGAAAATATCTCTGGGGCACATAAGGGTAAAGAGGAATAATTTGCTTCTTTGATGACATTGAAATGTTCACAATGTTGTGGATCATGTTTAAATGAAGTTAAGTGAATTTCAGCTCAGTTTAAAACATAATAGTCTGATCTGAGGGCTGTCATTCTGTGTCGCTCTTGAACACACAAAATTAATGGGTAGAAGGCCCGGGGCTTGGAGAGACAGGTATTTTGGCTTAGGAAGAATTTTCTAGTAAGTTCAACTAATAGGATCTAGCAGAGGCTGCCAGAGAGAGTAGTGCGTCCTGTTTCCGTGGAGACGGGCGGCACTGTCTGGGATGCTGTGGGTGGCATTCAGACTCCAGAGCAGGGGTTCTCCCCTAGCAGTGGTTCTGGGTGCATGCGAATCACCCCTTCCAGGGGAAGGAGTGGTAGAGTCAGGCAGGGCCCAGCCCCAGAGGACAATTAATGTTAGTACCATTGGTCTGAGGCACAGCCTGGGGTCCCAGACCAAGGAGCCCCAGTGTCCGCCTGCTTTTGGTAGAAGTGGGTGACACTTAGCCTCCCTCCCACAGCTAATGCCCAGCAATCTTCATACACTGCAGCTTCATACCATGGGGCCCTGCTTAGACATAGAACCTCAGCCCCACCCAGACCCTCCTGCTCAGAATTGCACTTTAACAAGATTTCCGGTGATGTGGGTGTCCATGGGCATCTGAAAGGCACTGCCACAGACCTTGATTTATAAAGCATGTTGGACTGCTTTTTCTTGTTTTTGATTTATTTTAATTTTTTTTATAAGATGGTTTTCAAGTTTATTTATTTATTTATTTTTTTACTTTGCATTACATCAACATGAATCAGCCATGGGTGTACACGTGTTCCCTATCCTGAACCCCCCTCCCTCCTCCCTCCCCATACCATCCCTCTGGGTGGTCCCAGTGCACCAGCCCCAAGCATCCAGTATCATGCATCAAACCTGGACTGGCAATTCATTTCATATATGATACTATACATGTTTCAATGCCATTCTCCCAAATCATCCCACCCTCTCCCTCTCCCACAGAGTCCAAAAGACTGTTCTATACATCTGTGTCTCTTTTGCTGTTTCACATACAGGGTTATCATTACCATCTTTCTAAATTCTATATATATGCGTTAGTATACTGTATTGGTGTTTTTCTTTCTGGCTTACTTCACTCTGTATAATAGACTCCAGTTTCATCCATCTTATTAGAACTGATTCAAATGTATTCTTTTTAATGGCTGAGTAATACTCCATTGTGTATATGTACCACAGCTTTCTTATCCATTCATCTGCCGATGGACATCTAGGTTGCTTCCATGTCCTGGCTATTATAAACACTGTTTATAATTAATTTATTTTTTGAGCCAAGCTGTGGGTCATGTGAGATCTTGGTTCCCAGACCAGGGATCAAACCTGTGCCCCCTGCACTGGACGCTTGGAGTCTTAACTGCTGAACCACTAGGGAAGTCCCTGCTTTTTTATCGTTTTATCTTGTGAAGGTGGCGTTTGAGGTAAAGAACCTGCCTGCCAGTGCAGGAGACATAAGAGACGTGAGTTCAATCCCCTGGAGGAGGGCCTGGCAACCCACTCAGGTATTCTTGCCTGAAGAATCCTTTGTGACCCCATGAACTGTGGCCTGCCAGGCTCCTCTGTCTGTGGGATTTCCCAGGTAAGAATATTGGAGTATTCTAGGGTAGGAGAGGGTTGCCATTTCCTCCTCCAGGAGGTCTTTGGAACTCAGGGATCAAACCCACTCCTCCTGCTTGGCAGGCAGCTTACTTACCATTGCGCCCCCAGGGAAGCCCCTTGCTATTTTACCTCCTCAATATTATTAATACATTTCAGGCGGACGGGTTAATTTCGTTCAATCCTAGTCCAGACCGAGACCCACTGGGTCCAGATATGGTCCTCAGTGACGGGGTTGATGCCAGACCACTGGCACACTCTGTCACAGGTGGCGCAGATGGGATCCCAGGGGCAGACTGGGCTCAGGGCCTCGTCCTTGCCGCTGACAGCATCGGCGCCTGACAGACCGGAGGGCAGGTCTCCGAGCTACGTCTGACTCACCGGCAGAGAGCCACAGACGTGAGCTTCAGGCAGCCCCTGTCCCAGAGTCTTAAGGATTCATGTGCACAGTTAAAAGCAGAGCAGACGAGGATGAATTGCCGGGACGGCCACCTTGGCACAGTCGTGGACAGAGTGCTCTGTGGTAGCCAGGCTCTCCCCATCCTATCTCCGTGTTGCCTGTCTGGACACCTGTGCAGGCAATTCACAGGCAGAAGGGTACATGGGCAAAATTACTATCCTCAAATAATCAGAAGGCCACTTTTTTTTCCTACTTTAAACTTTTTTATTTTCTTCTGGGGTATAACTGATTAACAGCATTGTGATCGTTTCAGGTAAGCGGTGAAGGGACCCAGCCGTACATACACATGTATCCATTCTCCCGCAAACTCCCCTCCCATCCAGGCTGCCACATGACACTGACCAGAATTCCACCTGCTCTGCAGGAGGACCTTGTGAAGACCACATTTTTAGAAGCTGAAGTATAGTTGACTTTAAATGCTGATCACTCCAGTTTGTTGTTGTTTGGTCCCTAAGTCGTGTCTGACTCTTTGTGACCCCATGGACCGCAGCATGCCAGGCTTCCCTCTCCTTCGCCGTATCCCAGAGTTTGCTCAAACTCATGTGCATTGAGTCAGTGATGTCATCCAACCATTTCCCCTTCTCCTTCTGCTCTCAATCTTTCCCAGCATCAGAGTCTTTTCCAGTGAGTTCGCTCTTTGCATCAGGTGGCCAAAGTATTGGAGCTTCAGCTTCAGCATCAGTCCTTCCAGTGAATATTCAGGGTTGATTTCCTTTAGGATGGACTGGTTTGATCTCCTTGTAGTCCACAGTTTTATTGACACACACACACTTTTTTATATTCTTTTCCATTATGGTTTATCACAGAATATTGAATAGGGTCCCCTGTGCTGTACAGTAGGACCTTGTTGTTTATCCATTATATATATAATAATTTGCATCTGCTAATCTGGAGCTCCCAGTCTGTCCCTTCCCTACCCCCACAGCCCCCTTGGCAGCCACAAGTCTGTTCTGTGTCTGTGAGTCTGTTTCTGTTTCATAGACAAGTTTGTTTGTGTCATATTTCAGACTACACATAGAAACGATTATCTTATTTGTCTTTGACTTACTTAGTATGATCTCTAGGGCCATCGATGCTGCTGCATATAGCATTATTTCATTCTCTTTATGGCTGAATAATATTCCTCTTTGTGTGTGTGTAGGGGGTTGGAGTGTTGGCTAAAAGGTTCATTCAAGAAAACCCACATCATCTGTATACACCACATCTCCTTTATTTGTCTGTCAGTGGATATTTAGGTTGTTTCCATGCAGAAGACCACATTTTATACAGTATTCTATTATAAAGTTGTTTCTTATTCCTCCAAAGGAAGAAACCACAGTTGGAAAGAAAAGCAGGAGGTTGCCTGAGGTCATCCAGCCTGTCGGTGATGGAGCCAACCCCAGAGTCCACAGAAGCTTCTTGGTTCCACGTCCCCACTGATTGAGGCCCTCCCACACCGAGCAGTCCTCCTGTGTGGCCCTGGAGGGTGGCACGCAGCCCTCAGCATTCTGTGGTTTGTGGGAGGCGGAGGGGCAGCCCCTGGTTCCATGGGAACCCCCACCCCCACTCCAGACTCCTCGCTGCTCATCCTTCCCACTCTCCAGGTCCCCCTAAAACAGGCAGGCACTTGAGAGAGCTTGACCCTGGTTCTGGATTCCAAGCCAGCTCTGGCTACAGTCCCATAGGGCATCTTTCAGGATGCTTGCTTTTGAGTAACGAGAAGTCGTTCAGTCGTGTCCGACTCTTTGTGACCCCCAGGACTGTAGCCCACCAGGCTCCTCCATCCAGGGGATTTTCCAGGCAAGAGTACTGGAGTGGGGTGCCATTTCCTTCTGCAGGGGATCTTCTTGACCCAGGGATCGAACCCAGGTCTCCTGCATTGCAAGCAGACACTCTACCATCTGAGCCACCAGGGAAGCTTTTGAGTAAAACCATGATATTTTTCAGGCTTCCTTGGTGACTCAGTGGGAAAGAATCCAT
The DNA here is from genome assembly GCA_006410675.1 of Oreotragus oreotragus. Lineage (NCBI taxonomy): Eukaryota > Metazoa > Chordata > Mammalia > Artiodactyla > Bovidae > Oreotragus > Oreotragus oreotragus. The sequence continues at coordinate 29,088 of SJYX01000211.1, forward strand.
CTTCCAATGCAGGAGACTCAAGAGATACGAGTTCGATCCCTGGGTCGGGAAGATTCCCTGGAGTAGGAAATGGAAGCCTGCTCCAATACTCTTGCCTGAAGAATGCCATAGACAGAGGAACCTGGCAGGCTACAGTCCGTGTGTTACCAGAAGGTGTGTGGGGATCAGCTACTTGCTGCCCAAAAGCCAATTAACAGGCCAGGCTGATGGAAAGGAAATTTGCTTTATTTTCAGATGCTGACCCCAGAGGGGAGGGGTGGCAGACGTCTGTCCAAAGGCCAACTTCCCCGCACCGCTGGCAACCAGTCGGGCAGGAGATTTTATAGACAGAGTTTGGGGGGGGGGGGGGCTACATGCAGAAACAGCACAGTCAGCTCTGACGGTCAGCTCCAAACTGGTCATTGGTGGTGTGACCGGTGTCATCTTGGTTGTTTTAAGTACAGTTAATCTTCCGTTCCCGTCCATTTGTTCCCATTGCTTTGAGGTCATTTGCCTGAATTGTGGCAGCTTGTGTCGTGGGTACAGTCTGGTCATTGTGTAGTTAATTTCTCCCACCTGGGGCTCCAGTCTCTGTAAGACAGCTCACGGGATATGACTGGGAAAATTATAGCCCTTGAGCAGGAACTGAAGCCCTTGAGAAGTCAAGGAACTCCTTGACTGTGCTTAATGACTACATTATGGTTATTTGGTCTCCTTTTACTGTTTTTCTTTGTATGTTCTCATTTCTCTGATTAAACTTATTATTCGACTAAAGTTTTCCACGGACAAAGGGCAGGCTGGGAACGTGGGGGTGGGGGCATGGGGCTTCCACCCTAGGTGGATTCCCTAGGGTCCTGCTCCATTTCACATGGGGTTGCAAAGAGTCGGACCCAACTGAGCACACATACACACACACACACACGATATTTTTTAGTATTTTAAAGTTTCCAGGAGTCTCTTCTTCCCAATTCAGCTCCTTCCGCTCTAAATCCTTGTCACGCTCTCGCCTTCTCCCTGTGGGCAGATGAGGGCACTTAGGAGCTTATCAGAAAGCAAACAGTACCTCTGGAAGACAGAACATTCCTTCATTGCCTTGGTTGCATCTGTTTCTCTGCAGCCAAGATAAGAGATGACAGAAAGAGGAAAGCAGGTGCTTTGTGCAGTTCATCAGAATCCTGCCTCTGATATGGACGTGTTCTTCCTGCCCCTGGGATCCTTGGTCTCACGGCGCTATAGATCCTCCAGTGGTGCGGCCTTATCGTGTTGCCACGCAACACTTATGAGCATGTGGATACAGGCACACACATACACACACAGCCACACATTGTTAAAATCGTAGCCGAGGAAGGCTTTGTTGTTGTTAATTTTTCATGGCCTCAATATGTTAGCATGTGCAGGGCTAAAAGCAGACTACTCAGTGTGAGCTGGCCTGGCATTCTGACATAGACATGAACTTGACTTCTACTCTGGAACACAGGAGTACACAGCTGAAATCCTGTGAAGGAAGAAAAAATTTTGAATGAGTAATTCAGTGAGTATAGGTAAAAAAGAGACAATATTTCTAGAACAAACAGTTCAGAAAGATTTATTTTTTTATAGTTGTATATATTAATACTTATATTTGTTGTCCAGTCCGTCAGTCATGACCGACTCTTTGGGATGCCACGGACCACAGTACGCTAGGCTCCTCTATCTCCTGGAAAGAAAAAGTGTTAGTCACTCAGTGGTGTCCAGCTCTGCGAGCCCATGGACTGTAGCCTGCCAGGCTCCTCTGTCCATGGAATTCTTCCAGCAGGAATACTGGAGTGGGTGGCCATTCCTTTCTCCAGGGGATCTTCCCAACCCAGAAACTGAACCCAGGTCTTCCTCAGAGTTTGCTGAAATTCACGTCCATTGAGTCAGTGATACCCTCTATCCATCCCCTCCTCTGCCACCCCCCATCAATAATAAGCTGGATTTTACCCAATGAAAAATGGCCTAAGATCTTGACTCTTCCATTCTGAAAGAAAGCAGGAAGAGGTTACTATAAATATGCATTGCTTCTCCCCCTGAAAACAATGAGCTACCTTTTTAATATTTTCACGTAAACTGGACCATCTCCTTTTGTCTCATTTGTTGGTTGGTTTCCTTTCCTCTCAAACAAGCTTGTGAAAATGAAACGTATTTCTGTTTATAACATTCCCAAATCTGAGTATGGCCTTGGAATAATGATTTTGTTCTGTTCTAAAGAATCTGATAGGTTTTTTTCATGGACTCGAGGATTTAGCATATTCTAAAGACTGAAGACTTCATGACCCAGGTAAAGATAAGAATATAGCACCAGCATGGAAAAAGAATTTGAAAACATTTATACATATATATGTATATATCTATATAACTGAATCACTTGGCCATACACCTGAAACTAATAAAACGTTGTAAATCAACCATACTTCAATATAAAATAAAAATTAAAGAAAAAGAAACAGTGCCTCTAGAAAAAAAAAAGAGTATAACACCAGTACATATACTGAATTGCTTAGTTAAGTAATCAAGTAATTGGAACATGCTTTGCGATAAAGCTGCATTGATTAATAAATGCATTAAAGAGTAGTCTGGACTCACAGGGCCAACTGATTTGAAGAGCATTTCACTCTCCCCTTTGCTAAATTTGGCTAAACATATAAAATAAATTATTTAAATTTGTTTAAAGTATCCAAACTTTCTCCCATTTTACCCAGGATTTCAAAGTTTAGAAGTTGTTAGTTGTGGCCTCATGGAAACCAGGTGTGTGATAGTCTGCTAAGGAGACTAAGGGGGTGGTGATGAGCTTTGCTTTGCATAAGGGTCCGGAAGAAAGGGCGGGACTCGTGGTCCTCAAGCGAGTGGGCCGCGAACCATTCACACACGTAAAGTATGAATCAGTTCACAGAAATGTTGTTTATCACCTGCTCTTTGGGGAAAATACTGTTATGCAAGCTGATATCCCTGTATGGGAACCTTTTGGATTGCAAGGGATGTTTGAAAAGGCTTGCCTTGCAGGTTCCCTGGAGCTGGTAAATATGTTTGGAATTTGAAAATGAAGCTAATTGACGTCCGTGGTTAGCATGTGTTACTGAGATGAAGGCCAGCACCTTTTGAAGGCTTCCTGGATTGCTCTAATAATCCCATCCATCTGAGCTAACCTGCCTTGCCCTTTTACTCCCAGCTCCCCATCTAGGTGTTTGACAGGTATTATGTCCTTAAATCTCAGCTGCCCTGTGAAGGTGAGAGCCGGAGCAGAGAGAGGCTCAGTGACTTGCCTGCGGTCACTCGGCGAGTTAAAGCAGAGTCACATTTTGAATGCATCGGATCTTCACTGCCAGTTGCGGGGTGGGGAAGGGGCGCCAGGGCAAGCATGTGTGCTGAACAAGCACGTGAAGAAAGACCTGAGGGCCAGGAGGAGGAGGATGGGGCTGTGTCGAGGCCCCGTGATGCTCTGGCCCCTGCCTTACTGTTCTCGAGAAAACTTTTCAGAGAAGGTCGTGGCTGAGTCTGGGTGAACATTCCCGATGTCATGGGTTTTAGGTATGAACATATCTCAAAATATTCTTGACAAAACCTTCTGATGCCCCTGTTACAGCAATGAAACATGGGGGAAACAATGCCCAACATCTTACACATCTGCGTTCACAGACCTGGTCACCACGGGCCACGAGGCCGCTGCTCTGCTGGGAAACTTCCATGGTGCCCCAGGCTGACTTGGGTCTGCTCCTGCTCCAGGGGCACCAGTGAGCTTTCTCTGGGGGTGAGCTAGCGGCCCTGTCCTTCCTGGGAGCCCTGGGGAGCAGGATCTGGCCCCCTGCCCAGGGACCCCAGCATCAGCCTCCAGGTTTGTGCTGAGACTTCAGACACCAGGACCTGGAAGTAGGTTAGATCACCCAGGCCTCGGGGGAGCCTCCCTCCCATTGTCGGATGCTTCGTCCAACTTTTGAGCCCGAGAGGCCAAATGGGTGGCCTTTCCATCTGTGCAGCTGCAGCCTCACTGAACACAGACATCATAGGGACACTGCGGGGCCTGCCCTCTGGCCTGGGATTCGGGGCCTGCTGGTCTTGGCACCGCTGACTCAAGTCCATCTTCACCCCTAGTGAGTGCCCAGTGATTACCAGCAGTGAAGGGTGGAGGGAGCCTGCTCCATGGATGGCTTGCAGCGTTCACATGCATTGTCAAGAGGGCACACTTTGTCAGAGTGCAGGGTGGTGTCTGTTAGGGCCATCCAGGGGAAAAGCATAGGATGAGACAGCCACGATCGATTAAGCTGACGTGGAAAATGAGAGGCAGAGCTTCTGTTGTCGTTCATTCGCTCAGCTGTGTCCGACTCTGTGACCCCGTGGACTGTAGCACGCCAGGCTCCCCTGTCCTTCACCACCTCCTGGAGTTTGCTCAGACTCATGACCATGGAGTCGGTGATGCCATCCAGCCATCTCATCCTCTGTCGTCCCCTCTCCTCCTGCCCTCACTCTTGCCCAGCATCAGGGTCTTTTCCAATGAGTCAGCTCTTCGCATCAGGTGGCCAAAGTGTTGGAGCTTCAGCAGCAGTCCTTCCAGTGAATATTCAGGGTTGATTTCCTTTAGAAGTGGGTGGTTTGTGCTTCACCTGAAGTTTCCATGACTAACTCATGTACCAGGTACCCATCACAACGCCTCCCAAAAGATGTTCTGGGACTGCTGTCTCTCACCCCAAGACCCGGCTGAGCGTCCAGAGGAGAGGTCATGTCTTGCCTTCTCCCTGACCCTCTGAAGCCTGCACCCAGGCTTCAGAGCCGTGAGAGAAGCAGCTTATCCCACCACAGTTTTGTCTTTGAAGAAAGGGAAGTCAGGGTACACACTGTTCTCATCCTGCAGTTTGTTTCAAGAACCACTTTCTCTACACTTCCTTTGAGCTTTCCTCACTCCCTGGGTCTCTGTCTGTCCCCGATGGCTGGCTGAGCCTCGTGGGCCGTGCCCAGAGCCTCCACGGGAGGGGACGCCTGGGTGGAGGAGGGCTGGGGAGGCACTGCCCCTCTCTCGCTGCTGCCCTGCCTTCGCGCCACTGGTTCTTCCCCGGGGAAGAACCGTGTTGCTGAGCTGACCTACTTTTCCTGTTTGCCTACAGCAGGCTAAGCCTGTTTAGCACTGTCCAGAGGGGCCAGGCGGAGCAAGGAGCTTTCTGAGTCGTACAGATGGCAATCTTCGGAGGAACGTGGTTTAATCTGGTTGTCTCATTTTCCGTTAGTCTAAAGAGTTAGGACCCAAGGCCTGAGGTGACCTAGGGCCAGCACCTGAACACAGGGCTGCCCAGCTCTGGAGAATCCCACGGACAGAGGAGCCGGGCAGGCTGCAGTCCATGGGGTCGCAGAGAATCTGACATGAGTGAGCAACTAAAAGTTTCACTTTCGAATTTTATTTTACTGCAGTAGAGTTGATTTATGGTGTGTTTCACATCTGCTGCACAGTGAAGTGGTTCAGGTATACGTATATAGACATTCTTGTTCATATTTTCCATTATGGCTTATCACAGGACATTGAATAGAGCTCTCCGTGCTGTATAGAAGGACCCTGTTCTGTATGTCGTAGTTCCTGTCTGCCAATCCCAACCTCCCGGTCCCGCCCTCCCTCATCCCTCTCCCCTCTGGCAACTGCAAGCCTCTTCTCTGGGTCTGACCCTGTGTCTGTTTTGTAGATGAGTTCACCTCTGCCGTATTTTAGATTCCGGGTGTAGGTGATATCATATGATATTTGATATGATATTTCTCTTTCTGACTTCACTTAGCGTGTTAAACTCTGGGTCCATCCATGCTGCTGCAGATGGCATGATTTCATTCTTGATGACTGAGTCTTATTCCATTGTGTGTTTATATATATATATATATATATATACCACATCTTCTTTACCCGTTCATCTGTTAATGGACATTTAGGTTATTTCCATGCTTTGGCGACTGTAAATAGCATGGCAGTGAACTTAGGGAGGCATGTATCTTTTTGAATTATCATTTCCTCTGGATATACGCCTAGGAGTGGGATTGCTAGATCATATGGTAGCTCTATTTTTAGTGTTTTCAGGAACCTCCATGCTGTTCTCCATGGTGGCTGCATGAATTTACATTCCCACCAACAGTGTAGGAGGGTTCCCTTTTCTCGGCGCCCTCTCCAGCATTTGTTACTTGTAGACTTTTTCATGATGGCCTGTCACAATTTTATTCTTAGCCGCATGTCCCTGCATTGCTGCTGTGGGCAGAGGATGGTATCTCTTAGGGTCATCCAGGGAAGAAAAGTGGAATGAAATCATCACGATCAAATAAGCGGACATGGGGAAACCAGAAGCTTAGCTTTACCTGTGGTTTATGTCACTAACTTGTGTATCAGGTACCCAGCACTTGTGCAGTCATGTCCAACTCTTTGCAACCCCATAAACTGTAGCACTTCAGGCTTCCCTGTCCTTCTCTCCTGGAGTTTGCTCAGATTCATGTCCCTTGTGTTGACGATGCCATCCAACCATCTCATCCTCTGTCACCCCCTTTTCCTCTTGCCTTCAACCTTTCCCAGCACCAGGGTCTACTCCAGTGAGTCAGCTCTTCACATTAGGTGGCCAAAGTATTGGAGCTTCAGCTTCAGCATCAGTCCTTCCAATGAATATTCAGGATTGACTGGTTTGACTTTAGGATTGACTGGTTTGATCTCCTTGCTGTCCAAGAGACTCTCAAGAGTCTTCTCTGGCACCACACTTCGAAAGCATCAGTTCTTTGGTGCTCAGCCTTCTTTATGGTCCAACTCTCACATCTGTATATGACCCCTGGAAAAACCACAGCTTTGACTAGATGGACCTTTGTCAGCAAAGTGATGTCTCTGCTTTTTAATATGCTGTCCAGGTTTGTCATAGCTTTTCTTCCAAGGAGCAAGTGTCTTTTAATATGCCTCCCAAAAGACGTTCTAGGCCTGTGCTTTCTCATCCCAGAGCCCTGGCTGAGTGTCCTGAGGAGGGGTCATGTCTTGCCTTCACCCTGACACCCTGAAGCCTCCACGTTGGGCTTCAGAGCTCAGGCAGGAGGGGTGTTGGGGCGGTGGATGAATTGTGCATCGCTTGGTGTCACGTCCGGAGATTGCTGTCCAGGGATGGATGTAAGGATGGAGGTCCTCTAACTTATGATTAACTTACACCGTGAAAAGCCAAAGGACCTTTCTAATCCTGCCAGGTTGACTGTTAAACATGTGAAAACCAGACATTTCTGGACCTGCCAACGTTCCGCTTGCTTGGTGAACAGGCCTGGGTCTCAGCCCGTGGCTGTCTTTCTGCCCATGGCAGGGTCTTCTCAGCAGAGATTCTTCAAGTCCCCTCTCTGCGGTAAGGGAGGAGAGGTGGTTTGCTGGGGGTTTCTTGCCTGACGTACTGTTTGCCTCTGTTCTGGACCTCATCTTCCCTTTATGTCCAGAGGGCAGGCCTTTCTTTAGACTTTGTGCAAAGGATCTGTGAGTGTTGGGGAGAAATGCCAGCTTCTGGGACATTTAGGGGCTGCCTGCGACCCACCTGTCCTGCAAACCCTGCCGTACATTTCACAGCAGTGGCCAGGGTTGGAGAGACAGTGTACGCAACGTTGCTGGGGAGCCCCAGGGAGACTCAGGCCATTGCTGCGCTTTACCGTGGGGACATTTGGAGGGCAGCATCCAGCACAAGAGGGGACAACACGGCTTCTGTTGTGAACTGTCCTCTGACCAAAGCCTGTGGTGCATTCTAAAACATGGCCGTGGCCACAGGGCCTTCCCGTGATGGGTCCTTCGTCTCACGAGCTCCGCTGCTCACTAGAGGCTGGTACCGCCTCCTTCATCAGAGGCTGCTCCCTGCTGAGTGGGACCAGGGCCCTGGGGACAGCATGTCAAGAGCTGCGTGACCCACAGCAGACACACCGCCAAGCTCAAGGCATCTGCCTGTTTTTTTTTTTTTTTTCCCAGCATAGACAGGTCTGGGCATCAGTCACCATGACCAGTTTCCCAACCATGAGCTCCAGATCAACCCAGACTCTCACATCAGGTGGGGAGAGGTGTCCAGGTGGTGTGGATGGACCTTCCTTCCCCCGTCCTAGGGGAAAACCCTGCTCCAGGCAGCACCTGCTTCCCCTGGGGAACTGGGCTCAGCTGAGTTGTACATCGCGAACTGACAGAGGGAGCGTGGGATGATCTAACTCTATGGGGTGCCTGTGTAAGTAAAGTCACGGTAGAGTTGGGAGCGTCAGGGGAGTGTTCTGTGGGCCCCTCGGCTCAGAGGAGAGGTGGTGGGCTGGAGCACCCTGCCTTTGCCAGGAGGGCAGTTGCTGCTGCTGCTAAGTCGCTTCAGTCATGTCTGACTCTGTGCGACCCCAGAGACGGCAGCCCACCAGGCTCCCCCGTCCCTGGGATTCTCCAGGCAAGAACACTGGAGTGGGTTGCCATTGCCTTCTCCAATGCATGAAAGTGAAAAGTGAAAGTGAAGTTGATCAGTCGTGTCCGACCCTCAGCGACTCCATGGACTGCGGCCCACCAGTCTCTTCGTCCATGGGCTTTTCCAGGCAGGAGCACTGGAGTGGGGTGCCATTGCCTTCTCCAGGGAGGGCAGTGCTCTCTGTTTAAACTGTTAAAAAAAAGAAGCAATTGCAATGATGGGAGAAAAGGGAAGACGGTGCACAATAAGGCTACTCGGTGCCAACCAGCTGTGCAGCAGCCAGTAAGTTACCTGCAGCTCTAAAGATGCGGGCCTCATCCCAAGGTCGCTGTGGCTCACTGTGCCTTAGAAAGGGGGCAGTTCACCCTTCTCACCCAGCCCGCTTTCTGCTAAATGCAGATGAGCTGTCCTGATGTGTTCTTAGGAGGACAGTGAGGGCTCATCCCCCGTTTACAGATGAGGTCATCACTCCCAGGTTCTGTCTGGACCGTGGTGCTGAGTGAAGGAAAGAGGCCAGAGGACACACAAGCCTAGGTCTCATTAACTCCAAACTAATTTTTCCTGCCTCATTGGAAGGACTGATGCTGAGACTCCAATACTTGGGCCACCTGATGCAGAGCTGAGTCATTGGAAAAGACCCAGATGCTGGGAAAGTTTGAGGGCAGGAGGAGAAGGGGACGACAGAGGATGAGATGGCTGGATGGCATCACCGACTCAATGGACATGAGTTTGAGCAAGCTCCAGGAGATGGGGAAGGACAGGGGAGCCTGGCGTGCTGCAGTCTGTGGGGTTGCAAAGAGTCGGACAGGACTGAGCAGCTGAACACCAGCCACAGTTACAGAAGCATCCTGTAATTAAACATTGTTTATCTGAAGCCCTGGTATCAGACCACAAACTCCACAGCCTGGCTGTTCAACGCAAATTTTACTTCTCATTTCAGGACATCTTTTCCTTGTGCTCTTTTGGCAAACGTGAGCCTGCTAGGATGAGCGCTTCCAGGCGCGAAGGAGCGTGAGGACCAACTGTTGGGTGGACGGGGGTGCCGGGCTGCAGCAGCGTTCTGTGGATTCATTTCCGTTTGTCTGTGGCAGCTCCCGACAGAGGCTTTCACTGACTCAGTTCCGAACATGACTCACAAATCTCCTTTCCCCTCTTGGTGATTTTTATAGGCATCTGCTGTCCCCATCCTGACCACACAGTCACCCGTCAGATTCTCTCGTGAAGTCTGGTTTACGCTGTGCAGTGTGGACTCTTTAGAAAGGAGCTCCTAAAAGGAATCGTCAGTGATGAGAACATAAGTCCCAAAGGTTGCAAGGATCACATGTCATGTTAGGATGGCCCTCTGATCCAGGTTTAGCAGTGCTTTCTCTTTTGGAACGTCTTTGCTAACTGAACGATGTCATTGCACGTTTGCTTAGTGACAAGGTTTCTAACTTTCTCCTTCCATTCCTTCATTGTTTACGTCACTGTTGCCCTGAATAATAGATCATCAGACCCTTGGAAATAGGAAAACGCGAAGGGAGCATCATGATTTTAATAGATAAATCCACAGCCTTGACCTTAGAGAGGCTTGGGGGGTCATCCTCATAGGGTCACAGGACCTCACTGAGTGGGGGGCTCTCCTTGGTTTTTCCTAGGGGTCCAGCTCTGTGAGGCCCCAGCCAGCTGGCCAGGAGGGGTGGGGAGAGCTTTGGAGAAGGGTAAACCCATCCGCCTCAACTTTCCCGAGTAGCGGAATGTGAGGGATGGTGCTGAGAATGGCCCCACTCAACGAGTTGGGGTTGCAAGAGTGGGTGGCTCTAGGTTGGCACCATCCGTTTCCTTTAAAGGAACTATTTTTTCCCCCAGTGAATGAATCATTGCAACCAAAACAACATGGCCTGGAGAGGAAGAATTAAAATGTAGAAATTATTTCCTAGCCTCCGCCAAAGGACAAAGGAAGACAAGTCTGCACCGCAGTTCATCAGCAACTGTTTTTCAGAGCCTTTTTATTTCATAAATATAATGAGGAAAAATCATTGCTGAGTTCCCACATGGAAGATGCCGATGTTAATCCAAGATGACACAAAGTCTTCTTGCCAGGCCTGTGGGACTAGGGTGGGTGGGACATGAGAAAACAGCACTGCCTCTTGCCAGTCCCTGTTCAAAGGCCAGAGTTGTGACCCATGGTGTGGTAGGTGTCTGTAAGAGTGAAGCCTTGGGAGGCAGAGATTTTACCTAGGTAATGGCGACGTCATCTGCAGACCTCATTTGTGGTGTTCTGTTCACAAAGTTACTAGATATTCATCGAGGGCATCCTCGGTCACGCCCCCTGTTTCTTTCACTCTCTCTTCCCTCTGCGTCTCTTCCTCAGAAGGACCTAAGGGTCTATTGAATTCCCAGTGGATGCTTCAGGCAGCCCCGCTGTGTATGTGTCTGTCTGTCTGTCTTCCGTGAGTACACACAGAGAGGTTTTGCCACTGACTAGCACGCAGGCACGGCAGGTTGAGTACCAGTTTCTACTGCTGGCCTGCTAACTCATTGTCATGGATGATACTGTGATGTTCCCTCTGTGCCAGGGACAAGTGAGTCAGGAACTCCACAGCCCTGCTTGCTGGCAGCCACAGGTGGTCTCTGGAGGGAGGCGGGATGGGAGCCCATGTCTGGTTCTCTGGCTGGAAAAGCTTCCTTCCCCTCAAACGGCACTTCCCTGATCAGGAGCGCCCCCCTCTGAAACCTTAGGTCAGTGCCACTCCTTTCACTCTATGGTGGTCTTCTCATTGGGCAGAGTGTGTTCATTAAGGCAAAGATAAAGGTGAGCTGCAAGGGGGCTCAGGAATAGAGAGGTCAGGGTGATCACTTGGGGCAGATGTGGGTGAACAAGACTTGCCTGATGCTTCTGTGCTGTGGGGAACACACCAGCCCTCCTTGTTCACAGGCATCTCTCCTTTACGTCTCACACGTTTTCCACCTGGCGGCCTCCCACTAGAATGAGGGAAACAGACTCATGAAGTTGCAGAGAGTTGCTTAAGGTCATGGAACAAGTGAGTCTGAACTAAAGTTGAAGTCGGTCTGACTCAGTGTTCAGAGGCCCACACTTTCTTAGCAGGTGATGGGTCAACTCAAGGATACACACAACCCAGGGCAGGCTCTGTCCCCAGAGCCGGGAGGACTTGCCTGATGCTTCTGTGCTGTGGGGAACACACCAGCCCTCCTTGTTCACGGGCATCTCTCCTTTACGTCTCACACGTTTTCTACCTGGCGGCCTCCCACTAGAATGAGGGAAACAGACTCATGAAGTTGCAGAGATTTGCTTAAGGTCATCGAACAAGTGAGTCTGAACTAAAGTTGAAGTCGGTCTGACTCTGTGTTCAGAGGCCCACACGTTCTTAGCAGGTGATGGGTCAACTCAAGGATACACACAACCCAGGGCAGGCTCTGTCCCCAGAGCCGGGGTCCCTGGGTGGCTCGGCCTTCCTGATTCCTTTAGGAGTGGAGACTGGCCCATTCCACCTACAGAGCTGCATGGAGATGAGACGAGGGTTTTCCAGAAGCTGGTGGTGGTCAAGGGTTGGTAGGGGAACCATTGGCTTTTCTTGAAGGTGCTGGTTAAAGCAAATTTTCTCTTTTGTCAATAACTCATACCTTCAGACGTGCCTTGTAAGTGCTGGTACCCTGGGTTAACCATGATCACTGGGAGTTAGTATGGTCGGTATTGAGAATTCAGACAGGGTTTTGTCCCGGCGGTGTCTTTCCGCGCCTCCCCCATGCCTCCCCCACTCTCTCCTCTCCTTCATTCCTCACGGATGTCTCGAGCACCTGATGTGGCTAAGGAGCTGGGCTGGGCATCGTGGCCTGGGTAATGGGTAAAGGCGCTTTGTACCGAGTCCTTGCCATCCAAGTGGGGAAGCAGACGTTGAGTGTCTGCTGTGGACTGGGCGCGTGCTGGCGCTTTCATACCTGCCAACATAATTAAGCTCTTTAAGAGTCACAGCTGGGGACTTCCATGGTGGTCCAGTGGTTAAGACTTTGCCTTCCAGTGTGAGCGGGGTGGGTTTGATACCTGCTTGGGGAGCAAGATCTCACATGCCTTGCAGACAGAACATACAGCAGAAGCCGCAGTGTAACAAATTCAGTACAGACTTTGAAAATGGCCCTCCTCACAGCCTGGACGGGAGGGGAGTTTGGGGGAGAATGTCGTTGTTTAGCCTCTCAGTCATGTCCGACTCTTGGTGACCTCACGGCCTGCAGCATGCCAGGCTTCCCTGTCCTTCACTATCTCCTAGATTTGCTCAAACACTTATCCATTGAGTCAGGGATGCCATCCATCCATCTCGACCTCTGTCACCTGCTTATCCTCCTGCCCTCAATCTTCTCCAGTATCAGGGTCTTTTCCAGTGAGTCAGCTCTTCGCATGGGAGAGAATGCATACACACAGCTAAGTCTCTTTGCTATTCATCTGAAACTATCAACATTGTTAATTGGCCATACCTCAATACAAAAAAATTTTTTTTTAATATTTGTCCTCATAAAAAAAAAGTCACAGCTGTAGGTAGACAGGCCGGTCCTCTGATCCAAACCCTCAGTGCCTTCCTGTGTCACTCAGAGCAGAGGCCAGCTCCACCCTGTCTCCCTGGGTGTCTCCCCGCTCTAAGCCCACCCATCACACTTCCCTCTTGGCTTAAATGAGCAGCAACGGGCCCTCTGTTTGCTCACTTGAGGTGCTTGTGGCTTGCCCCCTCCGCCCTGCCTGCCCCCCACCACCTAAGTGCCGTGGGAGCCAGGACTCTCAGGGAGTATCTATTGAATAGAAAGTCGCACATGGGTGTCATCTTCGAGCTTCGGTAAAACCTCTTCGGTGCGTCTGCACAGAGAGGTGCTCCGCGCATGAACCGCAGCATTGTTACAGACCAGTTTTCCCAAACTGATCTTTAGTCAACACAGTCCCAATAAGCATCACAGCAGCCATTTTTTATAGAAATTGACAGTGTCGATTCTGAAACTTCCATGGACTTGCAAAGAACTAAAATAACTAGGAATCTTGAAAAAGAAGAACAAAGGTGGAAACTCTTTATACCGCTGAGAAATGCAGCTGTCACTCCTTTCACTCTGTGTTGTTCCTTTAACCTGGCCTCCTGGGGCCTGTCTTCTCCCCCTTGCCCTCTCCCCTGGGCGCTTTGGGCTTCTCTCGCTCCTCCACATCAGGAAGTGAAAGAGTGACTCAAATACAAGAGGGGAGGGATCCACATGCTTCTCACAGTAGTCAACAGGGGAAGCAACCCAGTATCCATGGACAGAGGATGGGTAAACAGAGGGTGGTCCGTGCATACAGTGGAATGTGATTCAGTCTTATAAAGGAAGGAGATTCGGACACACGCCAAGACACGATGCATCTGGAGAGTGTTATGCTGAGTGAAATAAACCCATTGCCAAAGGACAAATCCCGTATAATTCTACCTATATGAAGGCCTCAAAGAAGTGTGTGTGATTAGTGGCTCAGCCGTGTCTGACTCTTTGTGACTCCATAGACTATAGTCATTTGTAGAAGTTCTGTGTATGATGAAGCAACCTCAGTTGTCCGATCAGGATTTCAGACCCTCAGCAAAGCAGACTGAAGCCCACATCCTCCTGTGAATGTGCTCTGTCCAGGGGCAGCTGGGAAAGCTCAAGACTTTTACCCTTTCCCTGTGGCTGGAGCCCAACTCACGCCCTCGGCACACAGATGGCCACCCCTTTCCTTGGAGCGCAGACCTGGGTAGCACATCATTAAATGAATGGACCGCATTTTCCATGTCTTAAAGCTTTGAACAGATTCCATGTGGGAAGCATTAAGCAGATGCCTGTTTGCAGATGTGCTAAGCCCACTTTAATTATGATACAAGCCTCAACTGCCGAATGGCATGTCTCGCAAATCTATCACTAAAATATGCCTGCTGAATGGGGCTTGTGCGTAAACAGGGCTGTGGCTGGCTGCACAATTCCTTTTCCTTTTTGGCTCAGATTGGTGTCTGGGCTCACAGCAGATGAATACCACACAATGAAATTATCTCAGAGCAAAGATTCATCTGTTCCCATGAATTGTTATCTAAGGTTATCGTTTTTATACATGGTCCTATTGGATTTGCTCATGTTTGGTTTAGAATTTTTATAGCCATGTTCATGAATGAGCTTGGTCTCTAATCATTCTTTCTTTTAATGTTCCTGTCACAGCCAGTGGGAAGCTACTGTTTAACAAAGGGAGCCCAGCTCAGTGCTCTGGCAATATAGAGGGGCAGGATCGGGGCTGGGGTGGGCGGGAGCAGAGGAAGGGTCAAGAAGGAGGGCACATATGCATACGTATAGCTGATATAGACCCGGGTTTGATCCCTGTGTTGGGAAGATCCCCTGGAGAGGGGAATGGCAACCCACTCCCATATTCTTGTCTGGAGAATCTCATGGAGAGAGGAGCCTAGCAGGCTACGGTCCATGGGGTCAAAAAGAGTCAAGCCATGACTGAGCAATTAATAGGTTTTTTTCCAACATAGCTGGTTATATGTATACTTATAGCTGTACACATTGTTGGACAGCAGAAACCAACACTGTAAAGCAAGTATCTTCCAATTAAAAAATAAAGGAATCTGAGCTTACAGATATTGGAGCTTATGATATTGGATTGGAAGAAGTAGCATGTAGATAACCTTATTGTTAAAAAAATTTCATACTGTCTTTTTCATGAAATGAGTTGTTTTCATTTTAAAAATTGTGATCTAGAATTTGGAATTTCAAGAGTAAACATCAGTGCATTTTCTAGAGTCCTGACATCAGCCTCTCTGCTTGGAGACCAGAAGCACATGGAGCACGGTGACTCCTTGCCCACGTGGTCCCCGCTCATGTCTCCATCACACGCTGCCTCGTGTTCCTGCCTCCAGTCCACCTAACTCTGGCCTCAGGACATCCTGGTAGTCTCTCTGCACGGAGGGCTGGCTGGAGGGGGAGCCCCCGAGATAGAAGGGACCCTGGGGGGCATGTGAAAGAAAAGGGAATCAGGTATGTGGCTCCAAGGATCACCAGCTTGCGTGGAGAAGAGGACACCTGGTCAGAGCCTGAGAGGCTTCTAGTGGGTGGCCTGGGAGAGCGAAGGCCCAGATGGTAAGGCCGCCTCTGATGACTTGGGGCTGCGAGAACATTCCTGGATTGTTACTTTTCACATCGGTGTGCCTTAAAAAAAGAAAAAAGACAGTATCTTACAGTTTTCTGAGTACAGGTCGTCTTTTGCCTCCTTAGATAGATTTATTCCTAGCTATTTTATGCTTTTTATTGCGGTGATAAATGGAATTATTGCCTTAATTTCTCTCTCTGATCTTTCATTGTTAGTGTATAGGAATGCAAGAGATTTCTGTGTATTAATTTTATACCCTACAACTTTACCAAATTCATTATTAGCACCAGAAGTTTTCCGGTGGCATCTTTACGATTTTCTGTGTATAGCATCATGTCATCTGCAAACATTGACAGTTTTATTTATTCTTTTTCAATTTGGATTCCTTTTAGTTCTTTTTCTTCTCTGCCATGGCTAGGACTTCCAACACTATGTCGAATAACAGTGGCAAGAGTGGACGTCCTTGTCTCGTTCCCGACCTTAAGGGAAATGCTTTCACCACACTATCATACCGAGTGAATTAAGTCAGAAAACAAATGTCATATATTAATGTATATGATGTGGAATATAGGAAAATGGTGCAGTTGGACCTATTTGCAAAGCAGAAATAGAGACACAGACCTAGGGGCCGAACGTGGACACCAAGGGGGAGGGGGTGGCTTGGATGAATTGAGAGACTGGAATTGACGCATATACACTACTGATACTGTGTATAAAATGAGAACCTACTGTATAGCACAGGGAACTCTACTCGATGCTCTGTAGTGACGTACTTGGGAAATAAATCCCCCAAAGGAGGGGATATAGGTATATGTATAGCTGATTCACTTTGCTGTACAGCAGGAACTAAGAAAATATTGTGAAGCAATTATACTCAGAAGGACAGCAATTACTCTCATTTGGGGCCCCAATTCCTCCAGGCTGCCTAAGAGGAGTTTGTATATTTGAAGCAACAGATAAATAAATGCTCTCCTTTAGAATGTCATGGGCAGCTTTCAGGTTTAAGGCTTGACATAAACAGATGCTGCTTTGAGCTAGGGCCAGAAAGCAGTTCCCAATGTGTGATCTAGGGAACTAGGGGGTTCCACGAGGTCAAAACGATTTTTGTAATGTTGGCATATCATCTGCCTATTTACTCACGTGAGTATGCAGTGGACTTTTCTTTTATTATTTTTGTTTGTTTTGACATGGACCATTTTTAAAGTCTTTATAGAATTTGTTACAATATTGCTTCTGTTTTATGTTTTGGCTTTTTGGCTGCAGGGCATGTGGGATCTAGTTTCTTGACTAGATGGAACCTGTGCCCCCCGCATTGGAAGGCAAAGTCTTCATCACTGGGCCACCAGGGAAGTCCCTATGGTGGACTTCTCCAGAAATTCCTTAACATCTGTCAGCTACATCTCTCTGATGCCTAATGGACAGCATGCTTGTATCTTTAAGATTTCTCAGTTTTCACCCACATACACAAGAGCTCTTCAGAGTCCTCAGTCATTTTTTGAGCATGCAAATGGTTGCTGGAACCAGAAAGTTTGAGAAGCTATGGATTAAAGCATGTGGCTTAATAGATCAGCCCAAAATGGTGCTTAGTAGTAAAGAATCCGCCTGCCAGTGCAGGAGACCCGGGATGGATCCCTGGATGGGAAAGATCCCCCGGAGAAGGAAACGGCAACCCACTCCAGCGTTCTTGCCTGGAGAATCCCATGGACAAAGGAGCCTGGCAGGCTATATTCCATGGGGTAGCAGAGTCAGACACAACTTAGGGTCTAAACAAAAACAACAATAATGATGGCAACCAGAAAGACCTGTGAGAAAGGTTGAGAATCAGACAGTCATCATCTGTTCTTTTTTTTACTTGCAGGAAAAACTGCAGAGACAATCTAATGGATGAAGATGAGAAAGACAGAGCAAAGAGGTAAGAGACATTTAAACCTTGCTTGTTCTCACTCTGCAGAGAAGGGCGCAGTCAGGGATGGAAAACACGTGCTCCATGAAACACTGCAAGCTCTGCCCCCAGAATTCATACCAGCTACCCCAATTCTGTTCCTTACCCTGAAGTTACTCATTGTCTAGGACTTGCCAAGTTGTTTGCAGTTTTCGCATGTCCGTGTACTGACCCTGTTGGCCCAGCCCTCTTTTTAAAGGCCTCTGGTTACTGCGTTTCCAGGATGGACACTGCTTGGCCAGGTGACATGGCTGGAGCCAGGCCAGCCTGGGTTCAAATCCTGCTTCTGCTGTTGGGACGCAGTCGGCCCTGGACAATAATGGGCATAATCAGCAGCTCACACTGGACATGGAATGGCCATCCCCACTGGGCTGTGCTCTTCCATGTATGTTGTCTCAGCTTCCTCATTGGCCAGGATCACAGCCACTTGACACTGGTTTCGGGTTGACCAGAAACCCCAGCTTGGTTGCTGGCACATCAGTGCTGTTATAACTGTGTCTGGGTTTGTCCCTTTAGTGGACATTCATTGAATCCCTCCTGTATATGAGGAGTCATAAAGTGGATATTTTGAAGGTATAGCCCAGTCGGATGTTATCAGTTTCATAAAATCAGCCCACGTTGGCAGTAACTGCACCAGGCTCTGGGGAAAGAGAGATGAACAATAGGTGTCTTGCCCATGAGGGGTCCCAGGTGATGGTGGCGATGGGTAGGTGACCACAGATCATTAGCTTGCACAGACATGAAATGTCCTGTTTCAGGACGGTCTTCACTCATGCCCAGCAGACAAGCCTCCCTCCTCCAGGCTCTTTCCTCTTTGCTCCTCCTGCCACTGCCTGGCTGGCAGGCCCCTCCCCAAGCCCCTGAAGCCCTCTCTTCTTTTTTTTTTTTAATATTTCTTTTTTTATTTTTGGCTGCACTGGGTCTTTGTTACTGTGTGGGATTTTCTCTAGTTGCGGTGTGAGGGTTTCTCATTGTGGTCGCTTCTCTTGTTGTGTGGCCTGGGCTTTAGGGCATGCAGACTTCAGTAGAAGTGGTTCCCAGGCTCCAGAGCACAGGCTTGGTAGTTGTGGCCCACGGGCTAAGTTGCTCCCTGGCATGTGGGACCTTTCCAGATCAGGGACCGAACTCGTGTCTTTTGCATTGGCAGGCAGGTTCTTTACCACTGAGCCACCAGGGAAGCCTCCCCCAGCAACCTCTAACACACCTGCAGAGCTGAAGGGTCTGTCTGCCTCCCCTCACAGAGCCCACCACCCGACTGTCACCTACAAAATTCACTTGTAAATGATGGAGCTCTCAGAGGTCACCCAGTTCAGCGGCCCCAGGGGAGTCTGTCCTTCCATCTTGCCTGGTGAGGGGCAGCCTTGAACCATAAACCCCCAGGCACTCAGACCTCTGAGACCCAAACCACAGGGAATGTTTGTACTGTTTGTTCATTTCCCAAAGATTTCCTTAAAAAAATCAGGGAGCAGGGAAATGGCTTGAAGTGTAGACAAACTCAGGTTGGCGTGGAGTGAGGATTGGCGTGGAGTGGGGCTCAGCATATTCTAAATCTCTGCTTTTCCATTCGTTTGAAAGTTGTTCTGTAATAACTATTTATTTTTAAAATTCTTTTCCTGTGTATTTTTTTTTATTCTAGTTGCTTTACAGTGTTGTTCTAGTCCCAGGTATACAGTAAAGTGAATCAGCCATAGGTATTCACATATCCCCTCTTCCTTGGATTTCCTTCCCATTTAGCCACCACAGAGCAGAGTTCCCTGTGTTATCCACCAGGTTCTCATTCGTTATCCATTTTGTACATAGTATCAATAGTGTCTGTATGCCAATTCCAATCTCCCAGTTCATCCCGCCCTGCCTTCTTCCCTTGGTATCCATATGTTTGTTCTCTCTGTGTGTAATAACAATTTAAACGTTGGAACTCCATTTAAACCTAAGGAACTTGGATGAGTCTAACAGGCCCCTCACTGGGCACTGGGCACCATGGCTGTCTTAGACCACCACCTACAAGGGTTGTAAAATCCATACGGGTCCCAGACAACATGTAAATGGATAGACCAGACTGGACTAGAGTAGAGTCCTGGCACCCTGTCTCATGGGCAGGCTTCCAGCTCTCCACTCTGGGGCATCTTGCTTCTTGGTGGACTCCCAGGATGCTGTGAACAGAGAGCAGAGACCTGAGCCACATGCCTGGCTGACCCTGCCCCATTTGCTGGATTCCAACAAGCCCCTTCACCCGATAAGCTTCCACTTTCTCAGACGACATTTCTCAGACTTGGGTCCTCATTTCTGTCCTGCCCTCCTCTCATGTTATTTTAGGATCAGCCACAAAATACACCAAGAAGATCTTATTTTTTTAGAAGTATTACTTGCTATGTGTGCTAACTTGCTTCAATCATGTCTGACTCTTTGCAACCTTATGGACTGTAGCCCACCCGGCCCCTCTGTCCATGGGGATTCTCCAGGCAAGAACACTGGAGCGGGCTGCCATGCCTTCCTCCAGGGAATCCTCCCGACCAGGGATCGAACCCGCGACTCCTGTCTCCTGCGTTGTCAGGTGGGTTCTTTACCACTAGCGCCACCTGGGAAGCCTCACCTGTATGTGAAGATGAAGAACGTTTTACAGTAGCACATTTACAAGCTATTCCCATCAGCGATAAAGACAAGGTCAGCAGTGCTGGCCAGCGTTCACTGGGCATGTCCTGAGTGCCCTTTTCATTTCCGGTGCTCAGCACCAGGCTAAGAACGTTTCTATGCATTATCTCGTATCACCTCCTCCATGTGCCTTTGAGGTGTGCCTCCCTGTTATTACCATTTAACAGACGAGGAAACTAAGGCCCAATAAGGTTAAGCAACTGTTCAGATACCCTAAAGCTGTAATAAGTAGCAGAAGTTAAATACAGCCTTCCTAAATGCCAGACTCCGTTCTTACTCCGCAGACCACACACATATCTCATCACATGATAACAAATTCATCTCTCTGGCAGGTCCGGTCTGTGTCCTAATGTGACTTGGAGTCCACAGGAGTTTGGCTAGCACCATCATTTTTTTTTTTTTTTTTTGGCTGCCATAGATCTTAGTTGTGGCTCTCAGGATCTTTAGTTGTGGCATGCGAACTCTTAGTTACGGCATGTGAGATCTAGTTCCCCAACCAGGGATTGAACCTGGGCCTCCTGCATTGGGAGCACAGAGTCTTGGCTACTGGATCAGAAGGAAAGTCCCACCATCATCATCTTTCATGTCACCCCCGCGCCCCAAGTTTCAGCCCTGTCTCTCTACTTCATGGCTTACCTTGAAATCTGGAAGAGGTATAAATGCAGGATGGCATCATCGACTCGATGGACATGAGTTTAAGCAAGCTGTGGGAGTTGGTGATGGACAGGGAAGCCTGGTGTGCTGCAGTGCATGGGGTCTCAAAGAGTTGGACACAACTGAGCAGCTGAACTGAACATGTCTTTGTATGACTGAGTCCCTTCGCTGTTCACCTGAAACTATCACAGCATTTTAATCAGATATACCCCAAGACAAAATAAAAAGTTTGCAAAAAAAAAAATAATGCATATTTAGGGTCTGCCATCCTTAGATCAACTGATGCAATCAGAGACATTTCAATAAAATCATGGCTAATAACTCTTAGAAATAAATCCAATCATACGCAGTTCCCATTTATTCCCATCCCCATTTGCTTTGAGCCATGGGCACCCAACTCCCCTAAATTGCCTCTTTAGAAACCTCCCAGCACAGATACTGGGAAGCAAAGCTGCTGGTCCTCACCCCTTTCTCGTCCTCAGATTGGAAAATGGGTTTAGACTGTTTGGGAATACCCCGTTCTCTTTGCCAGAATAGCAGCAATAATGCAGTATTCTTCATAACATTTGGGGGGAAAAAAGGACAAAATAAACACAATCCTAAAACTGTGTCACTTCCAAAGCCTCCAGCTGTGGGATTTTTTAGCTGCAACATGGGAAGCCCTTCCCTAATCCCACCTGGAGGTCTGATAGGAATTGTTTGGACTCCTGATATTTTTGATGAGATTGGTAGAAGTGTTGAGCTTCAGATCAGAACTCTTGTCCCCAGAAAACATGAGCTATATTTGGCAAGGTTTTCAAAGCTTTGGGGAATTCATGGTTTATTTGGATTGTTTGATCGAGTATTCTAAACCAGGACACAGATCCACTTTCTTCTTTAAATTTCCATGTAAATCCAGTGAGGATTAATTGCATGCCCTATTGTGTATACAGAACGATATGCTATTTTCTTTAAGTGGAAGATGTAAAAACATGGTCCTTGTGCTCAAAACAGAAACAGTTTGGTTGAGAGACATTTGGATCCCTGGATAATGAGACACAGTTTACCATTTTGTGTTCCAGTCTTAAACACGTCTTTTTAACTCTAATGTGACACAGTTTTGTGGGGGGTGTGTGTGTGTTTCATCGAGGAAGTAGTGCAGTGTGGCAGGAAGTACACAGGCTTAGAATCAGATAACCCCAGCTTTGATTCTTACCACTTTTACTTTCCGCCTTTAGATGAGCTATTATACTAAACCTCTCTTAGCCTCAATTTCCTGCCCTGTAAAATGGGGGTATAAATGGCACTATAGTCAAAACAAAGGTTTTTTCAGTAGTCATGTACAGTTGTGAGAGTTGGACTATAAAGAAAGCTGGATGCTGAAGAATTGATGCTTTTGAACTGTGATGCTGGAGAAGACTCTTGAGAGTCCCTTGGACAGCAAGAAGATCAACTCAGTCAATCCTAAAGGAAATCAACCCTGAATATTCACTGGTAGGACTGATGCTGAAGCTCCAATACTTTGGCCACCTGACTTGAAGAGCTGACTCATGGGAAAAGACCCTGATACTGGGAAAGACTGAAGGTAAAAGGAGAAGGGGGCGGCAGAGGATGAGATGGTTGGATGGCATCACCAACTCAATGGATGTGAATTTGAGCAAACTCCTGAAGATACTGAAGGACAGGAAAGCCTGTTGTGCTGCAGTCCATGGGGTCACACAGAGTTGGACATGACTTAGCAACTGAACAACAATAGCCATACCCACTTCCTAGGGTTTTTGGAGAAACTATTAATAAATGGAGCTCAGTGGAAGCCCCTAACACAGTGCAGGGTACACAGTGCTGATAAGAAAAGTTGACACAGGACACACGCTATGTGTCTGCAACATTTTACTTAAGTAACTCTAAACCTTGACAGGTTGTTTTTAGCTCCATGGTGGCTCAGATGGTGAAGAATCAGCCTGCAATGCAGGAGACCTGGGCTCAATCCCTGGGTAGGGAAGATCCCCTGCAGGAGGGCTTGGCAACCCACTCCAGTATTCTTGCCTGGAGAATCCCATGGACGGAGGAGCCTGGTGGGCTATAGTCCATGGGGTCGCAAAGAGCCAGACACAACTGAGTGATCAGCACACACATTACATTGAAGAAACCCAAGACTGAGCAAGCAGACAGGGGCAGGCAGGGATTCACATTTAGGCATCAGTTTCTAAAGTCTGGACTCCTGGCAGCTTCTTATGACATGACTTGCCCACGTGCTCAAGAGGTAGGGACAGAAAGAGCCGGTAGGAGCCATCCCTTTCCAAAGAAAACAAGTTTCTATCACTATCATAGTGATAGTGATAGCATTATCATAAAATACAGCCCACCGCATTTCTTTTTCTTTTATTTGCTTATTTCTGGCTCTGCTGGATCTTCTTTGCTATACGCGGCTTTCTCTAGTTGTGGCGAGTCGGGGTGACTCTGATTGCAGTGCAGTCTCCTCGTGGCAATGCCTTCTCTAGTTGTGGAGCAGGGGCCGTAGAGCGCAGGTTCGTAGTGACACAGTTGGCACAGGCCCACCTGCCCCACAGCATGTGGGATCTTCCGGGAGAAGGGAGCGAACCAGTGTCCCCTGCACTGGCAGGGGAATCCCAACCACTGGACCACCAGGGAGGTCCTCACTCCATTTCTTGATAGAACTGAATGCTAAGAAGAAAGGCTTTCATGTGAGCCTTTTCCTTTAAGCCAATATTAAATGGTCAATTCATTGGCGTTAATTAAAAGTACATTATTGCCTATCAGTGAAGTTCCATTACCTCATGCATTCTTATGGAAGGAGGGAGTCGGGGTGGTGAGGTTAGAATTGTGCTGCCCCATGCAGGACATCTGGTCCTGGCAAGAATGTTCCAGAGATGCTTGGTCTAGAAGGTGCTTGGTCCTCAGACAGCCAATAATTAGCGATGCTCAACATCGCTAATTATTCAGTTCAGTTCAGTTCAGTTCAGCTCAGTTCAGTCGCTCAGTCGTGTCCGACTCTTTGCAACCCCATGAATTGCAGCACGCCAGGCCTGCCTGTCCATCACCAACTCCCGGAGTTCACTCAGACTCACATCCATCGAGTCAGTGATGCCATCCAGCCATCTCATCCTCGGTCGTCCCCTTCTCCTCCTGCCCCCAATCCCTCCCAGCATCAGAGTCTTTTCCAAAGAGTCAACTCTTCTCATGAGGTGGCCAAAGTACTGGAATTTCAGCTTCAGCATCATTCCCTCCAAATAAATCCCAGGGCTGATCTTCAGAATGGACTGGTTGGATCGCTAATTATTAGAGAAATGCAAATCAGAACTACAATGAGGTATCACCTCACAACAGTGAGAATGGCCATCATTCAAAAAAATCTACAAACAATAAAAATTTAAAAAACTATAAACAAGAGATGCTGGAGAGGATGTGGAGAAAAGGGAACCCTCTTGTCCTGTTGGTGGGAATGTAAATTGATACAGCCACTGTGGAGAATAGTATGGAGATTGTTAAAAAACTAGGAATAAAGCTACCATATGACCCAGCAATCTCACTACTGAGGAAATCATAACTGAAGGATAGACATGTACCACAGTGTTCATAGCAGCACTATTTACAATAGCTAGGATGTGAAAACAACTTAGATTGTCCATCAGCAGATGAATGGATAAAGAAGATGTGGAGTGGAATATTACTCAGCCATAAAAAAGAACAGGTTTAATCAGTTCTAGTGAGGTGGATGAACCTAGAGCCTGTTATACAGAGTGAAGTAAGTCAGAGAAAAACAAATATAGTATCTTAACACACATCTAAGTTTCCATGAAGACCTACAAGACTTTCTAGAAATAACACCCAAAAAAGATGTCCTTTTCATTATAGGGGACTGGAATGAAAGAGTAGGAAGTCAAGAAACACCTGGAGTAACAGGCAAATTTGGCCTTGGAATACAGAATGAAGCAGGTCAAAGACTAATAGAGTTTTGCCAAGAGAACACACTGGTCATAGCAAACACCCTCTTCCAATGGCACAAGAGAAGACTCTACACATGGACATCACCAGATGGTCAACACTGAAATCAGACTGATTGTATTCTTTGCAGCCAAAGATGGATAAGCTCTATCCAGTCAGCAAAAACAAGACTGGGAGCTGACTGAGGCTCAGATCATGAACTCCTTATTGCCAAATTCAGACTTAAAGTTGAAGAAAATAGGGAAAACCACTAGACCATTCAGGTATGACCTAAATCAAATCCCTTATGATTCTACAGTGCAAGTGAGAAATAGATTTAAGGAACTAGATCTGATAGAGTGCCTGATGAACTATGGATGGAGGTTCATGACATTGTACAGGAGACGGGGATCAAGACCATCCCCATGAAAAAGAAACGCAAAAAGGCAAACTGGCTATCTGAGGAGGTCTTACAAATAGCTGTGAAAAAAGAAGCAAAAAGCAAAGAAGGAAAGGAAATATATACCCATTTGAATGCAGAGTTTCGAAGAAGAGCAAGGAGAGATAAGAAAGCCTTCCTCGGTGATCAGTGCAAAGAAACAGAGGAAAATAACAGAATAGGAAAGACTAGAGATCTCTTGAAGAAAATTAGAGATCCCAAGGGAACATTTCATGTAAAGATGGGCTCAATGAAGGACAGAAATGGTATGGACCTAACAGAAGCAGAAGATGTTAAGACGAGCTGGCAAGAATACACAAAAGGACAGTACCAAAAAGAGCTTCACAACCCAGATAATCACGATGGTGTGATCACTCATCTAGAGCCAGACATCCTGGAATGCAAAGTCAAGTGGGCCTTAGAAAACATCACTACGAACAAAGCTAGTAGAGGTCATGGCATTCCAATTGAGCTATTTCAAATCCTAAAAGATGATGCTGTGAAAGTGCTGCGCTCAATATGCCAGCAAATTTGGAAAACTCAGCAGTGGCCATGGGACTGGAAAAGGTCAGTTTTCATTCCAATCCCAAAGAAAGGCAATGCCAAAGAATGCTCAAACTACCCCACAACTGCACTCATCTCACACGCTAGTAAAGTAATGCTCAAAATTCTCCAAGCCAGGCTCCAACAGTATGTGAACTGTGAACTTCCTGATGTTCAAGCTGGTTTTAGAAAAGGGAGAGGAACCAGAGATCAAATTGCCAACATCCGCTGGATCATCCAAAAAGCAAGAGAGTTCCAGAAAAACATCTATTTCAAAGCCTTGCCATGTGGGCTTTGACTATGCCAAAGCCTTTGAGTGTGTGGATCACAATAAACTGTGGAAAATTCTCAAAGAGATGGGAATACCAGACCACCTGACCTGCCTCTTGAGAAACCTGTATGCAGGTCAGGAAGCAACAGTTAGGACTGGACATGAAACAACAGCCTGGTTCCAAATAGGAAAAGGAGTACGTCAAGGCTGTATATTGTCACTCTGCTTATTTAACTTATATGCAAAGCACATCATGAGAAACACTGGGCTGGAGGGAGCACAAGCTGGAATCAAGATGGCTGGGAGAAATATCAATAACCTCAGATATGCAGATGACACCACCCTTATGGCAGAAAGTGAAGAGGAACTGAAAAGCCTCTTGATGAAAGTGAAAGAGGAGAGTGAAAAAGTTGGCTTAAAGCTCAACCAACATTCAGAAAACTAAGATCATGGCATCCAGTCCCATCACTTAATGGCAAATAAATGGGGATACAATGGAAACAGTGACAGACTATTTTTTTTAGGCTCCAAGATCACTGCAGATGGTGACTGCAGCCATGAAATTAAAAGACGCTTACTCCTTGGAAGGAAAGTTATGACCAATCTAGACAGCATATTAAAAAGCAGAGACATTACTTTGCCAACAAAGGTCTGTCTAGTCAAGGCTATGGTTTTTCCAGTGGTCACATATGGATGTGAGAGTTGGACAATAAAGAAAACTGAACACCAAAGAATTGATGCTTNCAACATCCGCTGGATCATTGAAAAAGAGAGTTCCAGAAAAACATCTATTTCTGCTTTATTGACTATGACAAAGCCTTTGACTGTGGGGATCACAGTAAACTGTGGGAAATTCTTAAGGAGATGGGAATAACAGACCACCTGACCTGCCTCTTGAGAAAGCTGTATGCAGGTCAGGAAGCAACAGTTCAAACTGGACATGGAACAACAGAGTGGTTCCAGATAGGAAAAGGAGTATGTCAAGGCTGTATATTGTCACCCTGCTTATTTAACTTAACTTATATGCAAAGCACATCATGAGAAACACTGGGCTGGAGGGAGCACAAGCTGGAATCAAGATGGCTGGGAGAAATATCAATAACCTCAGATATGCAGATGACACCACCCTTATGGCAGAAAGTGAAGAGGAACTGAAAAGCCTCTTGATGAAAGTGAAAGAGGAGAGTGAAAAAGTTGGCTTAAAGCTCAACCAACATTCAGAAAACTAAGATCATGGCATCCAGTCCCATCACTTAATGGCAAATAAATGGGGATACAATGGAAACAGTGACAGACTATTTTTTTTAGGCTCCAAGATCACTGCAGATGGTGACTGCAGCCATGAAATTAAAAGACGCTTACTCCTTGGAAGGAAAGTTATGACCAATCTAGACAGCATATTAAAAAGCAGAGACATTACTTTGCCAACAAAGGTCTGTCTAGTCAAGGCTATGGTTTTTCCAGTGGTCACATATGGATGTGAGAGTTGGACAATAAAGAAAACTGAACACCAAAGAATTGATGCTTTTGAACTGTGTTGTTGGAGAAGACTCTTGCGAGTCCCTTGGACTGCAAGGAGATTTAACCAGTCCGTCCTAAAGGAAATCAGTCCCAAATATTCGTTGGAAGGACTGATGTTGAAGCTGAATCTCCAGTACTTTGGCCACCTAATGTATGAAGAACTGATTCATTTGAAAAGACCTTGATGCTGGGAAAGATTGAAGGCAGGAGGACAACAGAGGATGAGATGGTTGGATGGCATCACTGACTTAATGGACATGAGTCTGAGTAAACTCCAGGAGTTGGTGACGGACAGGGAGGCCTGGCGTGCTGTGGTTCATGGGGTCGCAAAGAGTCAGATATGACTCAGCAGCTGAACTGAACTGGTAGAATCTATAAAAACGATATTGATGAACTGATTTGCAGGGAAGAATTGGAGACGCAAATAGAGAGAGGAAACTTGTGGACACAATGAGGGAAGGAGAGAGTGAGACAAATGGAGAAAGTAGCATTGATATATATATAATACCATATGTAAAATAGATAGCTGGTGAGAAGCTGCTACATAACACAGGGAGCCCAGCCTGGTTCTCTGTGATGGCCTAGATGGACAGGATGAGGAGGGGAAAGGGAAGCTCAAGAGGGAGGGGATATATGTATAACTATGGCTGATATGCATCGTTGTACAGCAGAAACCATCACGAGGTTGTAAAGCAGTTTTCCTCCAATTAAAAAAAAAAAAGATGCTTGATTCTATCCAAAACATCCATGAACATATTTAGTCCATGCCAAATGGTTTTGGACAGGAGTAAAACATCAAAGACCTCCTGGCATGACCAAATGTCTCCCTGGACATTTTGAACAGACCAAATGTCTGCTAACCATGTTAGTTTTGGTTTTTTTTAATTGAAGTGTAGTTGATTTCCAGTGTTGTGCCTGTTGTAGGTATATAGCTAAGTGATTCAGTTATATATATCTGTCTTTTTCAGTTATAAATCTGTCTTTTTCAGATGCTTTGACTTATAAGTTATTGCAAGATATTAAGTATAGTTCTCTGTGCTATGCAGTAGGTACCTGGTTGTTAATCTATTTTATATATAATATGTATATATATCAATCCTCAAATTCTCCTTTATCCCTCTCTCCCTTTCCCCTTGGGTAACTGTAGGTTTGTCTTTTGAGAGTCTGTTTCTGTTTTGTAAATAAGTCCGTTTGTCTCATGTCTTGAGATTCCACGTGTAAGGGATATCATATGATATTTGTTGTTCTCTGGGTTACTTCACTTAGTATGATAACTTCTGGGTCCATCCATGGTGCTGCAAGGGGCATTATCTCATTCTTATTGTGGCCTTTTGTTAATAAGGATTAAGAGTGTCAGGCGAGAGAGTAGCTAGTTCTCACTACAGAGTGAGTGCTTGTTCTGAAACACAGGCTAGACCATTTTATTATTCTTTGAGTCTAATCCTTAGTCTCAACACCAGTGAAATGGTACAGGCAAGAGAGAGGAGTTAAAAACAATAAATAAGAGGCCTTTCCGTGCAGTTTTGCAGTTATCAGCTTCTCAGAAGGAAAAGCTTCAGTCTTGGGAAGCTGATTGTTACTTTCTGTCCCCCCAGGGGCGTTGGTTGGTGTGGACCAATGGC
Organism: Oreotragus oreotragus; assembly: GCA_006410675.1. NCBI lineage: Eukaryota > Metazoa > Chordata > Mammalia > Artiodactyla > Bovidae > Oreotragus > Oreotragus oreotragus. Next base: position 58,163 of record SJYX01000211.1, read on the forward strand.
AGTAGCCATTCTATCACCCTCGAATCATGATTGGCTGACTAAGTTCCTGAGCAAGTGGAAGGTACAAAAAGGGATACAGAGCCTAACCCTGCCCTCCATGAGCTTTTCAGCAGGTTGGGAGCATTCTTGAAAAACATGCACAGCGGGGAGAGAAAACATCCCCAAGAGATGTGTGTTGAGCAGAGCTGGGATGATGATCAGAATTTGTGAGCTCTGCTTTCTCAGCCAAGTGCCCATTCGTGGAGAGATAACTTGGTTACTAGGAAAGACTGACCTTCTTGTTTCATTTCTCTGGATGTAAATTCTGTATGTCTAACAGGAAGGGCTGGCCATCACCATAAAGGCTGTAGTGAACTCAGATGTTCTGCTCTGTGCACACTTGCTAGTGCCCCTGTGTGCAGGCTTGGTGCAGAATGAAAAAGCCTGGCCCCAGGCAGCGTACTCTGCCATTCCCAGTTGGAGCCCATCCGTCATGCTCCCCTTCCATAGGCTCTTGACTGCATGTTCTGTACATCATCGTAAGCCCACACACAGGGGGAAATGGCAGTAAAAAAATAGGGAGCCTTCCTTTCTGTCTGTTTTATTTGGTAATGAAGGCAGCAGCAGGCATTGCAAGAACATAGCAGCATCAGGACACACAATTCATTTCTATTAGCCTGGAGTTTCCAGATGAGTGACTCTATGTTCAAAACAAAGGGGAGAGTAGCAGTGTGCTTGCAGGCAGAATGCTAATTCCTACTGTGGCCCAGTAAAGGGAGACAGGAAAGGTGCCTCCCTCCATTTGGGGCTCTAGGCTTTCACCCTAGTGGGGTCCCTTGGTTGGCCAAGACTTGTCAGAAGGAGAAATGTGTTCGTGGTAGACCTAGAAACTTGGGACCATCCCAGCTCAGAGACCCAGAACCTTTTGGGGGGCATTGGAGACAAAGGGTAATTTCCTAAATTCCCTTTTAATCATTTTAATAAAATTTTTAAAGTTTTTATGTTATGTTGGAGCGAAAGAGTCAGACACAACTTAGTGACTAAACATAACAAAAAATAGTTGATTTTAAATGTTGGGTTAGTTTCAGGTGTATGCAGCACTTGCACAGCATCATCTTTCAGGATTTGAAATAGCTCAGCTGAAATTCCATCATCTCCACTTAAATTGAAGAAAGTAGGGAAAATCACTAGACCATTCAGGTATGACCTAAATCATCTCCACTAGCTTTATTTATTGTAATGTTTCCAAATCCAATCCCAGGTTTCCCTTGTGGCTCAGCGGGTAAAGAATCTGCCTGCAATGTGGGAGACCTGTGTTCGATCCCTGGGTTGGGAAGATCCCCTGGAGAAGGGAAAGGCTACCCACTCCAGTATTCTGGCCTGGAGAATTCCATGGACTGTATAGCCCATGGGGTCACAAAGAGTCGGACACGACTGAGCAACTTTCACTTTCACTTTCCTAAATCCCACTTGACTTCACACTCCAGGATACCTGGCTCTAGGTGAGAGAGCACACCATTGTGGTTCTCTAGATCATTTAAGACCTTTTTAAAATATAGTTCTTCTGTATATCCTTGCCACCTCTTCTTAATCTCCTCTGCTTCTGTTAGGTCCTTGCCATTTCTGTCCTTTATTGTGCCCATCTTTGCATGAAATTTTCTCGGTATCTCTAATTTTCTTGAAGAGTTCTAGTCTTTCCTCTTCTATTGTTTCCTCTGTTTCTTTGCATTGTTCACTTAAGAAAGCTTTCTTATCTCTCCTTGCTGTTCTTTGGAACTCTGCATTCAGATGGGTGTATGTTTCCTTTTCTCCTTTGCCTTTTGCTTTTCTTCTTTTCTCAGCCATTTGTAAGGCCTCTCCAGACAACCACTTTGCCTTGTTGCATTTCTTTTTCTTTGGGCTGGTTTTAGTCACCACCTCCTGTACTGTGTTATGAACCTCTGTCTGTAGTTCTTCAGGCACTCTGTCTACCAGACCAAATCCCTTGAAGGGATTAGATGACGTGACAAATAGTTGTCACCTCCACTGTATAGTCATAAGCAATTTGGTTTAGGTCATACCGGAATGTTCTAGTGGCTTTCCCTACTTTCTTCAATTTGAGCCTGAATTTTTCAATAAGGAGCTCATGATATGAAACATGGTCAGCTTCAGGTCTTGTTTTTGCTGACTCTCTAGAGCTTTTCCATCTTTAGCTACAAAGAATAGAATCAATCTGATTTCGGCATTGACCATCTGGTGATACCCATGTGTTGAGTCATCTCTTATGTTGTTGGAAGAGAGTGTTTGCTAATGACTCGTTCTTGCCTGGAGAATCCCAGGGACGGTGGAGCCTGGTGGGCTGCCATCTATGGGGTCGCACAGAGTCGGACACCACTGAAGTGACTTAGCAGCAGCAGCAGCAGTATAGTGAAGTGATTATATATGTGTGCACCTATTCCTTTTCAAGTTCTTTTCCCATTTAGGTTATTACAGAATATTTAGCAGAGTTTCCTGTGCTAAAAAATAAGTCCTTGTTGGTTATCTCTTTTTTTAGTTGATTTAGAATAGTGTGTTTTTTCTACTGTACAGTAAAGTGACTCAGTTATACATATACATATATCCACTCTTTTTTAGATTCTTTTTCCATACAGGTCATTACAGAGTTTTGAGTGGACTTCCCTGTGCTATACAGTAAGTTCTTATTAATTATCTACTGAATATATGTCAATCCCAATCTCCCAGTTTATCGCTCCCTGGCTTTTCCCCTGGTAAACATAAAGGTTATCTGTCTTAAATACAGCGGTGTGCACATTGCAGCCCCACACACCCAATCTATTTTTTTTAATTTTTAGTTTTGCTTGCACTTGGTCTCCATTACGGTGTGCGGGCTTCTCGCTGTGGTGCCTTCTCTCATTGTGGAGTACAGGGTCTAGAGTGCAGGCTTCAGTAGTTGAGGCACCCGGGCCTCGTGACTCCAAGACATGTGGAATCTTCCCGGAACAGTGATCGAATCCCTGTCCCCTGCATTGGCGGGCAGATTCCTATCGACTGGACCACCAGGGAAGTCCCCTCAATCTACTTTAAATTGAAAAGCATGCTCAGAAGTTCACTATCTTGAGAACACAGCCCTTTTCTCAGATAAACATTCCTATTAGAGTTTTGGTGACAAGGACCTGAGGATTGTGCTCCCATGAAATCCTCCCCTCTGGGAACCGTTAAGTCAGAATCACTAGGAAATGAAGCCAGCTTCCCCTTTAAGCCCCAACATTTCCTGATAACTCTGGTTAAGAGTCAAGATGTCCCTGATACATCTTGAGAGGAAAGAGCAGGCTCAGTAGGGGCTGCACCGTAAGAAGCAGACGGAGTGCAGAGATTTCTGTAAGAGAGGAGGGTGACACCAGCCTGACCCGTCTTGATCCTTGTGGGGTGACTTCTCTGCCGGAACAGACTACATTCTCTCTCTCTTTTTTGTTGTTTTGCTCTACTCTTTGCAACCCCATGAACTGCAACATGCCCCCGTGAACTGCAGCACGCTCCCGTGAACTGCAGCACGCCCCCATGAACTGCAGCACGCCCCCACGAACTGCAGCATGCCAGGCTTCCCTGTCCTTCACTATCACCCACAGTTTGCTCAAACTCATGTCCATTGAGTCGCTGATGTCATCCAACCATCTCAGAAAATACAATCTGTCACTGTTTCCACTTAAAAAAAAAAAAAGTTTGGCAACATCCCACCGCATGTGGGACCTTATTTCCCCAACCAGGNAACTGCAGCATGCCAGGCTTCCCTGTCCTTCACTATCACCCACAGTTTGCTCAAACTCATGTCCATTGAGTCGCTGATGTCATCCAACCATCTCAGAAAATACAATCTGTCACTGTTTCCACTTAAAAAAAAAAAAAGTTTGGCAACATCCCACCGCATGTGGGACCTTATTTCCCCAACCAGGAATCGAACCCACACCCCCTGCATTGGAAGGCAGAGTTTTAACCACTGGACCACTGGGAAAGTCCTTTGATGTTCTGTTCTTAAACAGAATTGCTGAAGGCTCCTGGACCTGGCAGTGCTCCCAAACCCTTCTGCCTTGGGGTATAGGGATGCTGGTGGTTATGGAGATGAGGAGAGGTGACCCAGGCCTTACATGAATCTTGCTTTAATGCCAAGTTTCCCAAAACTCGTTCTAGGAAACACTAATCCCAGGAAGTGCCTTTGAAAACACATTGGAGCTGCACTGTTTACTGCTTCTCCCTTTTGAAAAGTTTCAGAGCTTCTTAGCACATGAAAGGTGCTACGGTTGCAATTTGCACATGAGCAAACAAAAATCCTTTTTGTTTTATGTCACGCTGCATTGGGGAAAAGTTATCTGGAAAAAAAAAAACAAAAAAACAAAAAATAGTAACAACAAAACAAACTTCTCTGGCTACGCTTGCCTCTTTCTCCAAATAATTCTTCCTAATTTTCCATGGAAGACCCTTAGCCCAATACTGTCTCATGCAGTAGGTATGTCCATTTTATCCAAGTAATTTGGGGTATGTTTTCTTGTGCATAAACAACAGCAAAACAATGCTTGAAAAACACTGAAATGTTTAAAGAAATAATCAAAGATGATTTATAATCATACCACTTAGACGTATAGACACTGTTATTATTTTGACATATTTCCCAGCATGTTTTTTTCTATATTTCCATCAATTTAAAAAAACTTTATTGAAGCATAGTTGATTTACAATGTTGTGTTAATTTCTGCTGTAGAGCAAAGTGTCTCAGTTATACAGATATATATTTTTTCATACTCTTTTCCATTATCATTTATCACAGGATGTTGAGTAGAGTTCCCTGTGCTATAGAGTAGAACCTAGTTATTTGTCCATCCTGTTGATAATAGTTTGCGTCTGTTAACCCCAGACTCCCAGTCCTTTCCTCACTTCCCCCTTGGTGACCACAAGTCTGCTGTCTGTGTTTGTGAATCTGTTTCTGTTTCGTAGATATGTTCCTTTTAGATTCCACATGTGAGTGATATATGGTATATATCTCTCTCATTATGACTTTACTTCAGTTAGTATAATGATCTCTCGGCCCATCTATGTTGTTCCAAATGACATTACTTCATTTTTTATGACTGAGTAGTATTTCATTGTGTGTATGTGTGTGCGTGTGTATATGTATGCATGTATATATGTATGTATATGCACATCACATCTTCTTTATCCATTCGTCTGTGGATGAACATTTAGGCAGTTCCCATGTTTTGGCTATTGTAAAGAGTGCTGCTATGAACGTAGGGATGCATGCCTCATTTCAGATTATACCGTTTTCCATAGTGGCTGTACCAATTCACATGACAGGAATACTCTTATAAGATCTTGGTTACTGAGGTTGATCAGACTCCAGTTTGTTCTTCGTGGAAATTCACATGCATGGACAGGACTCTTCCTTGTGTAGAGGACACTTAAGACCGATGCTGCTTCTGAACATTGCACATCACAGTGGCCTCTCTGAACGGTGACAGTGAGCCCATATTTGGCATATTTCAGTTCTACCTGAAATTTGGGTTCCTTCCACAACCACGCCCTCTGCTTCAAGGGCTTCAAAGGAAGTAGAAGACCTGATCTGGAAACCTTCTCAGACAGGTTTTTTCTGCTTGATTTATAACACTCTGCCGGGGTCCAGCCCTGGTGGATCCAGGGTGATTCGAAGGTGGGGACGGAGTCGGCGACCTTGGAAAAATACATATTTAATTACAGATAGAGAAATTAGAAACGGATAGTGTAGTAGGAAAATTAGTGGAGAAAAAGAGGCTGAATAACTTGGTTTACATGGAATAGCATCCATACTCCAGATGGAAATTCAGCCAGAGAAACGGGGAGCAAGAAAGAATGACATGGGGGAGTTAGTCTTTCCAGGAACTGATCCCATTTCTTTATTTTTCAGGTTTTCTTATATACCTTTTGTTACATATAGGGA